>VXBN01008493.1:146655-257888 GCA_013397395.1 Sinosuthora webbiana
ACAAAAAAAAAAAAAAAAAAAAAAAAAAAAAAAAAAAAAAAAAAAAAAAAGGAAAAACCTTTCCCATCAGAGAAAGAGGGAGACCTCTTTGGAAACATGGAGCTGCTGTGCTGCGAGGTGGATCCCATGAGGAGAGCTCTGCCTGACCCGAACTTGCTCTACGATGACCGCGTTTTGCACAACTTACTAACTATAGAGGAAAGGTATCTGCCCCAATGCTCCTACTTCAAGTGCGTCCAGAAGGACATCCAGCCCTTCATGAGGAGGATGGTGGCCACTTGGATGCTGGAGGTTCGTACACCCCGGCCCCTCGGAGCGGGGAGAGGCAGAGCGGCCGCGGGCAGCACCCCGGCCCCTCTCCCCCTGCAGCCCCTCGCTCTTCTGATCACCGGGTGGCTCCTTCTTGTCGATCCCCTGTCCTCCTTGCCCCCCTCCGGAGCTCAGCCGGTGCGGGAAGGGGCGCGGGGGACACCGGCAGCCCGCGGGGGAAGTCGCCCCTTCCGGGGGGCTCCGGGAGCGGGGTGCAGGAGAGGAAGCGCGGCGTGCTGGGGTGGGGGGGAGAGTTGGAAAAGTCATTTGCAATTAAAAGCAAAGAAAATCCGCCTCCGGGAGCGCTTGCGATTGAGGCATTCCTGGGAAAAGGAAGCAGCGCCCGGAGCAGGGCGAGGGTCGGGGGGTGCCCTGTGTGCCTCGCGTTCTGCCCGGCGAGGGTTCTGTGCCCACGTATGCAGTGGGGAGGACATGCCTTTTTCTCGCCATGTTGCGCTGCATGCGGACTCCGCTCGCAGAGCCGAGCCCGGCTGCCCCCGCTCCTTTCCGGGGGGCTCGGGAGTGCCCCCCGCCCCCGCGGAACGGGACCCCCGGTGTGTCGGGGCCGTGGGGCGGGCGCTGAACCCCCTGTTCGCCCCGAGGCTTCAGGCGCAGCGGTACCGGGCCCGGAGCCCCGCAGGCTCGCCTGCCTTGCGCTGGCCCCACCAGCCATCCTTTTGCCCCTTCGGATCTCCTTTGGGGGAGACCTTTACCGAGCCAAACCCCGTGGGTTGGAAAGCCCAGACTCCCTGCTTGGTTTTCATGTGCGAATTGTGCTTTTTCTCCGCGGCTTCGATTTTTGGTAAATTTTTAAAAGAATTTTGCTACTCGCTGCCTGCTAAAAAGATCCAGGCGGCTCGGGCTCTCTCTCCACCCCACCTCGCCCTCGCTATGTCTCCCGTCCTTCCCCCCCAACGCGGGATTGGGGGCGCAGAGCTGGGGGACACCCCGCGGGGGAATTTTTACAATTGTCGGAAACGATAGGGGATCGTCCCGGGATGCCACCAGCCCCAAAACCGGGACCGCCGGGGAAGTTTTGATATTTTTTATCGATTTTTTGAAAATATGACGAAATAAAAAAGAAAAATTGGGTCGCAAAAAAAAAAAAAAAAAAAAAAAAAAAAANAAAAAAGAAAAAAAAAAGGTCTGAGGCTGCTCGCTTGCTGCTGGATGGGGCTTTTCGGCTCTCCCACACAGTGTCTTGAATTCATTTCTTACTGAATGAACTAAAGGAATGTGAAAGCCGATTGACAGCCTTCCCAGCCTCTCCACAGATCTCCCCCTCCCCCAAAATTTAGCTCCCCGGGAAACAAAAATAGCAGGAGCAAAAGCAAGGGAAGTAGTGGTCTGTTTGGTGGGTTCACTCATTTATTCATTTTTTCCTTCTTGTCTCTTTCTCGCTTCCCACCCCCGTTTGCTCCCCGACATCATTCCCTCCCCACGCTCCTCACTTGCAGGTCTGCGAAGAGCAGAAGTGCGAAGAAGAAGTTTTCCCTCTGGCCATGAATTACTTGGACAGATTCTTAGCTGTGGTGCCCACTCGGAAGTGCCATCTGCAGCTGCTGGGGGCGGTGTGCATGTTCCTGGCCTCCAAGCTGAAAGAGACAATCCCCCTCACAGCCGAGAAGCTGTGCATATACACGGACAATTCCATCAAACCCCAAGAGCTGCTGGTAAGCAGCCCCATTCCTCCCTCCTCTCCGGCACAGCACCTTTCTCTCGCTGGCAGAGCACCCAGCACTTCGCCACCCAACCCCTGCCTTTTAGAAAAAACCCCACGGTTTTCCCGCGTTTCTGTACGGCCAGAAAGTCTCGGGGTTCAACGCTGAGGGCGGGGGACACCCGCGGGAACATCCCTGTCCTCCGGAGCCGCCTGGCAGTGCCATGCGGCGCTCCGGCCGCTATCCGCCTCGTGCGGGGGCACGGCGCTGCCGGGGGTTCCGGGCTTGGCGGTGCCGGGCGTGGGTCCGTCCCCGTCATGTCCCCACCGTGTCCCCACCGTGTCCCCACTGTCCCCACGGGGGACCTCGCCGGGCGCACGTGCGCGGGCGGGCGGCGCGGCGGCGCCACCTGGCGGCAGACACGCGGCGGTGCTGAGCCGAGGCCGGGGCCGGGGGGGCCCGGGATGCTCGAGGGAGGCCCGGGATGCTCGGCCGTGCCCGAGAGGCAGCAGCACCAACTGATGCCCAGGGAGTTCCACCTGAACACGAGGAAGAACTTCTTCATTGTGCAGTGACCGAGCACTGAACAGATTGTCCAGAGAGGGTGTGGAGTCTCCTCACTGGGGATATTCCAGAATTGTCTGGACCCAGTCTTGTGCCCTGTGCTCTGGGATGCTCCCTGCTGGAGCAGGGAGGTGGCACCAGGTGCCCCACTGTGGTCCCTTCCAGCCTCACCCATCCTGTGTGATACGGCTCAGTTAAACAACCCTGTGTCTCCTGCTTCTCTCAGTTCAGATGCAGTGGAAGCAGAAGCAAATTGATAGTTACTGAAGGAAATAAATGACATATACATCATGATGTGGAGCACTGAACCTGCACCAGGGCCCCTTGGTGACATGGATGCTAGGTCAGAGACATGGCTATAACCGTCTGAGTTGCAAGGAGAACTTTTCCTATGAATCACTGGGAATTCCCCCTGGGGAGGAGTTGGGTTTGGTAACTTGTGCTTCCACAGAGTTAAAGAGCCGTGCCCTCAAAGCCTGCCTGGCTGTCAGGCCCACGAGGTGTCCCGTTGGTGGCACAGATGGCAGGGGAAGTGCCATGGTCCTCATGTGCAAATATGCCGAGCGATGTCCCTACCTTCTTGTGCCACATGAATTTGAGCACGTGTTTAAAGCACTTCCTTGTATTTGGTCCTCTGGGTTGACTGTTCTCTCTCAAAACCTGTCACATCAGTAATGCCAGGAAGAGCAGGCCTTAGTTCACATAATCGCCGTTATGTTCCAACATTTTACAGGTTTTCTTGAGAAATTAAAAAAACCTTTCTGGTTTCTGCGGCCTTCTGCATATATGTAGAGATTTTTCAGGCCATGGAGGGCTCTGTCATAATCCAGCAGGAATGTCCGTAGGAAAGTAACTTGCTCTTAAAGTGGGCATCTATTCAGGGAAACGACTGCAGAAATGGCATTGTGGGGTCCATGTTTATGGTTTCTCAGCAACGCTGGTTGACGTCTCCGTGGCTGCTAAATTAAAGGACTTTTTTTTTTTTCTGACTTGCCAGCTCTGTGAGCTCAGCTGGGGCTCCCGACCACGCTGGGCTCCATCAGGCATCATCAGGACTCAGGAATCAGTGCGTGGAATTTAGTTAATAGCTAATAGTTGATGGATGAGACAAATGCGAGTCGGAGGCCTGAGCTTTGCTCACTCTGTGGGGCACCGTAATGGGTTCAGAACTCGGTTTAAATGTTGAAACATGCAAGTCATGCACCCCATGGCTGGATCTGGCAGTTGGGTGCTGTTTGCACATGGAATCCCATTCTAGGGAATGGCCGGTAGTTACGTACACGCCCAAGTTTTCCTTTGATTGCAGTGGGAGTTTTGGGCGTGCAAAGAATCTGGGAATGGCTCCTACATGATTTACTGGCAGATAATTTACACAGGCTACTTCTTGGCTGTGTTGTGTGCATTTCCTTTTTGCAGAGCCTGTCTTGGAGTAGTTTAAGCACCATCAGATTTATCTGCAGACCTTTGGAGTACAGTTTTGGGAGGGAATGCCATCAAGCCAACTTCCCCAGTTTTGAAAAAAGGAATGTATATCTCGGTTATTTTTGTGCAAGGCTGTCCCTAGGGCTTTAAATGGCTATAAAGTAAGGACTATAGCCATTTAAAAGAAGTTATTAGGAAAGGACTACAGTGACCTTGGCAATATCTAATTGCAGGCTAAACTTTCTGGGTGGGCATTCAGCACTGGATACAAAAAAGAAAAAATTTAAAACCTTGGCAGGAGCTGCCAGGTCTCATTATTTTCAGTAGAGCCTGACATTTCTGGTGTTCAAAAAAAAAAAAAGAATATAAAGTCAACAACTTCAAAGCAGTAGAGGCGTATGGAAAAAAGGGTTTGAGCAAAACAAATTTAGCAGTGATAAAGTTGTAATAAGAAATAAGCAGAGGTTTTTTGCAGGCTTGCTTATGGCTTTTCTTCTCTTTTGCTCTCCCTGTCCCCCCTCTGCAGGAATGGGAGCTGGTGGTGCTGGGGAAGTTGAAGTGGAACCTTGCAGCCGTCACCCCACATGATTTCATTGAACACATCCTAAGGAAGGTGCCTCTCCCTAAAGACAAGTTGCTTTTGATCCGGAAGCATGCACAAACCTTCATCGCCCTTTGTGCCACAGGTAGGCTCAGCTGCTCTGGCTGCTGCTGCTGCTCGTAGTGTGGTCAGAAGTGCAGATTAGTTCCTGGTGATGCTTCCATCCCCTCCATCCTTACATGATGTGGGAAGAGGAGCTAAAATCCCATGGGACTGTTTGCAAAGGGTGTTGTGAATCTGGCCCCAAAACTGTGCGTTGGGCAGAATTCTTGCAGTAGTGACCCACAGTGCAGCTGATGTGTGTGGTGCTTTTGCAGTGAAGTCTTGTAAGGCTGGATTAGACCAATCCTGGGTTTTATTTTGCCCATTCACTGCTGCTTTTAGAGGACCATGGATCATTTGTAAGGACAGCTCAAAATACAGAAGCTGTTATGGCAATTAGCCCAAAATGTGTTGAGCTAATGCATTGCATGAATGTGTTCATAAGCTTTTCATTAACTGGACTCTGTCCAGATAAAAGGTAAAATTGCGTGTTTTAGCATTTATGTGATACTACCACATTCCTGAAGCACAGGCAATGACAGTTTAAAAGGTATTTTTTTTTTTTTCCCTAAAAACATTTGGATTCTTTCCTAGCTTCACGCCAAGAAAGCAGTGAAACTACTGTTTCATAGGGAGCCATTGCACACCCATTTTGTCATATGGCTGAACACTGTTTCTGAAGATTTAGATAAGAATAATCGCCTTTGTGGAAGAGAGGCTTTTTAATTTTGAACTGTCTGCAAAACACTGGTTTTTGTTTGTGTGTTATTTTGTTGTTTGGGTTTTTCTTTCCTCAGTTACTTTTACAAAGTTAGCGTACTCTGAATTTTCAGCCAAAGGGTTAATGGTAAGACTACTTTTTAGAAGCTAGACCTGGACTAGATAAACAGCATGCAGTGTTTTTCAGAGTCATTATCAAGAAGTGGATGGGTTAGTGTTTGAATTCACCAGTTTGACATACCTAGTCCTTTGTGATAGGAACTGCTTTGCCTGTGTGTTTGCAGAGGGGAAGGGAGCACTGGATGCAACTTTCGGGTTTGAACACCTGCTTCCTGGTATTTAAGACATAGTGAGTGCTTTTACAATGTTGGCCAATTCTTGCTACTTCAGTTGACCTGTTTTAGAGATTTGTTAGAGGGCTGTGTTAGGGTAATTGACTTTTTGGTTGCCATGATGCTCAGACTTTCTCTTCTTTTCCCACTGCTGCATGATCCTTTTCAGACCAAAGACCACGGGACTCAATAGAAATATTGCTCAAATACTGCAGGATCACTCTTGTGATTTCTTTGCCTTCTCCCCTTACTCAGGATGCATTCACTGTTCTGCCTTGTGTGATATGAAAAAGGTGGTCTTTCCCATGGACATTTCCCTGGATCTTCACACCATTAGCAATCAAACTCCAATGCAGCTCCATGTTGCCTTCCAAACAAGACAATCTTCTCACTCTTTTGATGCTTTCACTTCCTGCAATAGTGTTTTGGTTTGTTCTCTTTTTTATCCAGCACAATATTTTCTTGAGAGCCCTAGAATTTAATTATGATTTAACGTCTTAGATTCTGGTCTGTAATCCTTTGTCCTTAAAGTTTTCCGTATAACCAAACCATTACAAGACTGTGGGCCTGTGAAAGAGTCTCCAAAGTCCATGGCTTCTTTTCACTCCATGAATTCTTTGGTGGTTAGCTCCATGCTATAGAAGTCCAGAGCAGTGCCCACTTTCCAGCCCTCAGCCCCGTCATGCAGTTCCCTCATGTGTGTCCCCCATGTGATCTGCCTCTCATGTTATATGTCTCCAATGCATGAAATGAAGTTCTTTGTGTGGAGTTTAAAGAGGCAACAAGTCAAGAGTTTCTTCCCTTAAAAGTGTAAGACAAAATTGCTGAGTACAGAGCTTCCCAAAAGTGAGGGCACCGTGGTGCTCGCTGGAGATTTTCTTCTCTTCTCATCCCATTGTCCACAGAGCACTGTGTTGTTTTGAGGAGCGCCCACAACACTTTTTCATTTCAAAAGCAGAGATCTTACCAGGCACTCAGTAGAAGGGAGTTACTTCTACTTTGTAGAACTAACTGAGGAAAGAAAAACCCTAACAACAAAATAACACACACCACTTTCCCACTTTACCTGTGAACTGCTGCCTCAATTTCCATTGTGGAAATGTTGTTGTTACTACAGAGTTTCCCTTTCACTGCCATTCTTTGAAGAAAAGCCCCTTCTCATCAGACTTCCTTCCAGATCCAGTTGTCATTTCCTTTTCTTGTCCTGTTTGTTGCAGAACTCTCATCAGCTGCTCTGTTTCTTCTTTCTCTTTTTCCCTCAGAGCTGCTGCTCTCTGCCAGCCTGGGTTAAGCCTGGTGTTTCATTTCCCCATTTGCCTCCGTTCAGCAATAGGAGCTCCCTCTTTCCTTGCTCCCCATGTGTGTTTTTAGCCTGGGTTTGACTCTTCGCTATTCCCAGACCTGACCTGGCTGCCTGGCTAATAGCTCTGGTCTGGAGCACAGCAGTGAATCTCTTTCTGTTTCCTCATTCATCTCAGCACAGCTTTCTCTGCCTTCAAGTACTTTTCTTCTTAGAAGTATAATGCAAAATCTGGCATATTTTGAACTTCTCTCCTCTAGCCTTAGTTCTTCCCCAGCTGCTCCATTTTAATTTCCCAGCAAAAACGTTTTACCAGAAATTCCCAGGTGCTCCCTGCCTGTACAGAGCTGGCTTTGATCTCAGTCCTGCAGCACTTAGTGTCAGCAGATGAAGAGGGAAGCAGCCATGAACAGTTACTGGGTGTTGTGCTGGATGTGTAGGATCACTGTGATACTCATCCCTGTTCTCCATTCCATTTGAAGGTTCCCCAAAGGAGGTGATACTCTGTTCTTCTGCACATTCCTTTTAGTCATGTTTGGTCACTTTGGCACTCCCTCTGTTTCTCTGCTTTTATTTTGAGCCCAGTTCCTGAACCAAGCTGCGTGGATATAAACCCATGGCCTCTCCCCAGTCCTTGCAGTGATTAATGATTCACATGAGCATGACTGGAACTGGAATGTCTCCCTCTTTGCCCTTGGTCCCATCGGAACATACGGCTGCTGAGCAGGACAGAAGCTTGTGTGTCCTCCTGAATAAAAAGTTTTCTCTTTCGTTGCTCTGCACTCACAAAGGTTTCAGGAGTCTTCTCCATTAGGAGGGCATGGAAGTGGCGTTTTCCTCCAGCTGTCTGGCTCACGGTACAGTAGGAGTGCACAGATGGACACTATGCACTGGCATAGCCTGATCTGTCACCATTTCATTGTTTTCTCATCCCACTGGTGGCTCCCAGTGCAAGCCAAAATCTCCTTCAGCAGGCTTCTAAATTTTCAAGGCACCAAGAGGATGCATTTGGGGCCTTTAAGGGGTGCTTATAGCTTCTGTCTTGTGAGGAGAGACTGAGGGAGATGGGCTTGGTTAGTCTGGAGAAGACTGAGAGAGAATCTCATTAATGTGTATAAATATCTCAAAGAGGGTGTCAGAGGATGGTGCCAGGCTCTTTTCAGTGATGCCCAGTGACAGGATGAGGTGCAGTGGCCATAAACTGAAACACAAGAAGTCTCACTTCAACATGAAGAGGAATTTCTGTACACTGAGGGTGGCACAGCCCTGGAACAGCTGCCTAGGAAGGGCCTGGAGCCTCCATCTCTGGAGAGATTCCAAACCTACCTGGACACATTCCTGTGTCACCTGCTCCAGGGGACCCTGCTTTGGCAGGGGTGTGGAGTGATTCTGAGATTCTTCAGCATGGGAGGTTCCTGTTTAGCTGTGAGCCCAATGGAGATCATCCTTATTTTACTGGCTGGAATTGTGTTGCTTTTCAACTCTGCCCACACCTCCATCTCTTTACTGTTCTGCACCCTTTGTTCCTCTGTCTCTTTGCACAGCGCTGCACAGCTTGGAAATGTTCTCTCAGGGGCTGGCCATTCGCCTGTGCTGAGCTCCAAGCCAGGGAATCACTGCTGGAAGGAGTGGGAGAGGGCAGTGGTTACAGAGGTGTGTGCAGAGCCTGCCACGCTGCTGCTGGAAGGAGAACTGTGCTTTATTTCTTTACACTTCGGCGTGCTCATCATTTCTTCTTGCAGCCTGTTCAGAGTCTAAGGTGTACAAGTGCTTCCTTGTGTTACACTCTTCTCTCAGAGGCTGTACATGCCACAGTTTTGATGGAGGATACCCTTTTTTAATGTGAGAGTCTGTAAGGGAATGGTTTTTGAGGGAGGGCAGCCTGTGCATGACAGGCTTTCAGAAAGAGGATCTGTAATGGAGGCACTGATCTCTGTGAGGAGCTTCACAGGATCTTAGTTGAGTGGCAAGCAAAACTTGGAAGCAAAAATTTTTGCAGACTTGCAGAGATAGAAGGCAGCTTGCACAAAACTCAGTCCTGGACTCAGTCATTTGCATGGTTTTTTCTGTGCCTCAGCTGAGTCCTGTGGCAGGTGGGATGTGCCCGTGGTGGATCCTCGGGCCTGTGTCAGCACAGAGGCCGAGAAGGAGCGGGAAAATGTCAGCTTTAAGTCAGTTTCATACAGTGTGCCAAACCTCTGCCCACTGTTTCTGGGACATTAATCATCTACACTTGAAAGCTGAGAAGGCTTTTTTTTAACTTCTGGGCCAAATCCTGCATCCTTCTTCATACAGAAGTTCTGTGGAAGTCAATGGGAGTGTTGTCTGAGCGGAGACTCCAAGATGAGGTCTACAACCCTGGTAGTGATCTACAGGGTGACCACACAGAATGAGGCCTGTTTGCTCCTCAGCATTCCTGCTGGGCAATTCTACTCTGCATCCCTTTTTCATCCAGTGTAAGTTACCAGAGCCTGGAAGTGTGATACAAGTTTTATTTGAGACCTGTTCTTTGCTGAGGGGAAGAATGAAGTCTGCAGAGGCTTCATTATGTAAACGTCTTAAGAAATAAAATACATGTTGCAAAGTGGCAGCATTTGCAGGAGCTTCTTGCATAGCAGAAGAAAGAATAATTTGCACTAATTTATTGCTACACAAAAGGAGGCTCTTGCTTGTTCCAGGGAGAGGCAGCTCTTATCAGTATATTGAGCTTTCCAGCCAGTGGAGCCACAAGAACCAAGGAAGTGCAATCAGTAAGTAGTCAGGGCCTCGGGAATGTTTCATGACCAGTCAAGTCTGGCAAGAGGAGGTGGAAAGAAACAGAAAGAGAGAATGTGTTGATACAAGCTGGCATCACTCCGGAGCTGCCAGAGGAGTTCCCCTCCTTTCTACCAGCTGCAGGTCTGACATTTTGGTGGTTCAGGCACTAACATCATCCTAATCCTTGGTTAGGAAGGTGTAAAAATAAGTGCAAATAATAACCAGTGCAAACAGTTGTTTCAGAAATGGTATTTACCATTAGCTATTGAGCATATTGTTGTGAGTGCTCCCCTACCTTGCACAGGTTGTTCAGTGTGGTTCCCTGTCTTTACCTCTCTTGGATGGTTGTGATGATGCATTAACATTTAGGATACTTCAGACTTGTTTGTGTTAAGGCCAAATGCTGTTTGCTTTACTGTAACCCAGGAGCAGAATTAGATGTCTGCCCTTGCACCTACTCAAAGGATGGAAGCATGTCTGCATCCTGGTTTACTTGAAAGTTTTGTGTTTGCTTTGAAGGGCCGAAGAGTCATCTGGTTTTGCCTTCAAAAGTAGAAATAGTTAACATGAGGAAAATTTGCAGTGTCTTGGAGAGATACAAGAGCAAGAGAAAAAAAATGGCCATTGCAGATACAACCAACTGTATTAGAAAAAAAAAGTGTACCACACTGACCCTGGAATTGCATTTGGATCAAAGCAGACAAGAATTAAATTCACTGCTTCCACTGTTTATCTTAGACTTTTCTTTTAAACTTAGACAGTTAAATATAGATCCATGCTTGTGTTCATAGTACAGGCATTGGCTGGGTGACGTCCGAGGCTGGCTGTGACCATTATCTATAAAATTTTAATGTATCAATACCTGTTTTCCTGATGGAGGTAACATACCTTTTTTTCCTCCCTTTTTATACCCACCATGGGAAAAATTACCTTCCTTACGACAGCAGTTTCCAACTCTGTAAATAAATATCTATCAAATTACAGAGATGAAAACTGGCTGCTGAAAAAAAGCCCAACCAGCAGCCAGATCAGAAATGCGGGTCGTTTTAAGTAGGTAAAGTTGCCCCACGTGACTTTGACACACCGAGCACGTTCAGCCTGGGTATTTGTCAGTGCTCTTCTCCTTCTGATGGTTTTATTTGTTGGCTGCAAGCTAAGGCTTCCCCTTGCAGGACCTCTCTGGGTTCCTTCCTCCAGTTCCCCTCTGCTTTGGACTGACTGTCAGCCTTGCATTTTCCTGGCTTGAAGGTAGCGAAGACCACTGGATTGGGAGACAGCCAGCAAAACAGCTCAGCCGCGGTGCTCACAGCCCTGGAACTTCAGCGTGGATTACGTGTGCTCCACTGGCAGAAAAACCTCCTCATGCCCTGGCTGTGTCAGCTCCAGCCTGAAAGTGGGGGGCAGGTTCAGGGTACCCTGAATTTACTTGATGACTTTGGCTGGCTGGTCCACAGGTGGCTGTGTTTCAAAGGGTGCTGTTTCTTGCGTTGCCGTTTTTTATTTTCAGCACTGAAGTCAGTGGGGTTGTGCAGGGCTGGTCATTTGTTTTTGAGGTCGTTTGGGAAATAGGTGATACTAAAATGGGGATGGGATGGTTTCTAATGTTTATTTCCTGGGAATAGAAAGTAAAACACGTTTTGCTTTCTAGCAACCCAGAGTCTTCCTTAAAGTGTTCATGTGCTCCAATTCTCATAGAGCATGTGCTGTGGCACTGCTTCTCTAACTTACAATGAGACTCTTTTGTACTTTTCCCATGGAATGGCATAATCACAGAATCAATTAGGTTGGAAAACACCTCTGAGATCATTGAGCCTAACTATAAACCTATAAATCACAACAAAGTTAGAGTCAGAGCCATGCTTTAGATGCAGGCTCTGGGTGTGTGTTAACCAAGCTTGCACACAGAAGGATTTAGCCCATAACCTTGCTTCAGGTGTCCAGGGAGAAGTGCTTTTTATGAAATTCCATGTCCAGTAAGAAGTGCTTTCTATAAAATTTCCTCTGTAGTTCAGGTTTAATTATCTCCTACCAAAATTTGCAGTAATTGTATATGTTTCAGCTCACATTTTTAGGTTGTCTCTCTGGGCCCCCACCTTTCTTTTTTTTTTATTTTTTTTTCTTTTAATCTCATGGCAAATTTTTGACCTAATTTGGAGAGGGGACAGTATTACCTGGGTGAAAACTGAGTGAGGGTGGCAAGGCTTGTCTTGTTGTCATGGTAGAAGCAGAGATAGAGGTTTATAATTGAAAATAGCATGTAAAAAGCTTGGTTTGAATTTCTCAATGGAATCTAAGAGGCTGGGGGGGGCGGTTCTGCATCCCCTCAGATACGGTACTTAGTATTTATACTTTCACTGCACCTTGAAAAACATTTCACGTAGTTATTGCTTTGCTTGAATATGGAAATATGTTAATTATGGCCTTTATTGCGCTGCCTGCTCTTTTCCTCAGCCTTTTCTATTCAACCCTCTAGGTGGCCCAGCACAATGTGGCTTCTTTTCTTTCAATGAGCTCTTTCCACACTAATAGGGTCCAGGGTGATGTGGAGAACCATGTGCACAAAATTGGTGCACCACCCCCCATTCCTTTGTGGGCATGTCAGGTTAAATTCATATCAGCAGGAGGGTCACTGCCATGATTTTCAATAGCTCGAGATGAGGTGATGACTTCAAACAATGGTGCCACACTCTCCAGTTGGAGACACTTGCCTCACCAGTTGCAGTAGTTAATTAATATGCTAAAAATAGAAGCCAGTGATACAAATCGCTGCCTGTTGTACAACAAAGACTGGGCATGTGTAGCTTTGATAGCCAAGTTTATGGTGCTTGTTATGGAGGGAAGTTAGTTTAGAGCTAGAGGCAATGTAAGACTTTCTGGATGCTGAGCTTTAGTCACTCTGGGCCTCTGGCCATTCGCTCGCTGTCTCATTTGCATTATGAATGACATTAAGGGAGCTAACAAGGTTATTGGGCATAGAAATGTTCGCATGTGACCCCACGTGGAAGCAGACCTACAGCAGTGCTAGTTGGCAGGGACACTGTGCCTCTTTATTCAGCTTCCTAGGAAGACAGTTTCTGGGAGTGGATCTAAAATCAGCCACGAGAGCACCGGTGTTCGGATAACGTGGAGGTCGTGATGCGAGGCAAGGAATTTCAGAGGGCAGGTGGAGCTCTGTCCTTTGCTCAGCCTGCTCTGCCTGGACATGGACCCTCCCTCCCTGCACCAGCTTTTTACTGCATCCTGCCTGAAACTCAGAACAAGGAGGGGAAAATTACGGAAAGTCAATTGCTACCTGTAGTTCCCAGGCATAAGTGAGAGACAGTTTGGTACGTCCAAGATAAAACATGGGAGTTGCTTCCCAACTTAGGGGTGTGGTTATCCCTTAGGTGTGTTTGTATAAATCCACGTGAAGTAAACATGAAAACAATTTTGATCATAGAATCATTAAGCTTGGAAAAGACCTCTAAGACTCCAACCCTAACCCAGCACTGCCATGTTCACCACTAAACCATGACTCCCAAGTGCCACATCTGCATGTTTTTTGAACACTTCCAGGGAGGGTGACTCCACCACTTCTTTGGGCGGCTGGTCCAACGCCTGATCATCCTGAAGAAATTCTTCCTAATATCTGATCTAGACCTCTCCTGACACAACTTGAGGCTGTTTCATCTTGTCCTGTCCCTTGTTCTCTGGGAGCAGAGCCTGACCCACCCCTGGCTGCACCCTCCTGTCAGGGAATTGTAGAGAGCAATAAAGCTCCCAGCACTCTCTTTTCCTCCCTCAGCCGCTCCTCATCAGACTTGTGCTCCAGCCCCTTGCCCAGCTCTGTCCCCTTCTCTGGATATGCTCCAGCCAGCCCCTCAATGTCCATCTTGCAGTGCCAGGCCCAGAACTGGACAGAGCTCTTGGGGTGAGGCCTCACCAGTGCCCACGACAGGGGGACAGTCACTGCCCTGGTCCTGCAGCCACTCCCCTGCTGAGCCAGGCCAGGAGCCCTTGGCCTTCTTGCCCACCTGGACATGCACTATGGTGGGCATGCACTATGGACCAGGAGACCCAGGCCCTCTCCTGCTGGGCTCTTCCCATCACTCTTCCCCAGCCTGGAGTTGCTGGGCGTTGTTGTGACCCAAGGGCAGGACCCAGCACTTGGTCTTGTCATCTCTCTGGCCTGGGCCCATCAATCCGGCCTGTCCAGATCCCTCTGCAGAGTCTTCCTGTCCTCAAGCAGATCAACACTCCCACCCAACTTGGTGTCACCTGAGAACTGACTGAGGCTGCACTCGATCCTCTTATCCAGGTAATTTATCAAAGATAACTGGCCCCAACACTGAGCCCTGGGGGACAGCACTGGTGACTGGCAGAAAGTGCAATCCTGGAAGTGTAATTCCCATTCCCTTGAGATCAGCAAACTCAGGGCTGTGTCCTGCACTGAGAATTTGGGAGTCAAGGTTCTCCTGTTGTCAGTTTGGGAGTCAGGGTTTTCCTCGTTGTCTCACTTGGTGGTGGAGGGCATTATAATTTCATTTCCAAGAATCAGCTTTCCTATGTACAGTGGGTTCTTCTATTACAATAGTGCATAAGTTATTATTTTTATAAAAATGGCAGTCCATATTCCTTACTTTAGCCAGTGAGAATTTGCCCTTCAAAAGTGTCTGTCAGAGTGGGATGTCTGGTAGGAAGCAGCGTGCAGTGTTGGGCTTGCAGGTGGGAACCTCCTGGTGGCTTTGTGAGACAGAGAAATCCATGTCAGGGTTTCAACTCTTCTTTTTATCTCCCCACTTCTAACACCCCCATTCTGGTCCATCTGGGTGAATGTTATGTCCCAAGTGCCGTTCTTACTGGACTGCTTCAATCCCAGGGATATATTCCAGCCCGGAGAAGAGCATGCTGTCTCCACAGCTATTGAAGTATGTGCCAGCTCTGAGTTTGGGAGGCTGAGAACAACTCTCTATGTGTCTAAAACCAGAGTGGTTACACAGACAGCAGCAGGGTTACAGAATTCGTGAACAGAGGGGATTTGGGATCTGCAGCTGGGCAGTTTTCTGTAGTCTGTTTCTATTGATGGAATGTATGCTTGTAATTTATTTCTTATTATGTATTACTTTGGTTTACCCTTCCTTCTACTCCAGTTCCCCCAGCTGAAAACTCATAGAGAAAGGTTTGCTAATACTGAAAATTGGTAGAGAAAGGTTTGTTAATGAGTTGTTGTTGAACCAAAGAGCTTGCAAATCAAGTTTCATTTTAGGACTATATCAAGATGTGGGAGATCAGGTATTTAGCAAGATTAACTAGTGCTGATAAACCAGTGTCTGTGGCAGCATCATAAACCATAAAATTGCCTTATAAAGATCACAGGATTTTATTTTAATTTCTCTTCTTATTTGACAGATGTGTGAGAGGAAGTTCTGAAGCATATTTTTAACTTGTTTATTAAGTAGTAGTAGTAATAACAAATGTGATCTTTGTTCTTTGATTTCATAGCTATGGGCTGTAAGTGTTCTCACTTCCTAATTGCTAAGGTAGTAAAGATGAACCGTTAATTAAAATCTCTTTCCCGGACAGTTCTTTAAATGCTCGAATTAATTAACTCTTGAAAATTTGACGTGACTAAAAATCTCATTTTGGTCCTTTGTGATACCTTATTCCAGTTAGTTTTCTGGTTATACAGAGAGGTCTAATGTGACCAAGACCCAAATTTCTGACATAAATTACAGAAAGCCTCCTTCTTCTCTTTCCTTTTCTTTAAAGCTAAGGAAAGACTATTAAAAATTGTCCAGGTTTACTTTATGCATCACTGAGAATAAAAGACTGAGCCGCATTTCCATTTTAATTTGCAGGTCTGTTCCCCCTCCTTTGACTGCTTGTGATGAGCAGTGTGACTAATGAGCTCCATGGGACCAAAAAGAGTGGCACTTTTCCCTTTCTTCTACTTCCCCGGGTTTTATTCTTGGGTGTGGTTTTTTTATGTTGCTTGCCTCTGATGTTTTGCAGCTTTTCTGGTCTGGGCTTGGACTAATTCCCAGATCTGTTCTTGCAGATTTTAACTTTGCCATGTACCCACCATCAATGATAGCAACTGGAAGTGTGGGAGCAGCCATCTGTGGCCTTCAGCTCGATGATGGGGACAGCCTCACGGACCTCCTGGCCAAGATCACAAACACAGATGTGGTGAGTGTCCCACATTCCTCTTCTCCTTTCACTTCTCAGGGCGCAGTGGAGAACTGGGCCTGATCCTGGAGGCTGAGTGGAGAGAAGGAGGGGACGCTTCTGCAGGGAGTGAGTTGCAGGTGTGGACCCAGCACTTTGGTTTGAGTCTCCAAAGCGATGGCAAGAGCCTTTGCTTGCCCAAGCTGGTGCTGAGCCTCCTCAGGAGCCCTGGGTGAGGGCGTGAGCAGGCAGCATTCCCTGGGGCATAAAGCAAACCAGGAGGTGTTGTGCTGCTGTTAGTCCTGTGCTTGCAACCTCTGAAACTGCTCTTCTGGCCCTCCTTCAGGTATCACCTAAAAATTCTTGCCTTGGAGGAAGTGAATAATGAGCTAATTTCCAGGCAGGATGAGAGACAGGCACAACTCAAGCTGTCCTTAATGTGTAATAATTTATTGGTTTTAATTCACAGAGTAAATGTTGTGGCATTATTACATCTGTGATAACATTGTAAAATGAAGATTTGGGTTTGTGATTTAGTTAAAAAGGAGTAATTAGTCCAGTTTACTAAAAAGGGGAGAATTTTGATGTTTCTCTTTTTTTCTTACAATCAAATTGATTCTAATTTTCAAATGCAGTTCTGGGGTTTCCCATTTATTTTAATTCAAGTTGGATTTGCACAGAAAAAGGAATATTTCCAATTGAGAGTACATGAAGTCTAAACCATAGAATCTCAGAATGGCCTGGGTTGGAAGGGACCTTAAAGATTATCTCATTCCAACCCCTCTGCCACAGGCAGGGACACCTTCCACTATCCTAGGCTGTTCAGAGCCCCATCCAACCTGGCCTTGGACACTGCCAGGGATGGGGCAGCCACAGCTTCTCTGGGAAACCTGTGCCAGGGCCTCACCACCCTCACAGGGAATGATTTCTTCCTCATATCCCATCTAAACCTCCTCTCTGTCAGTGTGAAGCCATTGCCCCTTGTCCTGTCACTCCAGGCCCTTGTCAAGAGTCTCTCTCCATCTTTCCTGTGGGCTCCCTTCAGGCACTGCAAGGCCACAGTGAGGTCACCCCAAAGCCTTCTCCTCTCCAGGCTGAATAATCCCAATTCCCTCAGCCCTTCCTCCCAGCAGAGCTGCTCCCTCCCTCTGATCATCTTGGTCCTTCTGAGAGGAGAGACACCTTCTGTTCCTGAGAGAATTGGGTGTAAGGCCTATAAGGCCCTTTTGCTGCATCTTGCAATTTGGAAAACTTTTATCTGCTGTGCTCATCTTTTCTATCCAGGTTCTTTAAGTCTGAAAGAAAATACCTACAAAAACATCTTAGTAGTTCTTAAGTGGTCAGAAGATGGGGTTTTCATTTTGCAATGAAAATGTCTTCACACATTTTCCTTTAAATTTACCAGGGGTTTTGTTGTCAAAAGCATGTTTTTTGTCATCTTGGTGAAAATCTTCCCAGATCTGACTGATCCTACATTCCTTCAGAAGACAAAATTAATGCTCTTCCCAAATAACATAGAACTCCTAACATTCTACTGTTCACATCTCTCCAAGAGTCTGTCAGCATTGGGTAGAGACCAGCTTCCTTCTCTTTGCTCCTGGTCTCAGCCCACAGGAGCACAGACTATAGAGGAGAGTCTCACTCGTCTCCCAAACCAGAACAAACTTGAGACAAAAGAAGCTTTGGGATAATTTAATTGCTAAAAAATATAAGCCTTTGCAGAAATCAGAGGTGCTGTTTTTTTTTCAAGGTGTTTTCATTGTTGAGGCAGAGGGAACATTAATTCCTTGCAAGGTTTGAAGCCTCAGCCTAACCACAGGTTACCAGAGTTTTTGAGCTTGGGCAAAATAGTGTATTTTTCATTAGCCTGCTGTTTCAATTTGGGATAAATATTTTGGTAGGTATTTTCTAGCAAATGCAAAAGGGAAAAATACAAAAGGGCCCAGGACTGGAAACTTTCATCCCACATGATACAGCTTGAGAGAGAAGCAACTGAAAAATGGGGTCTCAGAGAAGCGTGGGGCAGGCTTAGCAATAGGTAGTAATACCAGCCTCATGTATAAAATGTATTGTTGGAAAAAATGTACTGTCTGGATTGTGTAAGAGTTGGCCCAAGGCTGTTTTAATAAAGAGTAAAGACTATTGTAATACATTTTACACTGGGACTTAATTAAAGTTGAATGAAGAGCTTCAGTTCTCTCACTTCCGAATTTCTGATGCCTGAGAGCTGTTCCTGCAGTGGCACAATTAATTTCTTGTCACTGTGTGAATGATTTTGTTTTCCAGTGGGGGGCTTGGGGAAGAGAGAGAAATGCGAGTTACTGGGCTTTAGGACCATCATGCAGGAGAAAAATGGGGAACTCACAGAAATTAACAGTTCTGCAAAGAAAAACCTTCTGGCCCCCTGTGCCTCATGGTAGCCCACAGGAACTATCAGGCAGCTGGGGAAGAGTCCTTCTCAGCCAGGGGGTGCCAGGGCTTCTGCTTCTTTTTTGTTTTGGAGTGTGTGATTGCTTAGCATGGAAACAGATGATAGGACTTTCCCACTGGCTTTTCAAAAAATGTCACTGTCTGAGGTGAAGCATGAAAAATCTCAGCTTCAAAGCTGCAAGTAGATGAAAAGAAAGAATGGTAATGAAACCCTGATGCAACTTAAGTACAGTGAGCTTTTCTGAACTTTCACTGTTTTATAATGATAATTTAAGGGTGCAGTCTATTTGCTGGGAAATAGCAGCATTAACCAGGAGGCTGAAATCAATGGCGTTATTTTAGATTTACATTAGTGTAACTGAGACTGGAGTTTGGCATTTACAACTCAAATGAACCTTTTATATTAAGAATTAGGCCAAAAATACGTCATTAATTAACAACATGTAATTTAGAGCCCAGCTGTTGGGTAAGCAGATAACCAGCACGAGTTCCTTTCAAAAACATGTTGGTGTTGGCTATCCTTGTATGAATCCAGAGCAGTGCCCCAGATGTGAGATGGAGTTGTCCAAGGCATCCTGCCACTGTCATTTTAGGGATAACCAGTTATTTCTGGTAAATAGCTGCCCTGGGCTCTTTGGTGAGGGTTGAATCATAGGCTGGAGAAAGTGTGACAACAGGGCCAGGCAAACCTGGTTTCATTACTCCTTCCACTGACCAAAATAAACAGCAGGGAGCTGCTCTTGGAGAAGCTCAGCAGCCTGAAGGGCAGTGAAAGTATCTCTGCACAGTGCATGTGAACTGCCTTCTCTGATTGTTACTGTCCCTAAGAGCCACTAAGAGCTAATCGCACACAAGTGAGGGAGAGTATTCTCTCCCTATACTCTGTTCTTGTGAGGCTCCACCTGGAATACTGCTTACATGTTCCTGGTGCCCCCAACATAAGGAACTGTTGGAGCAAGTTCAGAGCAGGCCATGGAATTGATAAAGAGAGCTGGAGAGCTCCCCTATGGAGACAGGATGGGAGAGTTGGGGCTGTTCAGCTTGGAAAAGAGAAAGTTGTGTGGAGACCTCAGAGCACCTTCCAGCATCTCTGAATGCGCTACAGGAAAGCTGGAGAGGGACTTCTCATTATGAACTGTAGTAACAGGACAAGGGGGAATGGCTTCAAACTGAAAGGGAGTAGGTTTAGATTGGATATTAGGAAGAAATTAGGAATTTGAATTAGAATTACAATTAGAATTACAATTAGAGATGGTGGTGAGGCCCTGGTACAGGTTTCCCAGAGAAACTGTCTGCCCCATCCTTGGAAGTGCTCAGAGCCAGGTTGGATGAGATTCTGAGCAACCTGGTCTAGAGCAAGCTGTCCCTGCCCGTGGCAGGGGTGTGGAACAATATTACCTTTAAGGTCTGTTTGAACCCAGACCATTCTGTGCCTCTGATTCTAACTTCACACAGCTCTGCAGGATGGGGATTGCATGTTCCAGTCTGTTCTCCTGCCAGGGGATGGGAACATTTCCTTTGTGGTTGCTTGAAGAGGAGAGGCTGGTGAGCAAAGAGTTAACAGACCTACTGGTGGCAGGAAGCCGCAGAGCTCCCTGTGCATCTCTTGGTGGGTCATTGCAAAGGAAAAATAAACAACTCAGGAAGTCAGGAATTCCCATAGCATCCCAGACCAGCACTCCAGTGTGAGCAGTATCCTGTCCCTGGTGGAGCCAGATGCTTTGGAGGAGGATACAAGCATCCCTGCTGTGCACAATTACGGGATGTGAGGAAGGATAGCTGAATGGGTAGGGCACATTTTAAGACCTTGCAATCAATATTCTGTTTTGCTTGAGACCTTCCTTGGGTAAATCTATTCCCTCACCTCCTGGAAGAGCAGTCATCCAGGTTGCATCTGGATGACACACAGTTGGTCTCCCCAGCATCAGCAACCAGGGAGAGGTTTTCAGGTAGAGCCAATGCCTGTATGTGGGCAGAAGTCATCTCTAAAAGTCTGTTCCCAGATGGTAACTGGTGTGTATTGAGTGGTTTGGAAAATCTAAAGCATATTTAAGGGCCTGAAGTAGAAAAAAAGCAAGGAACCAAGCATTTTTTAAAGGCTTGTCGAAACAGCTGGCTGTGAGCCCTTAAAAATGTGGAGTGGGGCTGTTTTGAAGACTGGATCCATAATAAATGGCATTTAAAATATCTCCACTTATATGTGCCACATATGTCAGTGCCGGGATTTTTTTTTTATTCCCAAGATCAGAGACATCCCTTCATAAAGATCTGCAGGTTTCTGCACAGAAACGGAAGTGAAGAACCACTCACGGTCAAGGATTTAGAGCTGCAGTAAAAAAATCGTGGAAATCTATCTTGAATGGATTGCATTTGAACATTGTCCCTACAGCACATACACCATTTATCCCCTCCTTTGTAGTGTCTAGGGCCTGTGGTTTTGGAAGCAAGAAACAGGACTCGCTGTATCTTATCCTGCCTTATTTGTTGCAGACCGCATTTTGTATGCAAGGAAACAACAGGCGAAATAGCCTCCCAGAGAAAGGAAGAATGAGATAGTTTCCTAAGTTGTCTTTGCCTGAGTTGGCAGCTGCTCCGTTTCATTCAGCTTTTTGTTCCCCAGTGAGTGCTGTGCGTGTGTAGCAACAATGGGGTGATGCAGTGACACCGCGGGCTCATGGCGGAGTTCCGTCGGGTCCATTGACAGGCGCTGCCGCGGCCGGCGCGCCCAGGGAGCCAGGCCCCCGAGGAACGGCTCCCATGGATCCGCCGCTCCAGCAGGGAATCCCTGCTGGGCTCCTGCAGCTCTGGGTAACGCAGGCAGGTCCTCCCAGCTTTTTGAAACCCCCCCCCCCTTTTCCACTAAATGCTCAGGGTGTTTGTTAGAGCAGCGTGAATCCTGCACCTTTTCACCTTTTCACCTTTTCATGTCTTCAAAGTATTACCTGGTAGAGATGACCAGAAATCCCAGGTCACACCGAGCAAGGAATATCATGGCATCTGTCCCTGCATTGCCCTGCTGGTGTGTTGGCTTTACTCTCTCTTTTCCCCGTTCTGAAAACATTGTTCTCTCGTGTTTGCAATGAGAAATACCCACAGCAGCAACAGGAAACCAGAAAACTGAGTGGTGAAGCAAACAGTGGAACTCAATCTAGAAAGGACACTGCTGAACTGCTGAAAAGACCAAAAAATGGCAGAGAAAAATGCCCTGTATTTCAGATTCTTAATGTTAGTCACCTCATTTATTGCATTATTGCAATAATGTGGATACAGTTAGTGGAGAATCTCTGACACGAATTATTTTTTTGCGATTTTTTGTTTTTTTGAATGAGACGTCCTTGTTAGTCCACACGGAGTGTCCTTTGGAACAGCAAATCAGTATTTTCTATACTTCCAGATGGAAAAAGAGGCATTAGACACTTATCTGTGAATTGATGCTCTTTGTCACAGTAGCAAAAACGGGCATTCAGGAGAGAAAATATTTCTGTATTTTAACTGCATCCATTAGATGTGAGATCACTGTAAATACAGTAAATGGATAAGATATTCCCACAGCAGCTTTCCAGGCTCTTGCTTTGGAGAAGGTCAGTGAGGTAAAGGCCAGCGCTCAGCACACAAAGGCCCCACTTTGGGAAGGAATCCCTGTTTATGTCAACAATGAAGCATGTGCTTTGGAGAGGTCTGAATTGGGGCTTAAATGTGAACCAGTGGAGGAATCCAGCCGGCTTTTGTGTGTAGGAGTACAGATGACATGTTCCACACTGGAATTTATGTAAATCCCAACTCTTCAATGCATGTCTGATTGCTGCTTTCTTAGATTATCCAAGCAATGCATACATGACCAGTGAACAGTACTGTCATTTTGGGTATCTCCAGCATCCTTTGCGTTTATCAAACCAGATCCTGCACCTAAAAAATATCCTTTTCTGATTTCCCTTTTGAAATTAGTTTTAAGGAAGAGCTTGGGGGCCTTAACACTTAGCTGTGAAGTAATTAATACATATGTGGAAAACTAACCACCCTCTAACACACAAATTCCAGAAGGCTTTTTTAGCATTCCCAGCTTTGGGATTTTGGGCAGTGCAAAGCAAGAGAGCCTGTTGGTTGAGTTGAGTTGGGTTGAGTGGGAGGCCTTCCCTCATTAGCTTGCCAATGAACCATAAAAGCCAGTTGAAAACTGGAAGCTGAGGGCCAGTATAGGACATGAGTATACCACAGAAGTGTTGAAAAGTTCAAGAAAATGAATTATGTGTAATATTCTCCAGGATTTTCCCTAGGGCTAGTGCTTTCTTTCAAGATTGTCATGAATGGAAATTGAAACCTTCAATGATTATTGACTTCAGTAAGTAGCTCATGCCATAGAGCTGCTGATTCCTCCTCCCAGTTATTTTCACTGCCAGCCTTTCCACCGTGGCCACGAGGCTGCCCCTCATCACACACAGGAAAGCTTTTCTTTTCCTTCAAATGCATTTCAAGTGTGCTAGTAAAATCACCTAGGGATGAAAGAGTTTCAGAATGAAAAAAAAAAAGAAACCCCAAAGTTAATTGCTATTTTAGTTCTGTACATTCTGAAGTAAAAATAAAACTATGGAATGGAAAGTACCAGAACTATTTTAATCATTAAAACTAGTAGACCATATAGAAGAATGGGGAAGTTGATCCATGTGATACACACTTTTAAAAGTTTTTTATAAAAACAACAAAGGCAAACCCTGCAGTGTTCTGAAGGAATGGCGTAGTCCTTGTATTGCAAAGTCTGGGGTCATACTGCAGTGCATTATAGTGTTCTTTCAAGGAAGATTTGTTGAAAATAATGCAATTCATGGGTTTTTCTTTGATATGTTCTTAAAACTTAATCCTCTGTTGTCAGAGCCATCTAGAGCTTACAAAACGGAAGTCCACCAGTAAAATATGTACACATGCAGCAAATCCTCATGAAACTTGGAGGGGTTAAAAATACTGTGTCATGGGAAGGCCAGGCTGTTCATCCTGATGGGTTTTTAGTAGTTTTTTGTATCATGTCCCTTAATTTTGGATTGACAGAAAGTTCCAGTGATGCCCTCATCTATACAATAAAGCCACTTACCTTATCATACTGTGACAGCTGAGCTGATAAGATACTCTAAATTAGGGGTTTTTTTTCCTTTCACCTGAGAGATGTAACATCCAAGGGGCTTTGGTATGCAAATAGCAACACTTTGTTTGGAAAACTATTTCATGATGAATGTAGTGTGCTGGTCATTTTTGCTGTAGGTTTCTTTGTTTTAAAGAATTCAGTGGTTTTAAGTTCAAAACCTAAGTGTAGACAAGAGAAGTAATACATGGTGGCCTGTGGATTCCCATATGGAATAAAATCCATGTGACAATTCCAGTTGAGGCCACTTTATAGATTTTATGTACAAAATGAAGACACCAGAAATGACCCATTTCTCTATAGAGTTACCTGGAGATTTCAGCCTCTTCATACCTGAAATGAATCATCACGCTGCCCATCAGAAGTTTGTACAGTGATGGTGTAAATGATCATAACATGAGGGTGTTTAGGAACAGACAAAACTGACTCCAAATGCTCGAGCCTCATGTTCTGCATGTCACCACCCTTCCTTCCCCAAGCCTGCCTGCAAGGAAATTGCCTCATTAAGCTTTTCAGACTGAAGCTGCTTAAAAAAAATCTGGCTTGTTTTCAGAAAGACACAGTACTTTGAAACTGTGCTTTAAAAGAAGAGGTTCTTATACCCAAAAAACCCACATTACGAGTGTCGTTTGTTACAAGAGTCTCCAAACTGGTGCCCCCACGCTTAAAAATGCCTTGACCCACACAGTGATTTGTTGTCATTGCCCTCTTACACACAGGTGAATGCTTACAATGGACCTAAAGTCCTCCCTAGCTGATAATGAGGGATTTTCTTTTATCTGAGGACAGGATTTTGCAGCCAGCAGCTGCTGGCTGGTAGCCAAGAAAAATGGGTGTTCATTACCCACTGGAGCTAATTGTGCCCATCACAAATGTCAGCATCGCCAGTGTACAGATCCTGTTCACTGGATGTGTTTTTCCCAGTCAGGCTGGGATGGCAAATCAATCCTCCATGCATGAATATTTCAAACTCTCCCCCAATAACCAGGTACTGTGTAGAAAAAGGGGTGTGTTGGTCAGGGCCCAGCTCCTTAGTGTTGGAGTCACATCCCATAATGGGTTCACAGGCGCCTGTGGAACCCTGTGGAGGTCAGTGTCCTGCTCTGTTCTCCAGCTCCCCTGCCTGACAGTGGGAATGGTGATGCTCGGTCTCATCATCCCCACCAGATGCTGTGGGGGCTCTGGTTAAAGCACTGTGCTGTTGAAATCCTCCTACCAAAACCTGTGTTGCTCTATTCCCTGAAGACTCCTGGAGAGAGAGACACAGCTCTTGGGCAGGCTGAGGCCGCAGGAGGTTTACAGTATTAGTGCCTTTTCCAGAAGGATTCCTCAGGGCTGCCTTTAGAAAATGCCATTTCTGTAGCACCACTTGTCCCCCTGCACAGTGCCGGATTGATACTCCCAGTGCCAGCACACTGAACATGGCTGGCATTGTGTTCATACAGTCACAGCTTGGGTTTTAAGTTTCTCCTGTGACTCAGGGTTTGTCAAGGTTTTCTCTCACTTTCTTTTCTGGTTAAATAACCACATTATTTGGTCTTCCAGCATATTATCAAGAGTGTGGAACATCCTGTAAGTATTTTAATAGTCATCTTCTTCATCACTGTGTCTGGTTTAAATGCAGTGAATCCTTTGCATTTATTTCTGTATTTATACTTCATGTTAATTGTGGGACTCCTGATGGACGGGCTCCCGTATTTATGTTGCTGTACTGTATCCTGCTGTTTTTCTGAACGTTCTGTAGTTTGTAATGCAGTGGTCCCTGGGAACTGGTTGTATGTTCAGAAGATGATTGGACAAGGTACTCAGTGTCTGGTTGTCAAGGTGGTGTTTGCTCAGAGGTTGGACTTGATGATCTCAGAGGTCTTTTCCAACCTAAATGATTCTGCAGTTCAGTAATGCAGCTGCACGTTTGGAGCTTGTGTGCATTTTCTCCTGTGTGAATTTTCACAGATAAACTGACCTTTTTGCCTCTGCCTGGGGGACCCAAATGTGTGACAGATAAAACTCAGCCCCAGAGCACCATGCTTGTTCAGCGACCTCAAAACTTCTCCAATTTCCCATCAGTTTGCTTTGTATAAAGTGCATCTGTCTGTATGATCTTGGTACAGCACAGGACGTTATTTCAGGATATAATTGCAACTTTTTTTTGTAGAGAAGACCAACTTAGGTGGCTCAACCCTGCATAGAAGAGTAAAAAATTATTTCTCTGTAATACTTAGGTTCCTGCTCAAGAACCACATGAATTACATAATCATAGAGTCATGGAATAGCTTGGGTTGGAAGGGACATCAAAGCCCATCCAGTGCCACCCTCTGCCATGGGCAGGGACACGTGCCACTATCCCAGGTTGCTCCGAGCCCCATCCAACCTGGCCTTGGACACTGCCAGGGATGGGGCAGTCACAGCTTCTCTGGGCAACCTGTTGATCAAAGACCAGTAAAATACTAAGATTTAGGGCCTAATCAATACAGCATAAACAGTGTTTAACCCAGGGAGTTTGTACAGAGTGATTACCTCTCAGAATTCAAGGTTGATTCGTGTCAGAGCAGGCACTTCTTGGAAATACCTGACCAATGCACTTCCAACTTCTGCTGGCTCAGTAAGGAAAAAACAACTACCTTTATCTTTACTAATAGGGCAAATTTGCTTTCTTTTCTCTAGGACTGCCTTAAAGCTTGTCAGGAACAGATCGAGGCGGTGCTTGTGAGCAGCCTGCAGCAAGTGCGGCGGCAGCAGCAGCAGAGCAACCCCTCCAAGACAGTGGATGAACTGGACCAGGCCAGCACTCCCACAGATGTGAGAGACATCAACCTGTGAGGACATCGGCACACAAAGTCACGCTTGCTCCCCCAGACCCTTTATTTTTGTTATTATTTTTAGAGTGAATTTTTTTTTTAATCTGCTCCCACATAGAACATATTTAAAGCTCTTTTAGGTATAAAGAAAAACAAAAAAAAAAGTACAAAAACTGAATAATTAAAAAAAAAAAAAAGCATTTGGTGCCTGTGATGTTCTACAGAAGGGAATCCCACGATATATTTGGTAATTGCTATTTGATTATGTATCAGTGATATTAAATGCTTATAAAAGCATACAAAGTAGCTAGATCAATGTAAGCCTGCATTTGTGGGAACAAAGTAGAGTATACTTGTCTGTGTATTATGAACTAGTGCATACACCCCTTTTTTAGATTTAAGAAAGGAATCGTGTGTGCGATTTTATGGCTTGACTAGATTGCAAAGCAATAGAATAAGGGGTTTAGGGCAAAGTGGGAAAAGATCCCTGAAGCAATTGAACCATTTTGAATGCAGAAGAGATTTGCTGATCTGTCACCTCTGTTATTAGTCAGAAGTGTTTGTTGGATCTCTGTATGTTAGTTTTGTTTACTCTTGCTGTCTGTGGTAGCTGCTACCTAAGAAAGAAGATGCTTTATTTTACCAGCCAGAAGAGCAGGTGTCTTTTGGGCTTTTTTTTTTTTTTTAGTTGATTTATTTTTCTTTTTTTTATTTTTTTCCCAACTTCCCCTCTGCCCCTCTTGACTTTTTATCTACTTTTCCTTCTGAAATGGTTCATTCTAAACACAGCAGCATCTTTGGCATGAGAGCAATTCCATTTACCCAGCCGTGGGCCGAGCCAAAGTTCCCAAGCGTTCATGGTCAGTGGGGGGAATGCACGCATTAATCCCGACCTGTTGGCTGGGCAGACCACCTCCAACCTTTGGATTGCAAGATGTGGTGGATCATCTAGGGAAACCATTATATTCCTTTACAGTGCTAATGCTTCACATCCATGTTAACTGCTGGCAGCTTCTTAGCTTGGCCACAAAGACATTTAAATGATGCTCTGTACATCTTCCCCTAGTAATAGCCCCTCACTGTGTTAAAGAAGATGAGGTTTGATTTGCTCCCTCGTCTCTCTTTCCCCCCACTCCCCCCGCACACTTTTTCAGCATTTCATTAACTTTATTGATCCACAGTGAGCGTTTTTGTAAACCATTTCATTCGAAAAGCACTTTGAAAATTCTTCCTAAGGGATTAAATGAGATGGTTTATGACAATTTTGCCGAGGAAAGAAAAAAAAAAAAAAAAAAAAACAAAAAAAAAAAAAAAAAAAAAAAAAAAAAAAAAAAAAAAAAAAAAAAAAAAAAGAAGTCACAAAAGCAAGGCTTTGTATAGCTTTTTATAGTCAATATTTTCCAGTATCTGGTGTACTCGCTTAGCTGCGGTGTTGCTGGAAATACCAACACCCGCTTCAGATGACATTCCTGTCATGACATTCCGGATAAAAGCCTGACCATCTGTATTGTTCAGTGTCACAGAAGGATCTTAATACCACCCATGTGTTTATCTATGGACAAGGAAAGAAAATTGCTGGTGCAACAGCCATGGTGGTAAACATCGAGGTGCACGACTTGGAGTTTTATTACAAAGGTGTATTCAGTGTACTTGAATTTATTTTCCTGCTCCACCTGTAATGAAGAGGCATTTAGATGGCAAAGAAGTTGGAGCAACTTTGGGGTTTTTTGTTTTGTTTGGGGTTTTTTTTGTTTTAGTTTTTGGGTTTTTTTGTTTTGGTGGTGGTTTTTTTTTTTGTTTGTTTTGGGGGATTTTTTTTCTTTTTTTTTTTTTTGCACAATTGTATTTACAGTTTGCAGATATCCAATATGAAGCTGTTGGTTGAAATGTTAATGTTTGCATTTTTAACACGAAAATCCAGAAAGAACATGCTACTTGGAAGAATATTATATGTATGGACTCAGCCTATTTGGCTAGATGAGGGTAGAAAATGGAGTAAGATTCTAAGGTTTTGTTATTTTTTTGGTTTTGGGGGGTTTTTTGGTTTCGGGTTTTTTTTTTTTTTGCGCTGCTAAGAAGCTATGATTTGTTTCATTCTTATTCACATTAACAGTACTTAGCTGTATTGTTTCACTGAGTGTGCTGCTATTTTATAAACATTTTTATAATATATTATTTTACTGCTTAAATTTCAAATCCTGAAGTAGATGGTTAAGTGGAGATATGATGAGTTCTTTGATTTACTGGAAATGCCCTGTACAGGTTTTTTTTTCCCTTAATAGCGTGTTCATGATTTTTTTTTTTTAATTTTATTTTATTTTTTCCTTCTTACTTCTTCTTTTTTTTTTTTTTTTTTCTTATCTCCTTCCTTCCTGATCACATCCTGCAAAGATGGTATACTTACCTCAGGTTTGCTGGACAGGAAATGGTTCCCATTTTCACAATACCTCACACAGTGACAGTTTGGTTGCCCCGGGGCCCACCGGGGAGAGGTTGCAAGCAGCTGAGGCGGGGCACTGGCTCCTTTTTGGTCTCTGGTATACTTTTCATAGTGGAAAAAATGCATTGACTCTCCACTGGTGAGCAGGTCTGTCCTCCCCAAAGCTGCTGCTGGGCACAGCCTTGGCCTTGCTTCCTGCCTCGACGTTCTTCATTGGGAGCACCCGGAATTCTGCGGCAGTGTCTCTGTCCTGGAGGAAAAAAGTAGATGATGTTGTTGAAGCCAGACTGCAGAGCCACACACAGATCAGATGAGATCAGATCAGGTCAGATCGTTCCTTGGCAGCCCTGCCCCGTGGCTTCCTGGGGAGCTATGCCAAAGGGTCCTGGTGGTGGGGTGACCTCTCTGAGTGCTGGCACCATGTCCATCATGGTTTGCTCTGTGCCCTAGGCCAGGTGTAGGCAGGAACTGTGTTTAGGGTGTCTGCCCCTGCTCTTCGTCCAACCTCCTGCACACCCTGGTCCCACAGTGGCCATGGGATCATAGGGATGATCCCTGCCATGGATCACAGGGGTGATCCCTGCTGTGGAACACAGGGCTGATCCCACAGTGTCACCCCTCTGCAGAACTGAAGGGGCAGGGGCTGAGGGCCACCTCTGTGGTTGGCTCCTCTACAGCAGGGTGAGGGCAAGCTGTGCTGGAAGGGGCAGCACCATTCAGCATTCCCAGTCCTCCATGGGGTCCTGGTGGGTCTGCGTGTGTCCCCACTAGGTTGAGGAATGTCCTTTGCTGCAGTGACATGCTCAGCAAGTGCCAACCCTCTGGTTACAGCGTCCTGTATGAAGGCTGCAAACCCTACAACTTGAGCGCTTTCACAGTAGCTTTCAGAATAAAATGACTGCCTAATACTCTCTGTCAACAGATGTTAAAGTGTGGTGTTACTGCAAATGAGGTGTGAGATTTTTCCCCCCGAATTGCAGAAATCATAAACCTCCCAATTGATTGATTAAAATAAGAATATAAAATGTGTTGCTGCCTTCCCAAATGCCGAAGGATTGGTACAGTTGCTAAAAGCGTTTCTCTCTCAGCTTCTTATTGATGGTACTTTGATGATCTTCTCCTCCTTCCTGTTACTGCAGTGTAGGAGCACCTCATAATGTATTTATTTGTATTTCCAACATGCTTATGAAAGAGAAAAAGAACGATTAATCCCATGTCGATGTCGATGATTTATGCTTGAGTAATTGGATAGCTCCTAATTACTCAGCAAACCACCTGGCCACTGGATTTTTTCCACTATGTTTATTACCATGTTCTCATGTACCTCAGAAATCACTCTCGGTTGCACAGTTTCTGTTCTCAAACTTTTTTTGGGTTTTGTTTTGGTTTTTTTTGATTGGGTTTTTTTTTGTTTTTTTTTTTTTGGTTTTTTTTTTTTTTTTTTTTTTTTTTTTTTTTTGGTTTTTTTTTGCTTTATTGAGTGTGATGCCATATCAAGTCAACGTTATTCTCTCACAAATGTGCTCTTTAAGAGGTGTGGATGTTTATGTGGTCAGGGGATGCTAGAAAGTGTGGTAGTAGACATCAGTGTAAACAAAAGTATTTAGAAAGTACACGAGGTTGTTTTTGATGGATAAGACTCTGATACGGTGTAGTCTTGATTGCCTTTTAAAAGGTCTTTGTTCAGTGTTGTCATTTTTATTAATAACCTATTGTTTTGACTAGTTTAAAGATGGTTCTAAGAAAAGTGTTTTGGCGGGATTAGGTATGCTGTATGGACAATAAACTCACCTTGACCTAAATTTACTTGCCTTGCTTTTATTCCATTAGTGAACTCGGTTGTATCACTCACTCCGTGGTGGTGTTTCCTTGGTGGGATGTGATTCTAAAGTCTCTGATCTGAACAGGTGGTGTTAGTAGGTATATAAAACGAAGGCTGCAGTCACAGAATGAGCCTGCCTCTAAAATGTAGCTGCCTTCCCACTGGCATGTAATAGGCAAATTCTGGCATGTAATCCTGTGAGATTCAAGGAGAACAAAGTCCTAAAAAGTGGTAAATTGCAGGATCAAAATATTTTGTGGGAATCAAATTGAGCTGGTGAAAAGCCACATGGAGTGCACATTTTTGCAATTAATTGAAATACGATTTAAATCTCCACTCAGTTGTTTGTTGCACTGGAATGCTACTGCAATAATCAGATTGTTTTTCTTTCTATAAACCTGGGGAAACCGTGAGTAAAAGGAGTGGGATTTGTGGTGAGGCCAGTGGGAAGAAATGAGTCCATTGTCCGGAGTCTGCTTCCTCAGCCTGTGGCCAAGAGGGCAGCATGCTCAACCTCTCCCACATCTGCTTGTAGATGCCTGCTGTGAAGTGACCAAGCTCCTGTGTGATGTGTTTGGCCTGACCTCTCCTCCACTGCCATCCAGTAGCAGTTTTTTCCTGAATTTCCAGCCCTTTTTCACCCCTGAGGAGAGCAAAGAGACCCTGAAGAATGAGGCATTTGGGCAGACATACTGAGGAAACATCATCATAAAGTGAATTATACTGCAAAACCCAAAGATAAATGGAAGGAAAAAACCCCAAAAGACAAACTTTGAGATAAAATGAACAGGGAGGAGGAAAAAAGTTAAAAAGGAAAAAACAAATGTTGCTAAAATGAAGAAACGTGAGGAAAAATAAACAGAAGCAAATAGAAAAAATCATGGATGGAAATACAAATTATGAATATGAACGAATGAAAAATGAATAGAAAATAGGTGTTAAATCAGGAGTCTGGGGATCAGGAGATACAGATCTTTCTAGCCATAATCACACAATCTTTGGACCTGTGGTTTTAGGGAAAATCTCTGAAGACTTCCCTGCCAAATATCTTGTGAACCTCACATTTCCCAGCTTATCTGCACCAGAGGTAGAGATTCTAAAACATCACAAGTCCAAGGTTTACTCTGACCACCACTGAACAACATGGCCAGCAATTTCTGGCATTTAGTAGGCTCAGCTTGGAGCCTGTGAGGGACTGAAACTGTGCAGTGACCAAGCCCTGAACAGATTGTCTGGAGAGGATGTGGAATCTCCCTCACTGGGGATATTCCAGAGCTGTCTGGACACAATCCTGTGCCCTGTGCTTTGGGATGCCCTGCTGGAGCAGGGACACTGTACCAGATGCCCCACTGTGGTCTCTTCCAACCTGACCCAACCTGTGCTTCTGTGATTGTGACTCTGTTTAAAAGGGTTCTCAAAGGTGATTTGCATTCCACCTGGGCAACTGATGTTCCTGCTGATGCAACCAGGAGACAACACTGAAACTTGTGGGAGTCTCTGTCAGGACATTTGCCAGAGAGAACATCAGGTCAGTGCTCTGCTGAGGCGTCCCTCAGCAGCAGTGGCATTCAATCAAGACCTGTTAGAATTACAAATTAAGGTGACTAAAGCTGAGGTGTTTACACTGAGGTAAGAAAAAACACTGAGTTTTGCTGCAACCTGCTAGAGAGAAAGGAGCTGATGCAAAGAAGAAAACAATAAAAGGGAAAATGTCTGTCTCCTTAAATGCCTGTCCTTCTGTGGAAATGATGTGGTGCTAGCTTGATCTTGCTATTGAGTTTTCTCTAAAAATAAACTGGGTTGTTATTTTGAGCTCTTCCAAAATGCAACATGCAGAAACTGCAAGAAGAATTAGGCCAGAGCAGTGAAGGAGAGAGGGAAAGGTCATCAGACCGGCTGTGTTTGGCTCCTCAGATTACTCAGGAACCCTTAGAGCAAAAGCTCTGGTTCATCTGACAGGACTCGCAAGCATCCCTGAAGAGCAACAGATTGACCTTTCCCATGATGGTTTTCAGAACTTGAACAAAGCTGTGAGTGGGGCATAACCAACTGAAGGATGAGGGATGAAATCAGCATTGTCATCCAGCACACTCAAACAAAAATTTATCTCAATTTTTCCAGCTTCCTCACATTCTCTCTGAAGAGAGAACTCATCACAGTCTGCATCATCCTCACAAGGGGAAGAGGAGGGGCAGGCCCTGGTCTCTGCCCTGTGTGACCAGGGACGGGACCCAGGGAACGGCTGGAGCTGTGTCAGGGGAGGGTTAGGATGCTTATAAGAAAAGGTTCTTCCCCCAGAGGGCTGTGAGCACTGAACAGGGAATGGTCACAGCCTCAAGGCTGCCAAAGCTGCAGAAGCATTTGGACAACACTCGAAATGCCATCCTAGGCACAGGATGGGATTGTTGGGTTGTCTGTGCAGGGCCAGGAGTTGGGCTGGATGATCCTTGTGGGTCCCTTCCTAGTCAGGATAATCTATGATTCCATGGTTGTAAATTCAACTTTCTTGCTTCTCCGAGAAGCTTTTTATTCCAGTTACTTTGGATCTGCTTCTTAGACACAACGAAGTATTGATCTTTCTGGTGTGCGCTGATGGTGATGTTTAATCTCCCAGGTTTAGGTATTAGGCCATGGCCTAACGCTTTGCAACAGGAGTGCCTAAACCGCGGGTGTGAGTGTCCTCGCCGTGCAGCAGCGCCGGGGCGAAGGATGGGATCCGTGCTCCAGGGAGAGGCCAGGGCTGTGGGATGGGAAGGGGCCGCCAGGGGGCGCCCGCGCACCGCGCACGGCCCTCAGCGCCTCGGGACGATCCCGGGGATCCCGCGCTGGGAAAGGAACATCCCCGGGGCTCCCCCACGGCTCACCTGAGCGCCCGCCCCCGCCACACAGCCCGCAGCCACAGCTCCAGCAGAAGGGAAGGTGTTCGGCCGAGGGGCTGGCTCTGCTTCCTGCTGGCAGCCTGTATACCGCGCTGAGAACCAGCTTAAAAACAATTAAAAACCTTCCCCAAGTCACTTTGCCACGAATGAAATTCTAAGAACTGGGTTCTCCAGCATACGCAATTTGAGGCCTTATCTGCAGTACAATCAGTGTGTATAATTTGCCAGGGTTATGCCTCTCTTCAGGCCCGCACATCCTTCTGAGGAGTGTTACGCAGGCAGAGAAGTGCAATGGCACAGAACTGAAGAAATTCAGCCAAGGTTTCTGATGGGTATATTTGTAAGTGCAAGGACCAAGATCAGATCCCAAATGACAACTGAAAAGGGAAACCTAATCTAGTAGCTAAGCCACAAGGCTCTAAGTCAGAAGGTAAAGGCTTTCCAAGCTGTTTTCTCACAAAGCCAAAGTGGGTGACTTCAGACAAAGTCTCTCTCCCAAACTTTGCCTGAAGGGCTGTCACTTTCGCAAAGGGACCCGTATGAAAACATGCACTTAAAAGAGACATTAAGAGTGTTGGCTCATGTTTGAGACTTGATCCTTGAAACCACGTGTGAGACACAGCCGGAGTTTTATTACTGCAGCAAAACACAGCTCTTTTAATGATACAATAGAGATAGGTCAGAGCTGATTCAGTTGGCATTGGCTCATTTACAGGTGGGACTGTTTCTGGTGTCACCTCTTGAAAACATCAGTTCTGAAATCTCTGGAGGAGAGGCACTGCAGAAATTTGCGGTTAACGCTACGCTGCTAAAGGAAGATAAAAAGGAAACAAAACTGACACAACTGTTGCATTAAAAATTTAATTTTGCATCTGCTTTAAACAGCTATCAAATGAAACCATGTTTCAGTCTTCATTTAGAATGTGTTTGGTGTCAAAGCACAAACCAGTTTCAAAGTGAGGTCAGACCTCTGGGCCACCCAGAAGAATTCCTCAGATTTTTAAATAGCATTTATTTGATCCAGTTGGGAAATTCTGAAGAGAATACACTCAGCTGACCAACTAATATTTTGGTTAATCACATTAAGCCATAAAAGTAAACCATAAAAGTTTAGCTTTCTGTGGTGAAAAGGATGAGTCCCAATCACTTCTTGTGTTACTTTGTCCATTTTACCAGCAGGAATTTCTAGGTTGCCCAGAGAAGCTGTGGCTGCCCCTTGATTCCTGCAAGTGTCCAAGGCCAGGTTGGACAGGGCTTGGAGCAACCTGGGACAGTGTTGATGTCCCTGCCCACATGGCAGGGGGTTGGAACTGGATGATCTTTAAGGTCCTTTCCAAGCCAGGACATTCTGTGATTCTATGGGTTCTGTAGGACAAGACTAGTGTGGTCCCAGCTGGATATGGATGCTGACACTTCACACTGCTCTGCCTTGGATACTGCTGCTTTAAACTATTCCTTGGAATCGGCTTGCCTTTGCTGATGCTTACTCCGGGGTGTGATTTGGCTGCCCAGACTTCTGACTTGTGAGTAATGTCCTTTATCCACCTATACATAAATATTGATGTATTGATATTAGTCGGAGCAAAGCGCTGCTGCCAATCAGTGTTAAGTGAGCTGATGTAACCAGACTGAATATCAAGTATTCTGTGTTTTGCAAAGGGGCAAACTTGGTCCATCCCCTGGTCCCGGTGTGGAGGAACGCACTCAGGGCAGGGAGCTCGGGGTGCAGCTGCAGTGGAGCCGCAGGCTGAGCTCTGGAGCAGCCCAGCTGAGACAAGAGCCTGGGAACTGCCAGCCCTTCGCCCAGCACAGCGCCCTGTGGCACCAGGCAGGGGATGGACGCTCAGAGACACGGCAGGAGCTGAAAACCCAGACTTTCCTACCCTTCATCTGTGAGGGTGTAAAAGTTCCCTTGCGCTGCGTCCTTCCTGGGAGGCCACCAGCTCGGGCTGTTGTTTCGTTATTTAGTAACTGCACCCTGATCGAAGTATTTTAAAGATCTGGACATCTGGGACTCTGGTAAGGGAAACCTGGAACTGAGCCAGTAAGGAAACCTGGTCCGACTGTGAGTGTGGGGGATGCAGCTGGGAAGGGGCTTCAGTCCCAGCTCAGGCGCTGCGAGTGTCACTCAAAGTGGCTCCGGGATGCTTAGACCAGGAACTTTCCTTAACACCAGCGTCATGAGATGCTGCGAAACCCAGAGTTTTAAGGTGAAAGCCTCCTGATTGCTATTGCAGAGTAAGAATGCGGAACCATTTAGTGTGCAGAAGTCCAGGTGTAAACCTCATGCTGCCACGCCCACCACTGAACCCTGTCCCCAGGCGCCACAACCATGGGGCGGTGAAATGCCACCAGGGCCGGTGACTCCCTCGCTGCCCCGTGTGAATGCTGCACAACCCTTTGGGAGAAGAATTCCGCCCCGATGTCCGACCCGAGCCTCCCGCGAGGCCGTTCCCTCTCGCCCTGTCGCCTGTGGCGTGGGAGAGGGCCAGCTGTCCCCTACCATCACAGAGGGAGCTCCAGGCAGCCATAAACCCTTCCCTGATCCTCCTTTTCTGCCGGGAGCCGCCTCTGGTGACGTCAGAGCGGCACGCGGGGCGGGGACATGACGTCACGGCGAGGCGCGCGGCGCCGCAGTGCGGGCTGTGGGACGTGCGCTCACCTGCGCACAGCTGGGCACGTCCGCGCTCACCTGCGCGCACATCTGGGCACACCTGCACGCATCTGCGCTCAGCCGAGCTCGCCCGAGCTGCCCTGCGCCATGGTTCGGTTCGGGCTGACGGTCGTGCGGCAGTGAGTACCGCCCGCGCATCCCCGGCGGCGGCGGTGCCCCGGGGGCCGCGTCCCTCCTCGGTCACGGGCAGCGGGAGGGGGAGCTGAGCAAAAGCTCTCAGGCTGGGCGAGGGTAGGAATGGTGGTGTGAACATTTTTCCCGTGAAACGTTAAAGAATTGGTGGCCTGTGACTTGGGTGGAATTCCTAAGGTGATTTTTTATCCCACTCTGTTGACAGAGGTTTGTAGCTGGCTGAACCAAGTAGCTCCAGCTTCCTGCAGCTGTTAGGAGAAAACTTTAATTTGTAGGAAAGCTGAGCTTTTTTTCTCCTTTACTGTAAGACCCGTGGGCAGCAGGGGATTCTGCCCCTCTGCCCCGCTCTGCTGAGACCCCCCTGCAGGGCTGCATCCAGCCCTGGGCCCAGCACAGCAAGGACAGGGAGCTGCTGCAGCCAGGCCAGCGCAGGGACACCAAGGGCATCAGAGGGATGGAGCAGCTCTGCTGGGAGGAAAGGCTGAGGGAATTGGGATTGTTCAGCCTGGAGAGGAGAAGGCTTTGGGGTGACCTCAAAGATGGAGAGAGACTTGACAAGGGCCTGGAGTGACAGGACAAGGAGGAATGGCTTCACACTGACAGAGAGGAGGTTTAGATTGGCTGTCAGGTAAAAAATGTTGTCTGTGAGAGTGCTGAGGCCCTGGCACAGGTTTTCCAGAGAAGCTGTAGCTGCCCCATCCTTGGAAGTGTCCAAAGCCAGGCTGGATGGGGCTCTGAGCAAGCTGGGACAGTGGCAGGTGTCCCTGCCCATGGCAGGGGGTTGGCACTGGATGATCTTCAAGGTCTTTTCCAACCCAGATCATTCCATGAGTCTATGATTTCTTCTGTTCTGACTTCCTAGGCTTTTTCTTCCAGATGTGCAGCTCTGCTGCTGCCCTTAATAATCTCTGGAACTGGTTGCCTGTAAAGTTCAGAGAACCAGCTGCCAACACGTGCTTGTCAAAAGAGGGCTCCAGAGTCTTCCTGCAGCTTTGTTCTCTCCAACAACACAGAGGTGTAGTTGTTACAGATGAACTGTGCTGCATTTATGATAAATTTAAGAAATCACTTGTCTTACTTTTATTCCAGATGGTTTGTCTCAATAAAAAAACTGGCAGCATGATTGGAATTGATTTGAAAATTGTTTTTTGTTGTTATAAAATCTTCGTGTGCATTGTTTTGAAAAGAGTTTGTGCAGCACTGTGTCTCATTTTTTTTTACATTCAGGTGCCACTGTCTCTTGTTGGTATTTAATACTACAGTGTTTTTGAAAATCCACTAAAATTATGACAAGTTAATTTTTTTGTTGTTGTTTACAATCTCTTTCAGTGGAGAAACAAGATACAACAAGGAGAAGATACTGCAAGGTTAGTAAGAATTATTGTTAGCTGGTTAGGATGGAAATCCTAGAGTTAGGATTTCATGGTGAAATCCTCTCACCAACTGCTCAGATGTTATTAAGCAATAATACTGTAAACCATCAGAGACTTTGTGTAGGCTAGGGCATGGCTTTCATAATGTTACAGAAGAGCTTAAATCACCCTCCACAGAATATGAACAGATGCTGATGCATTTTGTGTTTTAACAGGAGTATTAGAAGAGTTCCTTTTTCTACACAGGGGAAAAACATGTTGCATGTAATCAAATAAAATGGTAGCAACAGTTTTTATCAAGGACTCCATAGCCCTGTGTTAAATCCCAGTAATATGAAGTTTGGGAAAAGGGCTTCTGGAAGAAGGAGCGGCAGAAGAATGGATAAAGATCCTGATGTGAAGGAGGCTGTTGCCTCAAGAAGGGAATCTGTTACTTGCAGTAAAAACCTGCAGTAGGGCAAGGGAGAATGAAAAGTAAAGGTTGTTTAAATGCTTGAATTGTTCAGTCCTGGCTCTTTCTAGGAAGGCAGTCTTGATTAGACACATTTGAAACTAGACTTCCTTAGTGGCTGCTGGCTTGTACACCCAGAACTGAACACACTGAGCTGCCTGGGATGTCTGCTGTAGGAAAATCAAGGCTGGGGTTGTACTTTGAACAAATGAGCTTTCTACAGTACTTCATGTTGTGAACTGTCCTTCCAGATTTTCCTCCCTCTGTGACATTGCCATTTATAGGTCTCACAACATGGATTTGTGCTCATAATAAAATGAGTAAAGAATATTCCCCTGCTTTACTTGCTTAAAAATATTGATGATGTCCTTTGAAATCCTAGCTCCTTGGGTCAAATACCGTGTAATGCGTTCCTCTGCAGTGCAGAGAGAACATAGCTTCTGTTTTTGAGCAACCCTCTTCTGTTGTGAGAGGTGCCAGGCCTTTACCAGCACACTGGGGTGGGATGTGTCAGATGAATTACAGATGAGGTGCTCAGAACTCGGGTTCTGGACTTTTGACGTCCTGTCTTTTGCTGTTGGATTGTGCCTTTTCTGGGTGAAAATAGTTTATTTGATTTGTTCTGAATCTGATGGGAGTTTCACTCTCTCTGCTCTGGCTTCCTACAGAACTAGAACGGGTAAAAGGTGTGGATGTAGCAATCTGTTACACGTTTGTCACTCTGCCACAGCTCTGGGTTCTCCTGCAGACTCTGGGCTGTAGCAGGACCAAACCTGTTCAACTCAGGTTGGATTTCCAAAGTGCTGCTTCTCTTGACACTGTCCTAGAGCTCTGTGACCAGTTATTCTCACAGACTTTTTGGCTGGAAACAATTTTTGGGAGGTTTGCTGCTTTCCAACTGGATTTGCTCCAGCTTGCTTGAGCATTACTGTCAGTGTGTGAGGTGGAGAGGAAGAGACCACAGCAGATTGTGTTTGCATCTCATTCTCTCAGTGGTATTGTCCTCTTTCTTATTTACATTTAACAAATCTGTTTATGAGGTTTCAGCTGTGAGATACCTTTTGCAGAAACCCAACCAGTGACCCTTCTAAAAATGGTCACATTTATTAAATGTAGGTCTCTGTTTTATGTTTAAATTTTTCAAAGGTATAGATTAATGTAATTATCATTGATAATGATCTGTCTTCCTAGACTTTACTCCTTTTTATCATTAAATTTGTGTGACTTGAGTTTAGGGCAGACTAGAAGAGCAGTGACTTTTCCTAATGATTGACTTTACTAAAGGAGAAAGATTTTCTTATGACTGGGCAGTTTCTTTATTGCTGACATGCCTCGTCAGCTGCTAAATGGGCTGAAATTCGCATGTCTTAATGTTGTGGGGTTTTTATTTTGTAGGTCAAGGAGTGGATGAGCCACTCTCTGCAACTGGTTTCAGGCAAGCAGATGCTGCTGGTTCATTTCTCAGTAACGTGAAGTTTACCCACGTCTTTTCAAGTGACCTCCTTCGAGCAAAGCAGGTAAGTGCTTCTTGAGGCAACAACTGGCCTCCAAATCTGGAATTTATTTGCTGTTGGTGATGCAGAAATAATGCAGTGACAGAGCCAAAAGCTGCTCCTGGATCTCTGGAACTGTCCAAGGCCAGGTTGGAAGGGACTCAGAGCAACCTGGGGTAGTGGGAGGTGTTCCTGTCCGTGGCAGGGTTGGGAACTGAGTGATCTCTAAGGTCCTTTCCAACCCAGACCAGTCCATGATTCCATGATTTGCCATTATTTTATATGGGCATTGTTCTTGCTAAAGGAGTAGTGGGGACTTTGAGGTATCACAGGCAGAAATTAGTTTTTCTCTGAAGAAGCAAACCAGATTGGCTGTGACACTGTGGTGCTGTCCCAGGCACTGTGGTTGCCTGCTGTGTTCTTCTGAGGGGTGCAGATCAATGCACGCAAGGTCAAGTTTTGCTGTGAAATTAGTACCAGGATCATTAAATGCAGAGATGTTGGATTTTGTCAGGCATGTCACACCTCTTGCCTTGATGCAGTAAATACACAATATAGATTAAATAAAGAGGAAAAATAACTACATGGGATTACATGTGATTTTGTGTGCAGGATTATGAAATACTCAAAATTAGGGAACCAAAAGTTTTAAAGTTAGAGATCAACTGTTCTAGGAAAGTCATCTCTCCTGTGGAGGCCCTGTCTTTAATTCTGTCTTCTGTTACTAATTCTGTGATTTCAAGAGACGTGTAGGGGGTTGAAACTCCTAAGCCATTCTTGTTTGCTTGCTTTTTGCTGTGTTATCCTTCTAAAAGTCTGTGAAGCTGTGCTGTAAATCAGATCAACCAAATGTAATATAAATTTCTTGTTTTTTCCTTGAAACATATACCATCAACATTGCTCATCAGTTTTGCAGCACAATTCCAGAAGCTGCTGTAGCAGCACAACTTAAGCAGAAAACAAAAGAGACAAGGAGGGATATTTTAAAAATGCAGAATAGCTGCCTGAGTCACTTCCTTTACATGTGTGAATGGCAGTGATGATATTTTAGAACATTAACAGTGCTTTCTAGCTTTCATAAAACTATCTGTGCCTTGTGCCTGCCTTATGGGAATTGGTTTGGGATTTTTTTTTTCTTGTATTAGAGACAGTCTTTTCCATGAGGAGCACTTTCAGAATTGCACCCTCCTAATGTGAAAGACCTGAATTTTTCCTTTACATACAGGAAATGTATTTTGCCATTTGTTTGACAAACTGTCCAGATGTTGGGAAAGCTTTCCCAAAGATGTGTAAAGCTGAAGTTTCCATGTGGTTGGAGCTCCCTGTCTTGGCAGCTGCAGTTCTATGAAGGGCCTGTTACTACACTGTCACTTCACAGCTCGAGTATGGGAGGAATGTACAAGTTCTGATGCAAAAGAGGAAATTCCTGCATATATTCATACAAATAACTGTGCTGTGCATATACACAAGGAAGTGCATTCAACCCTATCTTTATTTCTGTGTTGTTCTTTGACAGAAGGTTAAAGTTCCAAGACCAAATTTGTCCTAAGCAATATATTAAATGTGCCAGTAGTACAACAAGGCTGCTTGTTTGTGCCAGGATCCAAGGAGCCTTTTTAAAATGTCAGATTGATTGGATGTGAAGGTTTGCACAGCCCAAACTGTCTGTGAAGCCAGTGCAGCCTTCACCTTTGGGCATGTAAGATCCAGGAGCAGGTCAGCCATCCTGTGGTTCCCAAGAAAGACAAGGAGCTACCAGAGAGGACCCAGTGGAGGCCACAGAGATGATGAGGGGTCTGGAGCATCTCTCTTGTGAGGAGAGACTGAGGGAGCTGGGCCTGCTTAGTCTGGAGAAGACTGAGAGGGGATCTCATTAATGCATATAAATATCTCCAAGGGGTGTCAGAGGATGGTGCCAGGCTCTTTTCAGTGGTGCCCAGGGACAGGATGAGGAGCCATGGACACAAACCAAAACATAAAAAGTTTCACCTCAACATGCAGAAGAATTTCTGTACACTGAGGGTGGCAGAGCCCTGGAACAGCTGCCCAGGGAGGGCCTGGAGTCTCCCTCTCTGGAGAGATTCCAAACCCACCTGGACATGCTCCTGTGTCACCTGCTCCAGGGGACCCTGCTTTGGCAGTGTGCTCTCCAGAGGTCCCTTCCAGCCCTAAGGATTGGCTGTGGCAGCCAGACAGGTGTCAGATGTTTTTTCAGTTGGATTAACTCAGCAGTTTCAGCGAACACAGCTGTGAGTCTGGCCCATTACTACACGTAAAGAATGTGTGGTTATGATTGCTCTGTGTTCTACTCAAGAGAAGACATGGCTCTTATCCCAGTAAACCCTGCTGCCTACATCTGATGGGTGCTGTGTCTTCAGCTGTTCTGGACTTTGAACTGCCAGAAGATTGCAGCTTTTCTATTTTTATGGCCTGGCCTGGGTCATCTATCCAATTCTGCCAGACTGCTAGCTAAAAAACTTTCTGTTTTGTTGTTTTGGGTTGTCAGATGCTGCTGCTGGGATTCACCTTGGGTGTGGTGGTGTAAGGTGGTGTACCTATGTTCTGTGCAGTTGATGTGACTGTGTATTCTCTTTTTAGACTGCTGCTGCCATTCTAGGGAAAAACAGGTTTTGCAAAGATATGGAAATCAAGTATGATGCAAGACTGCGAGAGAGAGTAAGTGCCAGAAGAATTTATCAAATATTGAACAATTTGAAAATGTAACTTCCTGCTGATGGGTATCTTGGCTTATTGAATGGTAGATTTAGCAGTGAGAGCACTATTTGATGTGTTTTTAATCACTGGAAACTGAACTATTCACAGCAGAGGCAGTAAATTGTTTGCAGAATGGTGAAGCAAAGCCAAAATTAAGTGATGAGTGTTGTAACAATGATGCTTTAATGATTTAAATAAGGTAAGATTTAGCGTTTAAGAAGCAGCATATGACTGTAGCATTTCCTGTTTGAATTGTTTTTCTCTCAGCAATTCCAGTTCTTCCCTTGAAATCAGCCAGGGAAATTGTGATTTACTTTTAATTGCAAGGGTACTTGTGTGGTTTTGTTTCCTTTTTTTAATGTCTTTTTCCAAAATTCTCAATTGAAGATGGATCCATCCTCTGTTGCGAAGACTTCACAGGTCTTTAGAGAAAATACTGGTTTCATGCATGTGAAAAATAATTTTCTGTAGCCTTTCTGCAAGCAAAAAGAAAATGGAGTTTATCCTCATGTGAAGGGCTACATACAGAAGCACTTGCACTGTGACCTCAGTCACAAAGACACATGAATTTTGTATGCTGGGGATGAGTGTCAGTGGAAGTGAAAACCTCCTTGCAAACGTCAGGCTGAGGGTCACGTTTTGAATGTCCATGCTTTAAATGAGATGCTGCTCTTAGTGTACTTGTCTACTGAGCATATATATAAATATATATATGTACATATATATCTGCTGTTTAAAAGGATATATATAAAGGTATTTCCTCGCCCAAAACTGGGATAAAATGTAAAAAGTAGCTAAGCCTTGGGAATCCAAGAAAACAAAGCTGTGAAGAGCTGTTTGCAGCCTCTGGAAGGGGCACAGGAGAGCTGACACATCCTGCCAAATGCCCTTTTTCCTTTACAGAAATATGGTGTTGCAGAAGGGAGGCCTTTGGCTGACCTCAAGGCTATGGCAAAGGATGCTGGAGAGCAATGTCCTTCATTCACACCTTCTGGAGGAGAAACACTGGATGAAGTATGGTATTTATTTATTTATTTATGCCCTGCTTTCTAGGCTTTTTTATCACTGCAATTGCATCTATTTGGAGCTTCCCACTGAGAGCTCAGCCCATGCAGAGATATACTCTAAGCTAAAAAATACTGCTTGGTCTGACAACAGTGGCTGCCTAGTGGGGAATCTCTTTATAACTAAAGTATTGATTTTGAGACTGATTCCTCATGAAGCTCTGTCTCACAGGAGAATGATAGCAATTGCTCTCTGGAGGACAGAGGAGTTTGCACAGCAGTCAGGAACTTACATTGGCTTTGTCTGTGAGAAATCCTTGTCTTTTAAGTGAAGTAGTTACGTGTCAGATTTCTGAAAGGCCAGATCCGTGCTTGCTTCACAACAATCTCTTCGTTCTTCACGATGTTCCCTTCCGGCATTCCCCTGCAGGTGAGAGAGCGTGCGAGGGATTTTTTTGAGTTCCTGTGCCAGCTGGCTGTTAAGTTGGAGCAGAAGGAACACGACAAGCCTGGTGCACCAGGCAGGAGCTCAGGAACATCTGGAGAACAGTTTGTTTTCCCTTGGACAAACCACTGCAGTGAGGCGGAGACGAGCTCTGAGGGCGGCGGATCTTCCATGGTATTAGATGCCAATATTTTGGTGGTGAGTCATGGAGCCTACATGAGGAACTGGATTGGCTATTTTGTTTCAGATCTCAACTGTACCTTACCAGAAAATTTAACCAAGTCCCAGCTGTCTTCTGTCAGTCCCAATACTGGAGTGAGTCATTTCATTATAAAACTTGAAAATGGGAATTTGTTAAAACCCAAAATCACGTGTGTCTGTCTTAACCAAGACTCTCACTTAGTGGATGTGGGAGCTGAATGTGTAGCTTCAAAAGTGTTTTAAGAGTCTCTGTTGGGGGGAAAGTGGGATTAGATCACAATTTTTCTAAGCTTGGGAAAAGTATCTATAGTCATAACTGGGATTGACTGGAATTGCTGACGCTAAACTGCAAAAAGGGAGACATGCAACTGCTTGCTGTCTTAAAAACCACAATTTGCATGGTTCTAGTGCCCAGTATAAGTTGGCAGTAGCAAAATAAAACAAATATTCTCTGTTCTCAGAAACATAATACTTGCAGTCACTTGCATATCTGCTCCTGCAGCACATATTTCAAACAACTTTGCATTACTCCATAATTATTTTGGTTACCTCCAAGTGAAGGGGTTGGGGAGGGGAGAGCAGTGGTACCTCAAAGCTGAGCTGTACTGTATTCTTGTTTTATTACAAAATGCTATATTGTAATATGAAACATACATGTTGTCTTAAAATAAATTTTTGAATGCAATAGTAGAACCTAGGAAGGAGCATTGCCCAGTGGGAAAGGTTTGGTGCAGAGCCAGGGGATGTGACTCTGACACTGAATGTCTCTTGAGACTCTGGGCAAGTCTCCTTTCCATTTGTAAAGCGGGAATGATGATAAACCTACCTCGCCAGGAGTATTTCCTAAGAAATTGTTCAGGTTGTCGAGATCTCTGTTGAAGAGCACTGTACACAAACACAGAGTATTTATTTTTAGCTGTGAGCAGGATGAGGAACCTCGTGTGCACATGGTAATGGTCCTTTTTGTGGAAAAGGAACTTTCTCTCTGGGGTGAGTTGTACCTGACTGGAATCCTTCTGTCAGCTGCAGTCATGCACTTATTCTATGAATTTTTTGCCTAGAATGAGGCAAGCCTGATTGATTGGTGATTGTTGGTGTTAATACTGCATTCTTTCCCCACTGGGGTGTTTGTGGTGTTACAGTGTGAGCTTATCTGGTTTATGTTATTTATAAGATTCACGTATTTTTTCATTTGCATATTTTAAGGCTGTTAAAAAAAAAAATTAAAGGCTCCTGAATAGAACTCCCATTTCATCTGTATTTCTTTTGAGGTAAAAATCTTTCTTAATACTACCCTGTGAAGCTTTGCTCAGATCACATAACTTCCTTTTTTTTTCCTTCCTGGTCTTTTACTGTGAAAAAGACTCTTAGGGCTGATGTTGTTTAAAAGTGTCCAAAGCTCTTTTTCAGTAATAAAATAATTCCTTCTCAATATCCTGAAAGAAGTAAGTCTTCACAGGAAGCTAAAATGGGAATATGACTTTTGCATGGACTCCTCAAGCTCTTTGTGAAATGCATCATCGTAGAAGGCTCCTCAATACTGAACTGATGGTCACAGCCAATGAGGATAGAAAAGCTTGAATTATGACTTCTAACAGAGTTAATGGTAGGAGAGTGGGGCAGGAGTTCATTCTGAATTTGCCTGTCCCTGGTGGCGCCAGTTTATTTCAGACAGGCCACTTGCATAGCAGGGAATTCTCCTGTCAGAGCTTTAAACCACTGAAACTCCCCTGGAGCTGCCACCTCCTGAATTTTGCCAGTCATTCCATCAATTCTTCCTGGAGCCAGACTAATGGACTTGAAAATGCCAGAGGATGAGTGGAGATGTGGCACGTTTTTCTCCCTAAGTCTGTCATTTTGTCAAATACTTCAACACACACTAGTGATTGGGGTGCTTCTCTACTTTAAAAGGTTTCTTTTTCTTTCTTGCCTGCTCTCAAGGAGGTAAATAATGTTTTGTTCTTGTTGATGATGCCATGACTCAGGAGAACCTCTACTACTTTGTTAAGTGCTTTGCCACTGCTTGGATCACACTATTCCCAGAGGGATTTTTGACTCTTTCTCTGTAATATGCTTTACCTTCTTTTTTTGTATTTATAGGTTGTTAAAATTTAAATCCAGCCTAAGAAACCTGTCTGTGTAATTGTTTTCTTTAACTTATTGTTACCAAGTTCCTCTTGTAACTCTCACATGGCAAGTAGATGGTACCATGGTGCCTAACAAGGAAAAATACCAAAGGGTGAAACCACTAAGGTTTTCTAAACAGCTCCTATCTTAATGAAGTCACATTTTTCAGTGAAAATGCATCAGAATCTCCCAATTCAGACTTTGTAAAACACACTAAAATGCTGCAAACATATCTGCCAGTGGCCAGGGGAGTACAAGCAGTTGCGAGTGTCCTGCAGTTGCCCAGATGTACTTTTTCTCCTCAGTATTTGCTCTTGGCATTGCTGGAGACAGGGCACCAGCCTAGGTGGGCTTATAGCCTACCCTAAAATAGTTGCACTTGTTATTTCTCCTTTGTTATGTCAGATGGCAGGTTCACTCTGCATTAAAAAGTCACTAATTTTGGAAGCTTCCAAAACTAATTCTAAAAGCTGTTTTCTTTAGGTCTGTGTATAGTACTCCTCTTTTTAAGTTTTTACATCAACACTGAGACTAAATCTCTTTTTGGTCAAGTGACTCTTGTGCATGTGTACAGTAAATCTGTACAGTTTATTGGGATCATGGGAAAGGAGAGCTGCAGCAATAGATGGGTCTGTTAGGAATAGTAACATAAATATTTGAGGGATTACTCAGTTGTTGCAATGGATGCTGGCTCCATCTCCTCACAGGTCTGCCTCTCTTCGAGCAGCCATCAGGCAGAGAGCTCTGGTAGTACCACAGTTTCCTTCCTCTAAAGTGAAGATATTTTCTCTACACCCACAGATCTCTATTGAACAATGTTTTCCAGACATAGCCCTGCCTTTGCAATTGGAGGAGGGTTTCCCCCTTTTTTTTTTTTTTTATTTAGAACAGATTCTTTTAAATCAGATGCATTCTCTATCCAAGCTTTTGACTGCCTCAGATCCACAGCCCACATGCCTGGACTTAAAGTGTGTCAGATTTCCCCCAGATGTGTCCTGCTTTTGAGGGCTTTGGCCATGAGCTTGAGGTTTTTGGATCTTTGTAATCCCAGGCAAATGGCAGCTGCATGGGCACAAATGAACTGCCACAGTGATTTGTGAGCTGCTTCTCTGGTATCCATGGATATGGCAGAGCCACTGTGGGGGATCTGTGTGTGTGTGTGTGGTGACTCCAGCGCCATTCAGGGGGGCCTCCTGTGTGACAGCTCTGCTGTCACCTGCAAACAGCTCTGGGCTTCCTGGGGTGCAGGGCCCCCATGTGGCAGTGGTTTACTTACCTGAGTTCCAGGGGCTGGCAGCAGGGCTCCCCAGGGCACAGAGGGTAAGGCACAGGAGGATAGTGGGATAAAACACAGGAATCTTGAGCAGGCTGTTACTGGTCACCAAAGGAATGCACCCGACGTCCAGGCAGAACTCCTTCAAGCGTAATATTCTTTCCTTCTGATGCCCAGTTGGGTCGTCCAGCCATAGCTGAATGGGAGCAGGGTGGTGCACCAAACTTGACTGTAATAAGTCCTGAATGTATTTTGGAAGAGCTGGCCATTGAAAACTGAATTTACTGAATTTAAAAGCTGAGGTGAAAAAAGGAGTCTGATTTCAGAAGGGCAGGAATCACAAAATTAGTTTTAGAATCATGGAATATCCTGAGCTGGAAGGGACCCACAAGAATCATTGCGTCCACCTCCTGGCTCTGCATGGGACAGTCCCAAGAATCACACACTTTCTTTTTCCAAAGAAATTTAAATAATGGTTAATGCAACAAATTCTGAAGGAGAAAGTAATTACAGACAAGAGAGGTAAATGAAACCTGTAATCTAATTAAATGAGTTTTTACCATAAGTAGTTCATACTAGACTAAATGGGTAGTTCTTTGATGAAGTAACTAATGTATAGGCAAGGGAAAAATGAATTATGATCTAGGTGAATCTTAACTGAATGCCTAATGCCATGGTGGAAACCATCAGCTCAGCTGGAAAAGATAAATGTTGCTTAGGAGAAAAAACATGGTGCAGAAGGTATGCATGAGTGGGCATAGAAGTAGTAATGTCCAAGGTCAAGCACTGAGCTGGAGTAAAGCTGCTATTTAGGTCCCTTAGAGAGCAATTTTTTTTGTAATAACTTCAAATAAAAATACAGGAATGTGGAAATACTAGTGAGAAGGCATGATCAATAACTAAGTGGGGCAGAATAGCATGAAGAGGAGGAAATTATGAACTTTCAATCTTAAAACTGCTTGAGTTGTATGTACCCGCAGAATGGGTCAGGCTGGACCCTGCCAGTGGCTCATGTGGTCCCACCTCCCTGCTCCAGCATGGCCATCCCAGAGCACAGGGCACAGGATTGTGTCCAGATGGTTCTGGAATATCCCCAGTGAGGAGACTCCACACCCTTTCTGGACAATCTGTTCAGAGCCTGATCACTGCCCAGGACGGAAGTTCTGCCTCATGTCCAGCTGGAACCTCCTGGGGTCAGTCCCTGCCCGTTCCTCTGGTGCCATTGCTGGGCCCTGCTCGGAGCCCTCCCTGCAGAGGCTTTTAATTTACCAAGTATCTTTTATCAGAGATCTTTGAGCCAAGATCACATAGAATTCCCAGCAGGACTGAACTGACAGCCCTGTGGTTTCTCCTTGCTTGTAAAAGATATTTCCCAGTTGAGGTTAAAATCTTTTAATGGTCAGTCTAGACCTACTAAGACATGGATTTTCTCAACATCTTTCACAGAACTTTTATATTTGGGGTGCATGAAACACCTAGGAAGCTGAAACCTGTAAGGCTGGAAGTCACAGGGGACAGCAGCACACAAACATTTTCAGACACTGCTGCTACCATTTATTTGTTCACTTAAGTACTTCTGGAAGGGGGAGCTTGAACAGACAATGCAGAATCCACCATTTGGAGAGAATGGAAAAGTTTATTGGTACTTTTATAAAAGGAATTATAGTCTCTATAATACATTATTATAAATACTTATAAATATTCTGCAGGATTTAAGACCCACTCAAATAAATAAATAAATACTGTGACATAAATAAGTAATGCTTTCTTACTAGCTGGTGATTTCCAGCATCTCCACTGAAGAATAAATTCTCTTAGGTTTTGATACAGTTGCCTATAGTTAAAAATATTGGTTTTTTGATGGAAAATCAACCGTGTATTCAGTCTTAGCTTACTTATCCCCTGGCTACTGATAGAGTGAGCAACCATTCTTACTCTGTTCTAGTGTAGGAATGTAGAGATGGTCTATAGATGTAACCCCACCAGTATTTCCCATCAAAATTATTGTGGACAGAGCTTTTAATGGTTCCAATTGTTGTAGGGCAGTTGCCTCAGAGTCCTAGGGAGAAGCTCTGTGGAGCTTCTGACAATTAATGCAAAATGCAAACTTTGCTGGTGTACTTGAAGAAGAGTCCAGAGCTCTCAAGGAGCAAAAGCCAAGAATAATGGTATAGGAATCAAGTAAAGATATCAAACTAGAACATAAATAAAATCACACCTCTCCACTGTATAGACAGCAAGTTTAAAACGTCTTGCTGTATTTTGAATAAGCAAGTAGAAGCACAACTGTCTGCCTGCCTGCAATTCCCTTAATTCCTTAGAATCACTCTTTCCCTTCAGAAATTAATCAAAAAGCACAATAACTTTAGAAAAACAAATACCAAGAGATGGAACTCTTGGACTAATCCTGATCATTTGGCTTGTCCTGTGCTCCTAAGTATTTATACTAATTAGGAATCTCTCCATCTAGGAAAGCTATTCTAAGAGCAGAATCAGGACCTATGACTTTCCCAAGTTGGATGTGGTAGATAAAGAGATATCGTGTATATATACAAATATGGGAGGGAAAAAGATATTATTTTAAAAGCTGTCAGCAGTCCTGCTGCTGTGCTAAATCCAGAAAAAATTAAATGAAAGCAAGAAGCACAGCAGGGTTCTTATTTTGATTTTGTTGCACTGATGTAACTCCATTGGCTTCAGTGAACTACTTCATGAGAAAGAAAAAAAGAACAGCATCCAAACTGATGTTTTTTGTATGTTGCTATGAGCACACTGAGGAGCAGTGTACTTCTTCAAATTGTTGTCAGGCCGATAAATACTCGAAATAAACAGAGCAGAAGAATCTGTGTTTTGACATGCAAAAAAACCCCACAAAATAAAAACCTCAGTTCTCTGCCACACTGGATTTTGTATTGCTCATCAGTGCCTTGCACCTGCTTTCTGCAGAGTTCATCAAGAATAGCTTTTTCAAAGTGAACTTACCCAAAGCATAAACCAATCTAGGGAAAAAGTTTTGTCACCATTAGAGATCTCCTGATTAACAGTAATTTCACTCCTACAAGTATAAAGCATCTGATACCTGCTCAGAACTGAATACAAACAGGGATGCTAATTGGACATTGCTTTTCTAAATACAAACCAATTTTCCCTAGATGAGAGTCTTCATTATAGTCTAAATATTAAACCTTTGATCTTTATAAAATATAATTTTTTATTTATTTTTCCCCTGTAGAGTTCAGTATTACGCGAAACGAACCATACTGTTTAACACACTATTGATTAGTATTAATCCTGGTACTTCTCTCTGGATTGGAAATATGCAAAACTAATGATCTTTATTTCCATATTGGGGTACTAGAATTTAGTAAATGTAGAACTGTGATAGAGAACCACTTGAGAGAGAGTGAGATTCTCCTCTTTTTTTCAAAACCTCAGCTTGGATTCAGTGTCAGAAATTGCTTTTTTCCCACAGGACCCTTTAATCCTGTCCTGTTGTCCTGTCAGTTCCTCCAGGTTTCCATGTCTGCTGCTCCTGTGACAGGAGAGTGGCTCTTTTTTGACTCATATGTGTGAAGAGAGGATGAAGCTCCAACTTAAAAGCTAAAAACAAGGAGTCACAGAATGGGTTGGAAAGGACATCAAGGCTCATCCACTCCAACCCCCTGCCATGGGCAGGGACACCTTCCACTATCCCAGCTTGCTCAAAGCCCTGTCCAGCCTGGCCTTGGACACTTCCAGGGATGGGGAATTCACAGCTACTCTGGGAAACCTGTGCCAGGGCCTTCCCACCCTCATAGGGAGCAATTTCTTCCTAATATCCAATCTAAACCTACTCCTGTCAGTGTGAAGCCATTCCCCCATGTCCTGTCTCTGCAGTTTCTGATGAAGAGCCCCTCTCCAGCTTCCTTGTAGCCCCTTCACATATTGGATACATGACATATATGGTAATTTTTACATAATTAAATAGTGTAAAATAACACACCACCTGGCAGTTTGTCTGCTGTGCTTGGACAGGATGCTGCTAGTAAGAGGTTTCCCTGTCTCTGCTGGAATCTTGGATGCTCATCTGTAACACAACATCAGTTTCCCATTTCATATATAAGATTTCTTTTTTGTTGTTTGTTTGTTTTCCTCACTGATGCAAACTTAAGGTGATTCAGACCCCAAAAGGTTTGATTTGTGTTATTCTTTTCAAAAATGGATCTTCTTTCCAGTAGAGCCCAGGCTGGAAAAATCCGACTTGTACTTACAGGTGGTAGTTTACTGTCAGAACAAGATTTGAAGCGAAGGAACTTTTCCCAATGTCTCCCAGGTTTCTAAGAGCCACTTTGGCATTCAGGCTGAGTGTGACAGACTGTTCCTTTTGCCTCTGTCTTCACCCGGCGAGCGCGGGGCCGCGGTTATCTCGTGATGTAGAAGCGGGGGCTTGGGTACCTCCTGGCCTCCATCATGGCATGGGGGTCATCAGGGTTCACCACGTCGTTCTGGTTGATCCTCATGGGTTCCCTGGGCATGTGGGGAAAGTCTGCTGGCTGCTGCTGCAGGGAGCCAAACACTGGGGTCTTCCTCTGCGGGACCAGGATCTGGTGAGGATCTACCGGGTCAACATCTGCGCTCCTGGTGTGTCTGTGGGGCTCGGGGGTGTTGAATCGGAACAGAGGGATCTCATTCCTCCTGGACAAAAACTGGGAGTATGGTGGTGGGTTCATACCGGGGGAGAAGGCTTGTTTGACTCTGCCTAAGCTCACCAAGAAGTGGTGTTTGGGGGATTGGTACACATCGTACCCGTTTTCTAGTGTCCTGTGGTTGAAGACACAGTCCTCTTGGCTGAAGTAATGCTGAGGGGAAAAAATAGGACACCTGTGAGCAGAGGAGTCTGGTGAATTACAAACACTGGTTAAAGAGGGAAAGAGGGATGAGATCTTGCAGCAGGCGTTTTTCTAAACTTCCAGGTCTGTGTCTGACCCAAATGTAGATCAGAGTTGCGTGTCCCTGCTTACAGCAAAGGAATTTTAATGATAAATCTTGTTTTCTCCCAGAGGGTCCCCACCCATGGCTCTGTGCTACAGATGGGTCCCTCACTGGATCTCATTCCATCCTCATTTACTCAGGCAGGCCCTCAGATGATTTTTGTCAGCTCTACAACTTAATACCATCAAAGGAGAGAGCAAAGTCTAACCTAAGTATCAGATCTTCTCTAACACTTCCTCCTTCACCTAAAGCTACCCAGGCTTGCCCTGGCTGGGCAAATGGGCACCACAGCAGCAGAATGCAGTAGTCTCTAGGCTTAGGAAAGGTCACTCACCGAGCCAAATATGTTTCCTTTCATGTCCATACACAGGTAGCGTCCACTCTTCACACCTGTGATTATTACTGAGCCAGCACCCTCAGACTTGATCATTAGGGCACCTGTTCAGAACAAGAAAAACATCAAATCCAAGATCCATTTCAACACTGCATTTACAGATCCACAGATGGTCTGTCTGGAAGTGACTTCTGGGAGTCCAAACCAACCTCCCACATGACCTGGGACTGTTGCCCATCTTAAATCAGGTTTGCTGTGGCTTTGGAAGACTCCCAGGATGGAGGGCACCTCTCCGGGTGCCCTGTTCCAATATGGCACTAACCTCCCAAAGACAATTTTTTCCCTCTGAAGTCCCAAATCTGAGGTCTGAGGACGTTGCCCTCAGTTCTGCCATTGGCCACATCCAGGGGAGTTTGTTCCCCTCATCTTTGTGACTGCCCAAAATACTTTGTGGTATTTTTTCAGTGGTGCCCAGCGGTGGCACCAGAGTAATGGGCAGGAACTGATACCCAGGAAGTTCCACTGACATAAGGCACAACTTCAGTCCTGTGCAGGGACCGAGGACTGAACAGATTGTCCAGAGAGGGTGTGGAGTCTCCTCACTGAGGATATTCCAGAGCCATCTGGACACAATTCTGTGCCCTGTGCTCTGGGATGGCCCTGCTGGAGCTTGAAGGTGGGAGCATGTGACCCCCTGTGGTGCCTGCCAACCTCAACCAGTCTGTGACTCTATTATTACATTGCCCTTAACATCCTTTTTGCTGGACTAAAACCACAACAGATCATGATCAAGGCCCCCTGAAAACCCTGTGCCAGACCAGCAACACCTTCTACTCATCCAGCTTGAACTGGGGTTGCTGTAGTGCTCCAAGAGCAATGTCACTGGTGCCAGGTAAAGTGGGAATTACAACTTTCCTTGGCCTGTCCCTTGCATTTGATTCAGTGCCTGTTGCCTTGTCCCATCCAGGAGATCTGTGCATACCCAGGCCATGCCACCGTGGTGCAGAACTTGGCACATCCCATTGTCTGGTGGCTCAGTGGCAGCAAATCAGTCACCCTCACTCTCAATACCCCTTTTATTGTCTGATTTCTATCTTTCCTGCTCCACCATTCCAAAGCCTGCTATGCTTGTTTCATGGCAGATATGGGAAAATGGGATATTTTGCTGTCTGTTGTTCTCTAAAATCCCACACTGGTTCTTGACCAACATACCTAAAATGAGTTTTATAAAGTCTTTAAATATCTAGGAAGAATAATAAGACAGTGCCAGCATTTCTGTGTTTCATTAACAATTCCTTAAAAAACCAGCAGAATGAGATCCTTTCTCCTCATTAATTAAATTATAACTTCAAAAAACATCCTTATTTACTCATGTAAAAGCTTCACTACCTAGGCTTAGATTTTTAACTGAGTGTATAAAATAGATGTAATAATAATAGTAGTAGTAGTAGTAATAATAATAATAATAACAACAACCTGATTTTATGATACATAGCTACTTGTAATTTGAATGCTGCTAAGATAGAAGTATTTTTGAAATGCTATAAAAGAACCCTAAGTCTTAAACCCCCCCCACCACCACCACATTTGTCTACTTACTAAAGACTTTGGGCCAAGTATTTAACAAAGGAAGAAGAATAAACTATTCTCTGTTGAAATAGAATAATAAAATATATAATAAAATAAACTGTGAAGACACAATTTGAGAACCTTTTAGTGATACTAGGGCATAGTTTCTTCTCATGAGCCCCAAAGGCTCAACACTTCTTTTAGAAAAACCAGTCTGGTCTTTCATAGTTTCCTCCTTTTTAACTGACCTTTGCATGCCCATGTTCTGTGCACATTGAAACTTAAGTTTTAGTAGTTTTCAGCTCTCCACCCCAAAATACAGATTTTATGGATGCCATCAGTTCTCTCTGATGCTCTGGTGAGTTCCTTTGGTAGCACCATCAGTGGGAAGTAACTATTTGGGGGATATCATTACCAGCCTCAAATAGGAACTTCCACCAGAAACTGGGAGCAAAATCATGAAGTGAAGGATAATTCACGTGGTTTTTCCTTGTAGGGTATTACAGGAACCATAGGACTTTAGTTGTGCTAGGCAAGGAATGAAATTCCCATTCCACTAGATTTCTTTAGAGCGATTTTGTTTGCTAAACAAAAGGAGAATTATAATGATGTTTATTTTCCATCCCATGGCTGGGCTCCTCTGCCTGCCTGTCTTATGAGAAGAGGGGTTTTTCTACAGGTTGTGAGGAAGTAAAAAATCTTGTTTTCCCTCCCCTGCTCCCATGGAGGTCTGTAGGAAGCCACTTACTGTAGATGGTTTGGTGAGGAGCGCCATCGATGTAGCCATCGGCGTTGATTTGGAGGTGGAAGCTGCTCCTCTCCGTGTCGGTGTAGAGATGCATCAGGTGGTCTCCATTGCCCCAGCTGGGACTCAGCAGTGGAGAGGAGTTGGGAAAGGCAAGGGAAACCTTCAGGCTGCAGAGCAGCAGGAGCAAGGAGCTGCATGGAATGCCCTGGGCAATGGTTCGCCGTTCCATGTTGGATCAGCGTCTGCTCCTCACCTCCGCTCGTGCTTGGAGTCTGAATCCTCGGACTGGATCCCTTCTTCTCTGCAGAGGCTTATAAAGGGCAGCAACATGACATCACACAGGAAAACCTTCTCCACATCCTTGATTTTTGGCAAAGCAACATTTTAAATGTCCCGAAACCTCAAGGGAAGGATCTCTGGCTAAGGTGTGTGGGGGAAAAATGTAAGGTTTCTAAAGACAGCTCACGAAAGCTAATCATATGTTCAAATGTTATCTACAACCCTGTGACATCTGAAAGCTTCCCACGCCCCTACTGTTGGATCCAGGAAGGGCAATCTACTGCACTTGAACTGAAGGGAATGACCCTTCGGACCTGAATTATCTTTCTTTTTTGCCAGATGTGTTTATTCAGACTCCCACCTTCCCTCACCGTTTCCAAGCTGCATTCTGATTTACAGGAAACATCAAATACAGCTAAAATTTCGTTGCAAGTGTACCAAAAGTTAATATTAAGTTGTCCTGAGTGTGATTCCCCTTTATTATGGTCTAAGTTCCACAACAAGCTTGTTGTGTCGCTCCATTTAAGTGAAGGGAACTTGATATGAGCAGAGCCTACTTCAAATAAACTCTCCCTTTTATTTCTCCTATTTCCTTCTGAGTCACATAAATAATCTAAAGTTGGCCAAAACCAGCCAAAAATAATGTGTAAAACACTTAAAAGCTGCATGTTTGCTCCTGCATTGCACATCTGGCAGGCAGTTTGTAAAAAATGTTCCAAGATACAAGACCTGCTTCTCAGGTGTTCTGCCAGTGTTGTGGGTCTTTACAAACAAATTTTCTGATTTAAAAAAAAAGATGGTTCCATTTATTACATGAAAATGCTGTACTAGTGGGACATTTTATATGGGTGAATCAATGATAGGAGTGACAGGTTCCAAAGCTAGACTGTGTTAAGGTTTCCTTCAAAAATTAATATAAACTTGACAAAAGTACCAAAAAATAAAAACAATGAATTTATTTCTTTAATGAAACCTGAGGATTTTAACTCTGTAGCAGTGTTAGTTTCAGTTTCAGTCTCTAGCTGGACACAGCATAAATAATTCTTAATTTCATTAACAAGCTGTGGAGCTGTACCATCACCATATAATGGATTGATAACATTAATGGATTGATACAGCTGTAACCTACTGCAAAAGTGGATCTGATTTTGGTTTTTTTATTGTTTAAAATTAGTAAAATCCTGCCAAATTCTTCTGCCACACCTGTGTAAATCCAGAGACTTGCGTCAGAGTATATTCACCTGTGTAAATGACAGAACTTTTTAGCCAAAGTGTATAAGGGTCAGATCTTAAACTGATCAGGCTGACAAAGCTGGCTGCACAGAAAGACAATCCTGGTCTCAGATGTTTTACTGGTTATAACATCTGAAATGCTTAAATTAAAAGGTAGCTTAGAGGGAAAGCTAAAGAGTTAATTTTTCTTTTTCTTCTTTTTTTTTTTAAAGAAATACCTCTATTTGCTGTTGAAATTATCCACACATATTTTTCACTCTGGTCCTAGAACAAATGTTTGGGTTTGTTTGTTAGTTGGTTGTTCTGTTGTTTTTTTTTTTTTTAATTTGCCCCCTTGATTAGACTCCTATGGAAATGTCAACATTGATACCTCAGTTGCAGAAGTGTCTCATGGAGGAACTGTACCCTCTTGGAATATTCTCTCATTTTTTGTGACTGTAGTTTTTCTGGTTTGATGTTTCATATTCACCATGACATTTTGCTGTGCTTGCCAGCATGCACTGATCTGATCTTTCTCCAGTGCCTTGGTGGCACACAAAACATTTTCAGATGTTTGAAAAATTTATTCAACCTCATTTAAGCACATGCTAGTTGTGAGCATCTGTTTCTCTTTTTATAATAGTCAGACAAGCAAAGATTACTTTTTACAAGCTGAAATTGCTTGGCATTTTCTAAAGGTTCCCACAGTGTCAGGAAAACTACAGATTTTACTGAGTTCTGTTTAATCTGCTGGGCTAAAGTGAATTTATTAAGTCCCTGCTTATGAGAATGATAATACAAATTCTGCTTTTTCATAGAATTTTTTTCTATGAACGTATAAATGTGGGGTTTTGTGGGTTTTTTTACAGTCCATGTCTTTTTTATTTCGAGCTGATCCATTTATTCCTTCTGTGGGTATTTCACTTATCCTCTACCCATTCAGCTGTTGATGGGGTAGCCAGGTGTATGAAAGCTGCTTTACTCCTTCAGCCAAGTCTGTTATAATAGAAGTGATAACAACCTTTCTTGTCTTGCATGTTATGCTGATACATCAGCAATAATAATATTTCTGCAAATTTTACCACAGGAGTTATTATTGATTTTTCAGATTTCTATATTGCTCTGTGGTGTTTGATGAATTGAGATGGCTTTTCTCAGTTCTCAGCTAAGAAATTGCTGATAATTTTACAGAAATCGCTTGTTATAGGGAGAAATAAAGGGGAAAAAATGGGACTGAATTTAAAGGTCACAACCATTTCACATTACCACATCCCACTGCAGGGATGCTAAGGTACAGTGAGGAAATCCTCACTCCAGAGCAAAAGATGAAAAGATGGATAAGATAGACCCCAGCTTTCAGGATGAAACTTATTTGAGATAATCATTGAGCAACCTGGTCTAGGGGCACAGTGTCCCTGCCCATGGCATGGGGTTGAAACAAGATGATTTTTGTTGTCCCTTTCAACTCAAATCATTCTCTGATTCTGTGATTGATCTCCAGCCCTTAGTGAGTCTCACTTCCCTCCCTCCCTGTCATGCCTTTGTCCTAGGCCTGCTCCTGCTTCCTCCTGCTCCTTGCTCCAGAGGCACCTCAGCTCAGCTTTAGCCAGGTATTCTGGGCACTCACCTGGACCAGGTGCCTCAGCTGGAACACAGATGACATTTAGGCCTCCTGGTATCATCATTTAACTGCAAAAGTGTACATAGAAGGAAGGAGCAGATTGAGGTCTGACTTTCCCCCATTTTGACTGCTTTGAGTTACAGCTTTAGGTCATTTTGCAATTCAAACTAACCATCCCAACTCTGTAAAACCCTCAGCAGCTAAATGTCATCCCTTGTGCTGCTTTCTTTTACTGCTTATCCCCTCAGTTCTGGAGAAGACTCACAAGGTAAAGTCAAGCTTCTTTTTACAACAGACCTAAGTTACTACAAGTGACTTGCAGTTATTTTTTGGAAGGGCTTTGTGGACCATCAGAAATTTGCAGGTTAAAAAAAAAACAAAAAAAAACACCAAAAAAACTTTTCTACTCAGTTTAGTGGATTTGCTTTCCAGGATTCTCCTACGAGTAAAACCACACGTCCCCTCAGTGCTGGAGTTCCTTTCATCACGTAGGAGCACCTGTAGCACTCTTGCCTAATAAAGCATATTGATTTATATTTAAACATGTGGGTGGCTTGCCCTTTTGCAGCATTCTGTGCCATCTGAGTGCTTGTGCTGCCCTCAGGAAGCCTCTTGCTCTCTGCTGCTCAGCTCACATGGGAGTTTGGGTTGGTAGACTCAAAACCACCTCTGCTCTTAATAATTTCCTTTGCACTGCATCTCTTCAGAAGAGGTCACAGAAATCAAGGGCCTGTCCCTCTGCCTCCCTTTCCTTAAAATCACTGTTACAAGTGGCTCTGGGATTATCACACCCCCAGTGTTGGAAGCACAAGGGTGGAGTGCCTCTCCAGCAGTTATTCTAGGAATACTGACGCACTGAGCCCAGGGAATGTACAGTGGATGCTCTGTGTGTGTGTGTGTATGTGTGCAGATGCCTTTGCCACAGACTTCACCCGGTGTTGTTAAACACATCCTGAGTGACCTTATTTGGAGGCCCCATTCTTGTCACACTGCCCACGACTAAAGAAAACATCCTGGCTCAGCTCACCTACGTGAAAAAGATGAGGTAAGCACAGCCCACTGGGTTTGGGAACGCAGCATGTACCAGCAGTTTCTGCAGTGTGCCTGCTCTAATGAACTGAAATGAAGGGCCTCATTCCTCCTCCAGCTGAAATCCTTGGCACAGCTCCCAGGCAAAGCAGAACCAGTCCCTAAAAGGTTTTGTTTTCTGAACAGAGAGTGTTTCTGTCATTTTAAGGGGGTCTGAGTTTTCTTAGGTGTTGAGAGAGAGAGGGTGGGTGCAATTTGTGGTGAGAGCTGCTGATACCCTCAATTTCAAAAAAAAATCATAGAATCACAGAATGGCCTGATCGGGAGGGATCTTCAAGATAATTTCATTCCAACCCCACTGCCATGGGCAGGGACACCTGCCACTATCCCAGGCTGCTCAGAGCCCCATCCAGCCTGGTCTCGGACACTGCCAGGGATGGGGCAGCCACAGGTTCTCTGGGCAAACTGTGCCAGGGCCTCACCACCCTCACAGGGAACAATTTCTTCCTCATATCCCATGTAACCCTGTACTTCTGTCAGTGTGGAGCCATTGCCCCTTGTCCTGTCACTCCACGCCCTTGTAAAGCGTCTTTCTCCATCTTTCCTGTGGGCTCCCCTCAGGTCTGGAAGAAAAATGTTCTGGTTTGGTGTTGAGGCTTGGAAGGCCTGAAGTTTGTCTGGATTCTGAAATCTGCCCTGTGCAAACCCAGTCCTGCTGACCTGCCTGTCCAGGCAGTGTGTCTTGTCTGAGAAAGTGTCTTTTTTCTCCAGGTGTGCTTGCTTCCAGGTGCTAAGGAATCCTGGGGACACAGATACACAGCCTCAACAAGAAAGTCACTTCAGTCATGCATCTCCTATTGTAATACACTGCAAGATGTCTAAAAGCAGGCTGATGGTTTTATTTTGGGAAAACTCTTTGGTTTATTTAAAGTTTCCTATTTCCCAACATTGTTATCTCAGCTTGGACTAGAAACATTCAGGAGCTCCTTCTGATCTAAGTATTTCTAGGATTCAACGACATCTGCCACTTCATTTACTGACAGTTTCCAATAAACTAAATGGATTTTTTTTCCCTTGTTAGGCAGAAGACAAGGATCGATAATCAACTTCGTTGGAACCAAATTTTAAACTTACTCCAATCTCTTGGTTTCACAAGTTTCACTCAGATCTGTCTCCTTGATGAGATGAAAAAGGCTTAGGCTAAAGAAATTAGGAATGGAAAATGAAAAGAAGGAGAGGGGGATGCAGTGAAACAAGAAGACAAAATAAGCAGACATCATCATCAGCCAAGGGCACATTTACTGTGAAACAGTAGTAACAGAGCATATGACTGATATGGTTCAAGCTGCCTCAGTGCAATTGCAGGTGTTGCTCTTTGGCTCTGAGACGTTTTTTTGTGGGATGTCTTAGAAACGAAAACTTCATTGGAGAAATCTTTGCTCTCTATAAGTTTTAAGAGTAATTTTTTTTTTTTAACACAAAAGCCTAAATAATAAGTGAAGAAAGTCATGACTGAACATTCTCCTTGTACTCAGTGTTTCTAATGCAAGGGAAAAAGAAAGATTCCCTAAGCCACTGCAAGACCAGTCTATGATTCTGGAGTCCTCTAAAGAAACATGGAGATCAAAGTTTGTAAGGAGCAGGGCAAGACAAGTAACAGTAGCTTCACTTTTTCAGCTAAACTCTGTTAGCTCATCTTTGCTCAGAAGCTGGGTTCTGTTTTCTGAGGTATTTCTGTGACAGGGAGCACATTGAGGAGGATTTATGAGACTGAACAGAAATATGGCAAAAATATGTCTTGAACTCTGTCCTCGATTCAGGTTTTCCTTTACAAAATTACTTTTCAGGTAGATGTGCAGCTACTTTTTTTTTTTTTTTTTTTTTNTTTTTTTTTTTTTTTTTAATGTAGACACAATAGTTCTTCATGTTGCTTTCTCAGCCTGCCACGTTGCTGGCGAGGAGGAACTTGAGAGTCACATTGTGCAAAGGGTCATCAGCTGCTGGGACACTGTTCCTGCACCTGGGCCCTAATGATCTTTGGTCATTTTCACAGCTGTCACAAGCTGGTTGCCATGCCAGGGCTGGTTGGGAAATGCATTCTCTTTCAAATAAGTCAAATCAGGCTGTCCTTATCTTTATTGAAGTTCTGGACTCTCATCAAACTGCTCAGTTCTCCCAAAGCAAAGATTTCTTTGCTGACAATTTTTTCAAAATTTAGAAATACAATTTAATTTTTTTTTTAAATTTAAAAAAAAAAATTTTATTATCCTTTCTATTATGCCAAATGAACTTTCTTACATGCCAGAGGCTGCTTAGCCCATCTGTCTACCCTCATACCCTCAACATGACTAAGGACCTCTGACACTGGTGTCACTTCATGACCCTTTGCTCCATGGTTGATTCCTCCCGCAGTCTCCACTTCTGGTGAAAGAATGGAAATCAATTCAAGGTACCACCTTAATGACCAGCTGATGACCATCTCAGCATGAACTGAGGTTGTACAGAGTGCAAACATACATGAGAAATGTCATACACAAGAAATTCCAGTCACCCAGGTGGCCTGTGGACCTGCATGTTGATTGTTATAGGGGTGTAGGAAAAAAATCCCATTGGAGATGAGCTTTTTTATTTTGAAATCTGCAAGTTTCTCTTTAAAACCTGCAAACACATCTGCAGATTTACTCAAGATTTACAGAAAGTGACACCCAGACATGCCCCATACATATCTACTTTCCCACAGCTTCTATTTCTGTAGACATTTGCCTTTGCAAAGTCATTGTCATCATAGAGTGGCTTGGGTTGGAAAGGACCTCACGGCCCATCTCATTCCAACTCTACTGCCATAGGCAGGGACACCTTCCACTATCCAGGTTGCTCAGAGCCACACCCAGCCTAGCCTGGACACTGCCAGGGATGGGGCAGCCACATCTTCTCTGGGCAACCTGTGCCAGGGCCTCACCGCCCTCACAGGGAACAATTTCTTCCTCATATCCCATCTAAACCTGCTCTCTGTGACTTTGAAGCCATTCCACCTGTGTTTTGACCCTGGGTTAGATGTAAACTGGCTTGTCCCTCACTGGATAACTGAAGTAGTTAAAGTGCTCCTGATCTCACTAAGTGATACCTATGCTGATTAGCATTAATTCTTTGGGTTTTTGCATACTCTTCAATAAGCTGGAAGATTTGTGTCAGACTAGTGAGTCCTGGGCTCGGGTCATAGGCAAAGTAAGTCCAGGAAAAAAGTGAAGCTCCAGCCAACTGGAATGAGTCAGGATGGATAATTTCTCATTAAAAAAAAAAAAAAAAAAAAACAAAAAAAAAAAAACCAAAAAAAAAAAAAAACCTTTTCTCCAGAGTGCCCTGAAACAAATATAATTATAAACTGTGTTGTTTTAGATATCATCCCTAATGATTTCTTGTTTGACGCAAGTTGATGTGGTCTCATTGTCCTTGGAGAAGCTATTCCAGAGCTGTCAGCTATGGTTCATGAAAGTATAACAATAAAATTGTGAGTTGTAAACAGTTAATTATGAGGGGGGGAAAAATTAGTCCTAATCAAGGCATTTTGGTCCACACCCTGTGACAAAAAATAACCAAGAATTATATGTGCTCATGAGATCCAGGATTGAATAATATGTTCAAATCTCATGATCCAAGGACACAGCTTGTTCAGCTCATCTGGACTTATTGGCCCCTTGGATTTTGGCCAAATGCTTTTCAGCAGCCTATGGCTTCCAAAACAAACATGCTTTTGGACTGAGCTGGATGCAGAGCTTGGCTGTAGAGAAAAAAGAAATCTCTGCTTGTGGCTGCATACTTGGTTGTTTGTTTTTATAATTTTTTTCTCCAATGACATCTATTTCCTTAGATTTTCCAAGATTGCACACTGCAGTTCACTGCAATTCCAGTTTGCATTACATATATTAAACCCAGAGATTCCCAGTTTTAAGAGTTTTATCTTAGCCTGAGTCTCCTTGGTCATCCAGTAGCTGAAAGAGATTATTACTTCCTCCTTTAATCTTGGGTTCTGACAAGGAAACCAAATGTCCTCTTGGCTTTTGCAAGTTGTTGTGATTCCAACATGGAGCACAAGAGTTTGCAGTTGGGCCATTTTTTGAAGGGACAAAGTCATCTGTAGTTAAATATCTGGGACCTAATTTTCTCCTCCATTGCTCAAATTGATGCCGAGCAGGGTGGCTTCAGCAAATGCCAAAAGTAAAACAAACAAACAAAAAACCCAGAAAACCAATGCGAAACCATATAACCATATCTTATATTATAACCATATCTTTAATTAGATGGCCAATACTTACCCCAGGTTGCTCAGATCCCCATCCAACTGGTCTTGGACACTTTCAGGGATGGGGCAACTACAGCTTCTCTGGAAAACCTGTGCCAGGGCCTTACCATCCTCACTCCCTTACAATTTCTTCCTAATATCCAATCTAAACCTGCTCTCTGTCAGTGTGAAGCCATTGCCCCTTGTCCTGTCACTCCAGGCCCTTGTCAAGAGTCTGTCTCCATCTTTCCTGTGGGTTCCCTTCAGGCACTGCAAGGCCTCAATGAGGTCACCCCAAAGCTTTCTCTTCCCCAGGCTGAACAATCCCAATTCCCTCAGCCTTTCCTCCCAGCAGAGCTGCTCCATCCCTCTGATGCCCTTGGTGTCCCTGCTCTGGCCTGGCTGCAGCAGCTCCCTGTCCTTGCTGTGCTGGGCCCAGGGCTGGATGCAGCCCTGCAGGGGGGTCTCAGCAGAGCGGGGCAGAGGGGCAGAATCCCCCCTCCCCTGCTGCCCACACTGGGGGCTCAGCCCAGCACACGGCGGGGTTCTGGGTCCCAGCACTGGCACTGGTGCTGCCCCTTGCTCTGAATGTAGTCTCAGGCTGCACTGAAGCCCCACAGTTCATGGACCTGTGTCTCCCACCGAGCTTTGTGTACCTGCACCTGAGCTTATCCTGTACATGTGAGCTATCAGAAAGCCTTCTGCTTTCCTTTTTTTTCCCTTTCCCTTCATGGTACTGAATTCTTCAGGTGATTTCTGCAGCCATTTGTGTTGGTAAGAGTTATCTCCAGCAGGAGGGATGCTTTCTCTGAATGCACAGGACTGATGTGTCTTGTGTCAAGACCTGACAGAAGATGCCAACCCCTCTTAGACTCTTTCAGCAAAGCATGGGCTACTCTGGTGACCCTTTTGAGACACCTGTGTGTGTTTGATCCCCTTTGAGTCGCTATCCAGAGTTTCAGCCAGAGCTTAATGAATCAGGAAGCTGTTGCAGGGGCTCGTTGCAGGAAATGGGTAGATGGGATTCTTCCTGATACATCTTCCCCTAGCTTTGAAGTTGGTCCTGCACTCATCTATGAGGTTGGATTCAAGCCCTCCAACTGTCCTTTCCCATCTAAATATCTCTATAGAAACAGAGACATTATTAAGTTTGGAATTACCTGTGAGGAAGCAGAAAATAAGGTAAACTCAGCAAAATGTTTCCTATTCTTCATAGAGGTGTGAGGCTTATCCACCATCTCTTGTCCCCAAAATTTCTGTGAGATTTTTCATCCCCCAAACTGAGAGCACAGAGTGGGAAGGGAGCATGGGAAGTGCCCATGCCTCCCAGGACGCTGGGCACTTCCCAGGCAAGAAATCTGAATTACCCTAAAGTCTACAAAAATTTAAAGTGTACCAATACATACTGTGGTTCTAGAGGTGAATAAATACTATGTTTGGAGGAGGAGTCAACACAGCAATTCTGAATCAAGAAAAAAAAACATGTGTTAAGGGGGATTTAGAGTCAAAACACTACCAAAAATGTATAAAATTTTATTTTGTGAATACATTAAACTATTGTGCGCAGCACATACATATAAAAATAGAAGCAATTTCACAAACAATTGATTGGACAGTTTTGTGTTTCTTGCAAATTTACAGTCTCAGTTGTGAGTCCATATCGAGTCAGAACATGAGGTATATTTTAGAGAAAAAAAAAAAGTAATCTGAGAACTTTGGCACCATTTTACTGTGCAAAATAAAATCTTGGAATTGAAATAGTTAGTGAGGTATACAAATATTACTCTGCTTTTCCACTGTGTGTGTGTGTGTCTGTGTCTACATGCCTAGGAAAAATACATTTATTTAAGAACATGATTCAGTTCCAGCCAAAACTGCTTTCTAACAGGGGTGGATTAAATCTTAGAATATTATGGGGTTTGCCTGAGGAAAGAGAAACTGTGAAAATAGGCATCAACTCCACAGGAGAGTCCCATGTGCAAAATGTGGGCATGACAGGCTGGTGTGGAGCATTCACAGCAATGCTTTCAAAGCTCATAACCCATGACATAACCCCTGTTAACTCACACTTGAGATGAGATATGTTTTGAAGTTGCTAATTTGGCCCTGATTTGGGAAATCCCTTTAGTTTCATGAGCTTTTTTACGTAGTCACATACCCTTCTTTGATTTCAGTGGTGATTTCTGGGTTGATCTGGCTGGCATTGAGGTGTAATGAGGAAAAAAAAGCAGTGATGTAAAGAGTAACTCAGCAGAGTGACTGATGGGGCTTTCCAAATGCCCACTAAAACTGCATCCAAAAGGGTCTGCAGTTCGTAAGAACAGTCTCAGCCTAGCAGGCCGTGACTAAACAGATTTACAGAATCACAGAATGACTGAGGTTGGAAAACACCTCCAAGATCATCAAATCCAACCTTTGACAAATCCCCACCTTGTCAACCAGAGCAGAGCCAGTCATTTCCTGAACATTTCCAGGGATGGTGAGTCCACCACCTCTCTGGGCAGCCTGTTCCAATGCCATACCACCCCTTCAGTGAAGAAATTCTTCCTGATGTCCAACCTGAACCTGCCCTGGCACAGCTTGAGGCCATTTCCTCTTGCCCTGACTTCTTGTGACCTGGTCTACAGTTGTCCTCGCTTGACCAGTGTGTGCAAAATGGAGCCAGTGAGTCTGATTCCCACCTTCTGTGCCAGCTGTCCCAATGCTTACCAGCCCTGGCAACAATCACTTTCTCTAGGCTGCCCTGGTTTAAGAGGGAACAGACTTTATCCTGTCATAAGGATGCTGGATTAAGCTGTGATCAGAAACAAACTTGTGTGCCAGCATTTGAACTCTGTTTCCTTCTACATCCTTGGACTCTTCCATACTCCTTCAAACTTCATTTCAAAACCAGTTAGGAATATAACATCAGGATACAGGTGCCAGGTAATGTATTTCAGCACAACTCTCCGTACCTTAAGGGATTCTAGGCCAATGTATTGCCTGATACCCTCCAAACTTTTCTTTCACGCACTCTTTCCCCACTCAAAACTTCCTGATTTTCATTTCAAATGCACATTTTTCCAGAGCAAACTGCTGCACACGTTGTGGGTGAACAAAGTGTGTCATCTTGGCTTCTCTCTGAAATACTGCAAGACCAGAAAATGAAGAACAATTCCTTTCCATTCCTTTCCTTCCAAAGCATCCCATTCCTGTACTGTGAGCAGCATTCCACTCTTCTTTGCTTTTCATTTTCACTGTGATCATCACTCACATTTGAACCAGATAAATTTAAGTATAAGTCACACTAGAGATGCGTGAAAATTGTATCTTGTTCACAAAACAATTCCCTTGACAGCTTCTCGGGAATGGTGGTGGTGGGTATGTCCTTGTGGGTGTGTTCTTTGGGCCAAATCTTCTGCAGCTATAAACTGATAGTTTTCCTGGGCTGATTTACTCCAGCTGAGGATCTGGCCCTGACAGTGTCTCTCATGCATGTCAGAAGGCTCAAATTCATCACGAATAGACAGCCCCTGCAAATAGAATGGCATGTCAAGGCTGGACATAGCCCCATTTTGGCTGGACGTGGGAGATAATCTTGCACTCAGATATTCACTTCTGCAGCAGCATGGTCCATCTATGCTGAAAATGCTCATGCTCTGACATTGCATTGAATCTAGTTTCAAATTTAGGAGCACGCCACCAATGCAGGAATCCCAAGGCTTCTGGTAACTGACATTTATAGTGACTATTGACTTAGGGCCTCTTAAAATACTCTTTCAAAGGCACGGAGAATGCAGCTTCATTGGTGATCTCAAAAAGGGTTGTCAAAATAGCAAGGTTATGTGCCATTTGTATAGCTTCTAGGAGAGCTTTGAAGAGTGTTTCATACAGCTTGCTGTGTTGTCTTTGAAACTGATGCTTTGCAAGTGACAGAAATTGGAATTATGGCATGAATTCCTCTCTCCCAACATGGGAAGGTATGCTTGTGTAGCCTCCTTCTTTCTCTGTCCTTCATACCTCAGGGAGGTATGATAGAGAAGAATCAAATATACTTAAGACAGTGAAAATTAAACACAGAGTTTTCTAAAATAACCCTTTGCTGGAAGCTTCCATTAATTTCTTATATTTTATAAAATGCACCCCACAGACCAATTCAAGTTCCTAGAAATTAACAACATTCAGGCTAAATGAAATAGAGTGTCTTTAAATATTCCTTTTCTTTTATATAAAGGCACCTGGGCATCAGGAGACTGGGATGACTGATTCATTAAAAGTATGTAATTACATAGATGCACACTCACTCATCCCATGTCTATATATATACAAATATTAATATTAAAGATGTTCACATCTATATTGGAGGTAAGTCTAAACTAAGCTCACAAAATGCCATTCAAAATCCTCAGCTCCAAATCAGTTTTGCATTTGAGACCCATCTGTGATTTATCCTGTGGCCCTTCCCATAGGAAATTGATTGTAGGTCTTCATTTTGCCAACCAGTCCACATGAGGAGACCCTGGAGAATCCCCTCAGAGACAGAGGAGGTCAGGGAAAAGACAGTTTGCTCGTGTAAAAACAGTTGTGGAATTGGCACCTCAATGATCAAAACAGGTTGAGGACCTTACAGGACAGGACACAGTCTGCAGAGGGGGGTGCAGGCAGATACTCAGATGGAGTGAACTGCCTGAAGCTCTGGTGAAGCAAAATCATCGGGTGATTTGGCCCATGACATGTAAACAGCGCACTACTAAGAGGTTATTATCTGAGGTAAATAATATTTAGTAAATCACCAATGATTGATTAGATGGTTGCCCACAGCCATTCCGCATCTTCCAAAAACTTCCTTTGCACTCCAGCTTGCATTTTTCTTTGTACAGCACCAAAGGAGGCACAAAGCCATGTAAAATTTGTACCGAGTAGAAGAGCAGCAACATTGTATTACATATGCTATGTGATGAATCTAGTACAAATATTTTTATCCAAATATACACATACATAGAGAGATTTCTTTTTGTTTTCTGAATGACCAGTATAAATACTTTACCTGGGAGATTATTCCCCATGTGCAAAATGAAACAGTTTGTCCTGGGATTTAATCTTCTGTTTTGCTGGTGCTCATATTCTTGGTAAGAAGTGGGTCACTGTCATGGCAGGAGAAACCTTGTTTCCTCTCTTCACCCTGCCGTGTTTGCTCAGGGCTATGTAAGCGCCGCCGTGAACCTTGGATTCATACGCGTTGTAGTTATTGGGCAGCAAGGTTTCCTTGAACTTGCACTCATCTTGGAAAACAGCCTAAGGAACAGCAAGGGGAGGATTTGGGGATTCAAATCAGGTACAATCAATATTCCACCGAGGCCCAGGTCATTTTTCCTCCTTGCATTTTTACACCAGGGCTCATTGCAGCGTGCGACAGGTGGTGCCGCAGCCACTGCGGCCAACAATAAATCTCCCTCCTCGGCGCTAATTTGGTGTCAGATGAACTCAGATGCCACCTGTCCAGATAATGGACTGTGTATTTCCTGTGGCAGATCAAGTTAATTCATTATAAATCATGGATTTCTTAATTTTGTTTGCAAGTAATGATTTTTGTCAGCATCGCACCCTCTTGCCCAAACAGTTTTATTTGACCTCCCCTCTGCCAGAAGTTCCATCATTTATAAAAAAAGTGATAAGCTGGCTGTCGAAACCTTCAGAGCTTTTCCAAACAGCAGTGTCCAGGGGCAACTGGTTGCTTGAATAAGAGATTTGGTTAGCATTAAATCTTTTCTTTCTTAAACCATTAGTAATATTTAACCATGCAACCAGTTCTAAGCTGGGAAAATAGTTTTATTTTTCTCCATGTCAAAACATGAAAATCCAAGGAGAGGGAGTTATCTGGGAGAGGAAGTGCAAGGACAAGCACGAGACAAATGCAGAGGAAATTAAAAGGGAAAGCAGAATAATTCTCTGACTTCAAATGTCTGGCACACGAGATGCCACCAATGCAGTTCTATTTGGGCATCTGTGTGATAACACCACCCAAAGTCTCTAAGAGTTTACCTTAAGGCATTGTGCTGTGCAAGGGAAAATGCAAATCTCTTACAGCTTTTGAAAGTGTCTTTGAAGATAAACAAAACTGTATTGAAAGTGGGGGGCGGAAAAATTAAAGGGATTTCTGAAGCCAGACCCTGCACTTCTTTAGGAAGACCCAGCTAAGTAAAGCAGTTGGGCTTGTGGCACTTTTCAGGTGCTTATGATGACTTGTGATTGAAAGAATATTCCTGAAGTGGGACCTTAAAGTGTCCTACTGTCATTATGAGTGTGAGAAAGAATCAGTCAGGTTAGTAATGGCCACAGGTCCCTCACAACATTTGGCATTCTTTTCAACAACTGCAATACTTTGTTGAAGTTACAGCTGTTCCAAGGAAAGGACTCTGCTGTTCCTTGACAAAAGAGATTGATACAACCAGTGCCATCCATTACTTTGAGATGGGCTGATTTTTGCATATTGCCCAGAGCCAGCCTCTTTCAAGTGCACCTACCTCCTAACAAGCACTTTTTCTGCTGGATGTTGGGACTGGAGATGTGTTGCTCACATCTCAGAGGTTAAACTGCATTTAGATAGCAAATCATCTAGATGAGGATGATGGCGTTTCAGTATGATTTGCATACCACTGTTAATAGTTATTATTATTTTCTCACCCTTTGCAACTGATCTCACAAAACTGATCATTAAAATAACCCCAGCAACACATGTTGACCTTGTAGGGTAGACTTCCTATTTATTCTTGATGGTGTGGTTGTTTTTGGTAGCAGGGAGCATGTGGTCATTATTTTACTCAGGGTAGCCGTTGGAAATAGCTATAATTGTGCCTCTCCTACACACAATGCAATGCAGGATGGAATCAACCAGGCTCAGCTTTACTACAATGTGTTTGCAGCCCTGTGACCTTAGAAGAAGCCATCTAATTAATCTGTACTGCTTGCAGAATATGTTCATTTTCCTAAGGTGTCCCCTATACAGTCTTAGAGGAAAGTTTTAAAACCCCAGCCCCGAAACAGCCTCGCTGCTCGTTGCATTAAATAGCACTGATGACAGCAGGCTGGGCAGGCTCCCTGTAACACGAGGGCTATTTTCTCTGCTTGTAATCAGAGATTTCCATAAGGAAAAGACTGAAACACACAAAACCAAAACAAACTAAACCCAAACAAACAAAGCAAAACACTAAACCAAAACAAACCACATCAAAAGCTTTTTTGTTTAAACTGAAAAACTACTTGCACTTGTACTTACTGTCCCATACAACCTGCCCTTGCTGTTCATTGCAATGAAGAGAGCACTTTTCACACCAAGCAGACTTACAACACCTCTTTCTACAGTGGATATTTCAAAGAGACCTGAAAAACATGAAGTTTAATAGGAGTGTTATCACAGAATCTAGAGCTAATGGAAGGCAATTCAGATATCTTTTTTTTTTTAAACCCTAACAAACTTGTCATATATTTCTTTATAAGAGTTATATCCCTAATGCAGCAAAATAAATATACACAGAGAAGATCTTGGGTTTTCCTACATGTCACAGGATTTCAAATAATTATTCTAGAATTGTAATCACATTCTGTATAAGCCTTTTGCTTTATCAAACTCTTTTGATCTGCCAAACTCTGGACGTTTTCAATAAGAGAATGATTTTTATGCTATACTAAAAATGGTAATAGTTACATGCTATACTTACAAAAGGTTTTTTACTGAGCCTTAAAAAGTGTGGCTCGCATTTTGAGGTCCCTCAGGACATCTGCTGCAAAAGATTTTAGCAACTGCCCTCTACAGGAAATTCAAATCCACATGACTAATGGTTTCCTTAATTCTTAGGGTAACAGAACAGCACCCACAAGCATGAGCAAACCAGGACCAGCAAATCCCTTCCATGGGACACACTGAGTGTCCCAAAAATACTGGTCAGCTGGGATTCAAGAATCATGCTTTGGCCCTTTGGACTCAGCTAAAACTTCCCGGATTCAAAAGGCAAATGAGAAGGTGAGAGCAAGAAAATGCAGCAGAGAGTCAGTTTTCGACCTGGTTTGTCTTTTCTCATCTGTGCAGCAAAGCAGGTAAAAATAAATTCTATGTAAATTTTTCTAAGCATTTTGTGCCACATTTCAGCCTGAAGGGTTCTCATGTTTATTGATCCCAGAGACTTTTAAAAGGCAACAGATGCAGCACAGATTAATAATATCAAGTCATAACATTTGCACTCTGTGAAGGGTAATTACTAGAGTTCACAGCAATAAAGTGACATCTATTCTATTTCATTTCTGGATGCAACTCACTGTATTGGTTTTCATTGTGAACTCCGCTTATCCTTCCGTCTGGGAGGATTTGAAGGTGAAACCCGATGCCCACGTTGCAGTAAAGCCTCCGCTGCCTCTTGATTCCTAGCAAATAGTCACTCTCCCAGTTCACATCTGCCTTCTCCCCTGACATCCCAGCCATGGACCTGGACAGCAGAGATTGCCATCCTCTCTCCAGCAATGTGCCATTAGTTCTGCTTACAGCTGGGTGCGTGGCAGCAATCCCGGCTAGCAAACCCAGGAGAAGGAACGCAGGCAACGTCCGGTGAGCGCTGGCGTCGCAGGACATAGTGATGAGAAGTCTTTGTGCCGTGGCCATCCGGTTCACCTCCTGGGCACGTGGTCAGAATTAATGGCCCTAAAAATACCGCCCTTCTTGTTTTTCTCCCTTCAGCATGGTGGCAGAGGCTTATTTTTGGAAAGCAAATAGAGCTTGCTGACCTGAAACTAAAGCCTGATAGCAGTTGGGTTGGGAGCGGAGACAGGCCAGCAGGACTCCAACTGGTGGGGACCATGGTTTGTAGATCCTTCTTCCCGCTGGGCAGCCTCCGTTATATTTGATTGAGCCATCTTTATAGTGCAGGGGCTGTCCCTGCCCACATCATCACTCTGACATCAACAGCCTGCCCAAGGTGAGGCTGCCAGGGCTGTAACACAAACCTGCCATCCTCCCTGCCTGCTGGGGTTGGAGTGCTGTCACCCAAGACTGGAGGCAGGAGTGGGATTTCATTGGCTGTGAGAAGCAAAGGAGTCAAATTGGTCGGGGAGTTAGAGGCCTCACAGGCAGCTTCCTTATTTAGAGAAGAAGGTGTAAAAACAGTTCTGGAGCTCATCAGTGAGCAATGAGAGGTTTGCAGCCACTTCCTTGGTGGCACGATCGGCGGGTGCTTGTCGGGGCACCTCGATTCTCGGGGACAATTGGCTTGAGGTGGCCTCAGCTCTTTTTGTGCACACCCTGCAAAGGCAAGGCACCTCTTACTGAGCAACCCAGTGCTAACCTCTGTCTGTACCTCTGCAGGGAGTACTCCTGGCTGGCTGAAGGAAAGGTAAGCCGTGCTGCCGGGACAGAAGCCCCAGCTCCCGCTGGTTTTATCTCAGCGGGAATTCTGCTGAGCAGGGCACACAGGCTGAGCATTGATCTTGCAGTGACACGTAGCTGGGAACATTAGACCTTCCTGTTTTTCACTGAGGTGACTTCCAAGTGATCGCATTTACCTGGGGAGGGTGTGTGCCTCCTGCAGGAGGGCAATTGTATTTGAAGGAGCAAGACAAGGACATAGGTGATGTGTTAAATGTGAGATGGCCACAGCTTCCCAGTGTTTCCCTGTCTCATCTCCTCAAGCCCAAATACTCACTATTTTTATAACTTATGACCATCTTAATTTTCCTCCCCTTCCATTTGCTCAGACTGTCTTAATTGTTTCCCCTCATTTTCCACTAATGCTCTTTTAGCTCCTTTGGAGCTGACAGCTTAGACTTTTATCTCAGTTAGTTGCACAGAACTTATCCAGACATAAGTCAGAGGAAAACAGCTGAGATTTGTACAAATACTTTTGTCAATATGTCTGTCAGCTTCTCATAGCATAGGCCTTGAATCTTCTGTATCATTTGAGAAGCCTGCTAATGAGGAGGGTACCTGGAAGCTTAATTAAACAGAGCACAGCCAGTGTGACAGAGTTTCACATTAGCAGAGGTGTAATATGAGGGCTGGGACACTGCAGACTCCCCAGCAGGAGCCCCGTGAGGTGAAGGGGAGCCCCTGGCAGCCCTGAGGCAGGTGAACAGTCAGAGTCAGTGATATATGTGAATATTGATTGCTCTCAGGAGACAGGCACAGCTATAAAATAATTGGGAACCACAGGGCTAGGCCCTGACTCGTGCCAGGTGACATTTCAAGGTCTCTGTGACTTTGCTGAAGCTGAACTTTGACTATCCCAGAATCACAGAACAACCTGAGCTAGGATGGACCCACTAGGATCATGCAAGTCCAACACCTGGCTCTGCACAGGACACCCCAACAATCTCACCCTGTGCCTTAGAGCCCTGTGCAAACACTCCCTGAATTCTGGCAGGCTTGGGGTGGTGGCCAAAGGAAGGATATCTTTTGCTGACAAAGAAAATCCTGAGATCTTTTTCTCTCCTGCTTTCTACTTTATCTGATGATTTTTCATTTATGCAAAGCACAGATATAATTTTTAGGAAGGAATAATTCTAGTATTTTACAGCCTCTTATCATAGTTACAGTCTTCATGAGAGGCCAGTATCACTGGGAAACAAAGCCCAGAGTTCCTGTTACAAGCATGGAGCACTGATCTCCCAGTTTTCCTTATGCTGCAGTCTGAAACCTGCCCATTCCCAATGCATGTGACTCCTGGCAGCACTGCCCGATCTCAGAGCCATCACTGTCTGTGAAAACATGCATTGTAATATTTTCTTGCCTGATTATTTTTCCCCCTAGAGAGCTTTTCAAGTGTAATGGGTGCAGAGCTGAATTTCCATCCTCAGCTTTAATCACCTTTGCATCTTTATGTCTCATTCATCAGGTTTCTCAGAGCAAAGACAAACCATGGGCTAAATGAGCTCCTCTAACTTCTGCTGGCATGTCTGCCACTGCAGATTCCCCACAAGGTGTCCTGAGGGCACATGTTAAAAAACCCCTTTGTGGGATGCACCGTGTCTCATCCCAGTGCCCTTGATCCTAGAAATGAAACTATGGTCAAACACAAAACAAGCAAACAAAAAAAAGATAATTTCTGACAAGTCTATGGGATGCATTGGTTTGTCTTTTAGTCAGTCCAGCTGGAAAGTGACTGCTGAGGGCTGTGGTGACCCAGGGGACAGCCTTGCTCAAGGAGTTGCCTGCTGAGCAAGTCCATCTGACAGCATTCTGTATGGAAAGGGTGCACAGATCACCTGCTTGCAAAAATTCATGACTTTTCTTGCCTGATCTGTAAACCAAACCAAATAGCTAAAATTTGTGATTTCACTGGGACACCTGGTCCTCTTAAAACCAGAAGTCCTGGCATCTGGCCCCAAACCAAGTATGTGCAGCTGGGAGATGAAGTGCATTCTGCAGTCTTGTACTGCTCAGCAATCCTGCATCAGAGTTGAAACGAGTCTTGAACCATTCTCCAGCTGGATCTGTGGCCAGCAGGTTGCTGAGTTTCTGTATATTGGCATCTGAACTGCCATGTAAATTCTTGAGCTTCTGATTCAATTAGGCAAGCCTTGTTTGCTCTAAAAGGTTTCTCATTCTGCTTAAATTTGTCCTCTTGGCCCATGAAGTGACTGTTTCCAGAAAACACACTGTAACCTTCTGATTTGCAGGTAGCATGTTGTCCTGGCTTCATGTGACCAGTGAAATCTGGAAGGGAGACACCAATAGCATCTGCAGGAAAATAAACCCTGTGAACTCCAAAATGGTAAAAATTTACTTCAGCAGTCAAATTCTGCTTACTTGAACTCTTAATACCCGGGGTGACAGTGCTCACTGCCTAACAAAAGCAACAAGTTTTCATTGTCAGTATTTCAGCACAATATTAAAATAACCCCTCTTTGGAGCACAGCAGTTCAGATCCACTTTCAGATAGTCTAAGAAAAGTCCTGCAGCTGAGCAGTAACATGATATAGATGCAGAGCATGTCTTTCAAAAAATGTGTGATGACTTAGGGTCCTAAGTTCCATTTTCAAATCTGTTAGAAGTCCCTCCCTGTTTTAAGGCCTGGAGAGAGCAATCCTTCATTCAAACACAGAAGGATGGACTTTGCCTGCAAAGACCCAAGGTGGTGGTGGACAGTGAAGAAGGGAGATTTCCATGTGATAAGTCTGCCTGTTCTGGCAGGGCAGGTGTTGCAGACTCTGGACAAGTTGCATTAAAATCTGTAAGCCCAAGTATGACCATGGAGCCCCATCTGGTCATCTTCAGGTTAATGGGGTTTGCTGGCCAGCGTGGAGAGATTTGTAACACAGACACCAGGACTTTTATGAAATCACAACCTGAAAGCATCAGAAAAAAGTAACAGTGCAAGGGTTGCAGAGCTGTATTAACACCCAAGGACCCTGCCAAACTGTAGAACTGGTAACACTGAAGAGGGTGTTGTTGGCATCAAGGCTAATTTGGATAGGACCACAAAATAGATGATTAATCAGCAGAAAACCTGAGCTCTGGTAGCAGGAGGATGACAAGAAGAGTTATAGCACACTGTATTTGTTATTTCTCTTCCCATTACCCAACAGAGAGGCAGATTTGTTGTCACACTGATCCCCAAAATGAATAAACAGGACAACATAGAGCAATCTTGGCTAAGAGCCTTGGCAGCTGATGAGCTCTTGGAGACTGAAGCAAGCAAACTTCTGACCCAAAACTATCCCCTCATTGCAGCTGCTGACTCCTAAAGCATGAACAAGACCAGCTCAGACATGGTTTGTCATCACAAGTCATGAGGAAGGCAAAATATTAACAGGGAACCTCCATTTTGTCACACACCAAGAGGTCCAGGTTAGGCTACTCAGACACACCTGGGCAGGGGAGTGTGTAAATTTAACAACTTACAGTCATCTCAAATAATTATCTTCCCATTTCTCTACAGGGAAATCTCTCACTGACATTTCACAGGCCAGTTTCTTACAGGCAAGCACAAATCACAGAACAGCTTCCTGCAATTTTCTTTTTGGAGGGAAGTGGGAAAAAGGATCTACTTCCACAGGAAATCCTGGAGGATTTAGGACTAGGTGGATCCTAGTTTGCTTGGAAAAAGATCTTGGTTTACTGCTTACTCATGCTGAACTCATTCTCTGGAGAGAGTATGTCAAGCACAGAGACAGTCAAATATGCCCTTCTTTGTCTCCTGAGCTGCCCAGGTCTCCCTCTCCATGTCCCACAGAAATGGGAATGACTGTCAGAAAACAGAGTGGTGACTCCACAACGAACCTGTGACTTCCCACCTGGTAATGTGCCCACCAGCCCACACTGCTTCTCTCATCACCTCCTCAGCTGTTCCCACTCCACAAGGGCAGGCAGTCCAAGGGTAAAAGGCTGAGCTGAAGAAAACAGAAGTGACAGCTACCACCCCCACAGTGATCTGCCTGGTGTTATTTATTAGAAGAGATGAATGACAAGGGACACGTTTAACTTGGTTTGTTTGCTTTGTGCGCAGTTTTCTCATTACTGCAGGAACAGAGATGCTAAATGCCACATTTAAGTAACATTTTGAGCAGGAAAGCAAAAAAACCCCTTGCTTTTACTGTTGGTGATGAGATTTTGTCCAATGGCCCAGCTGACCTCTGTGTGATTCCTGGCCATAGAACTGTTTAGATCAAATGATGTAATGCCCATAGAAGGGTAAAGGCAATTTCTGCCATTTGCCAGGTAATTGTGTCTTCCTTTTGTTGTGCACCATTAGCTCAATTGAGGACTCTCTCTTGCATGCCAGTTCTTCATCCATTGGTCTGGATCCTCTCTCATATTTCAAAGGAAGCCTTTTGTGCAGTTATCTGAACTTTTTCCTGGGCTTTTCAAGTGGTGGTGTTGTGTTTTTTGTTTTTTGTTGGTTTTTTGTTTTTTTGTTTTTTTGTTTTTGTTTTTTTTCCTGCATGGCAGGCAACACCTGAAGGTCTAAAGCTTGTAATCCATCATTCAAGCAGTTGAGATTTGTAGTTTTATTTCCATAGAAAGGATTGTGTTTTTGGCATCTCCTCCTTTCCTCTTCTGCCACCCTCTTCCCATTCCCACTGCACTCTGTTCCTTCTACGAGAGCTGCACTGCTCCTGCACAGAGCTGTTAGGGTTGCAACCTGTTGGCATCATCTGTGCTTGAGGAAGGGATGCATTTGTGACACAATGTTCTGAATTCTCCACAGAAGGATGACAGAATTACTTCCCTGATGATAGGCAGGACCTCATTCATAAGGTGTCTTTACAAGGCAAACAGAAGATTTTTCCCCCTCCAGTCAAAAATGCTCCAAACAGCTTAGCAGTCTCTTGATCCTTCAGAAGGTGCTGAGAACACCTTCAGCCTCTCCTTGAACACCTTCACCATGCTCCCTGTGCATCCTTGGGGCTCTCTACTGGACTTCCTCCGATCTGTTGACTTCTATCCTGTGCTAGGATGCCTTAAACTGACCATAGCACACCAGATGTGCCAGTGACGGGAAATAATCCCTCACCCCTTGACCTCCTGGCCACCTTTGGGCTAATACAGCCCAGTCTGTGGCAGTCCTGCCTTACCACAACTTACCACAGCTGGGTTCAGCTCTCTGCACCATGATCCCCAGCCTCTTCTCAAAGAAATGCTGCTCCCCAATCAATCAGTGCCCAGCCCGGACTATTGCCAGCAATGATGTATTCCCAGGGTCAAGGCTCTGCATTTCTTAATGCCAGGCTGCACTAGAATCCTGACATTATTCCAGCTTCTCAGGGGCCAGCTGCATGCCAGCCCTACCCTCATTGTATCAGCTTTTCCTACAATTCATTGTTGTCAACTACAGACTTGCAGGTTAGGAGAAATAAATTAATATGGGGGTAGTGATGGATTCTTCCTCAAATGCCTGCCACATTCATGCAGGATGTTGTTTCCCCTCTCCAAATTATTGTTCATTGTGATTTGGTTCTATGTGTGGTCATCACACATGGTGAAATACAATGGTAAAATGCAATATTAAAAAAATGGATTTGGTTTCTGCCAGCAAAGACCTCTTTCTTTAGCCTCATCTTTTTACACTCATGTTTTTCTTTGTGTGATTTTAGATGTTTTCCTCATAATCCATGACTATACAATACACTTAAATGAACTTGAATCTTGCCCTCGAGGCATAGCCCAAAGACAATGTGAGATGAGTAAATGCAGTTCTAATCTGGTTGATTACAATGGTCATTCCATATTATTTTCAAAGACTGCAAGTCCTGTTTTCAGAAAGGAGCCCGTATCTCTGTGTCAAAATACCCTCAGCTTTCAGTGCATCGAGGAGACCTCAATATTGGTGCCATTTTTCCCACTGGAGTCTGGGATCTGTTGAAGAGCTGGCTGTGAGTAACTAGAACATCAGTACCCTCTCTACAAAAATCATGCAGGTTTGTGAGTTTCTGTGGTTCAAGGCTGCCTCCTTCTTTGCCTTGAAATGATAATTTCCAGTAGTCACTCTGAACAGTAGCAAATCTGAGTCCAAAGCACACTTTTTGTGTTTAAGGCTGCAGCCACCTTGTTATTTTTTTTGTCAGGAACCACAGTGTAAGGTATTTGTTGTGATGAGTTTTAACATATGGAAGATCAAGATCAGATTCCTAAAATATTCTGAAAACCAGTTATAGCTTTAACAGTGACCGTGGTTAAATATAAAGCCTAAGTAATTTGTTCTATTAAAAAGCCCAAGTCTTATTTTTATCAGGTGATGTTATGAGGGCACGTTCTAAATCAGCTAAAAGCTCTTGCAGCTACAAGAGCTTCACTTCTGTGATTTTTAACAGCCCAGTTAAGTTGGTGCAGCTTCTTGTGCATGTTAGTAGTACAGATTTCCTCCTCTGACACTGACCAGATCAGGCAGACTCCAGAAGAGGAAACATTTGAAGAAGACAGGCAGAGAAAATGCAAGAGCTGAATGACTATGTGGAGTTTATTTTTCCCCTGCAAAGATGAGTCTCATCTGGACAGGGTCAGGTTGTGATGGGTGCACAGGACTAGGAAATAAACCCATACATTTCATGCATTGATGTAACACTTCTCCTGACATCCCTCTCCATGCTGTCCTGTACTTCTCCCTGTGCACGGGCCCAGTTTAGGATTACGCTGCTGCTGCTGCTCCGCAGCTATTCCAAGCATCCTTTCAGCAGAATGCGTATTCCACGCAGGATTAGAGAATGGGTTGTCTGATGCCCACTGGACAGGCGGTGTGGAGCAGGGTCAAGGCAAGCATGCAGCAGAGCTCTGAAATTTCCTTTTTGATCAAGCAAGGAGTGAGCATATGTTGGCAGATGGAATGTGTGCTCAGCTTACTTTAGTGGAGTTTCAGCACTGACCTTTTGCTGCATTCCCCCAGCAGCAGTAAAATTGTTCTGCTTAAGTAAACTGACATAGACCACATGCAAACCCAGCTGTCTTCTCCAGCCCACCATTTCTCCTACTGTTACAAGAAGCCTGGATGCATGGGGATGTTGTAATTTAATGTGTAATAACCTCTCACGGAAATAATGTTGTGAAAATTAATGGTGCTCATGACACAATAATCTCTACCTCGAGGACCCAGTTTAAGGACTGGCAGCAGGAGTGCATGTTAATAGGTTCTGGGTTGCTGTACTTTATATTAAAGTCTTCCTGACACAAACAGGAAGTTAAAGGGTCTTACACCACTCCAGCTTGGCCCATCTTTACCTCTCTTTGACTGCTTTATGTTTTCCACCCTTTGTTTCTGTAAGTGTCTGTCAGGTCTGGCTGTGTATGACTCTGCTATAAAAATTAAGATGGATTAGGCAGAAGTAAGTGATCAAGCAGGCCAGTTATTAATGGGCACAATGCTTCTCTAAAGAACTACTCGTGACAGCATCACGAGTAAAAAGAAGAAAATACAAAAAAGACATGTCTCCACCATGTATTGTACAGAGCCTGCCCTTCCAAATTCTTGATGCCTTTTTCATGGAATCATAAAATCATTTGGGCTGGAAGTGACCTTTAAAGGCCACGTAGCCCAACCCCCCTGCAATGAGCAGGGAGAACTTCAACAGATCAGGTTGCTCAGAGCCCTGCCCAGCCTGACCTTGAATGTTTCCAGAGATGGGGCATCCTCCACCTCTCTGGGCAACCTCCGATCACCTTGGTGTCCCTCCTCTGCACTGGCCCCAGCAGCTCCATGTCCTTCCTGTGCTGGGCCCCCAGAGCTGGGCCACTTCTCGAGCTTGTCCAGGTCCCTCTGGATGGCATCCTGTCCTTCAGGTGTGTTACTGCACCCTCAGTTTGGCGTCATCTGTGAACTTGATGAGTGTGCAATTGTTCCCACTGTCCATGTCATTGATGAAGACATCAAAAATGACTTGGTCCCATTACAGACCCCTGGGCAACAACACTTCTCAGCCATCAGGAGATGCTGACTCACTGCTGGGTCTCACACCCAGGCAAAGGGAGTGATTTTCCTCATCCATAAATACCTACCTGCTGTAAAATAATCATGGGGAGAAGAAAAACTAGAAAAAGTTGTTGTCCTCTTGCAGCAAAAGATCTCCCACTGTAAGCAAAAGTAAGATATATATGTGGTGTGTGCCATTTTGCATGTAACAACATCAGTTTGCATGACTTTCTCATAATTTATGGACTGCTTGAAAGAAAGAACCACTTCCAGTGGGCAGGGAGAAGTGCCCAAAATGGCTAAAAACACATCCAAGATAACAACTGGTGGTCAGGCAGCGGTTTCCAAACAACTACTCAACAGAAGCACTCACATCCTCTTGTGTAGCTGGTCCGGCTTGGGGCCAAGCTCCTGCCAATGACCCGCTGCAATTTCCATCTTTGATTGCTGAGCGGGGAGAGGGATTCATTTCTCAAAAAGGGAGGCTTGGCTGGGCTGTGCTGGTAGTATTTCCGCTGTGGGAATAGGCACGGAGCACTCTGATAACTTGGGTGCTGCACACACGAGGAGTGGCGGAAGGAAGCAGCCCCTGTTTGTGGGGTCAGGCTATTTCTGCTGGGATTTAAAACTGCCCTTTGGAACAGAGTTGAAACAGTCACTATAAATGACTTGCATGAGAGAGTACAGAGCATTTTGAAGGATTATAATTTATGCCAGGCAAGAGCTGTTATGGTTCAGTTTAAGGCGCTTAAAATTAGACTTTTGGGAGACAACCAAACCAGCTTCAACTCTGGTAACTCCCCAGTTCAAGATGCTCCTAAATTGGTATGTACAAGGTCTGTTCCTGCCTGGAGCCAAGGGCCTTGAACTTCTGTTGAAACCACTGGATCTCAAAGATGCTCTGATGATATTTGGCACTGTTAAGAGTGAGCCATTAGAAATGCCCATTAGGAAAGAGCTGATAGTGCCTTGGAGCATATGATTCTCTTTACCCTTCATCTCAACTCGAATTAATTTAACTTAAGGATTTCTTCTCCCAAGGCTTTGTCTTTCATGAAAGGTACCTCTCGAAGGAATGTAGAGTTTTTCTCCATGGGATCGATCCTCCTTTCTGCAGATTTAAAATCAATCAATTTATTAAGCCAACAGGAGATGAAGCACATCTGTCTGGACCCAGATGGTCATCCACGTGCTTCCCAAAGATGGAAGAGAGGGAGGGAGAAATCAACCCGTTTCTGCTGACCAAACAGAAAGGCAGACGTGAAGCCCTGTCTGCCATCTCCCAGGCAGCTTAAGAGTACTTTATAGCACAAAGACATAGCTGTATCCTCCTGTTATCTTGAAAATGACACAGTGGCTATCACTCCATTCTCGAGAGAAATATTTGTACACTGTGAGACTGATTTCTAAGTTTTCAGAAATACTTCTTCTCAAAATCGTCCCCATTTTCCATTGTTAGTTTTATGCCTGTTAGTTGAAACTCTTACCGGAACATGCAGTCCAAACCCGCCTCCTCTTTAGTCTTTGCATCCTTTAAATATTTACAGATGGTTTTCATATTCCCCTTCAGTTACCATTTAGGCAGTGTTGCTCTGTGTGTATCTCTTCAAACGTAGCACACACAAGGCCAAATTCTGTTCTCGGTTACATCTCCGTAATTTTGGAGTAACTCAGCAAACTTGATTTTGACACGAGACATGGAATTAACACAAGCAACACACCGAGCAGAAGGTGAATGCCAAAATAAAAAACAGGATGACAATCAAAACTAACATCACATCCTGCGGGCCATAGACTGCACAAGGTTGGTGCCTTTCTGTCATGGTATTTTTTGCTGCATTCTCAGTGACTGAAGATTTAGAAGAAATTGTGAACTGCAACAGCCATCAGGAAGATGCCAGTACCAACCATGGCTCCTCTGAGAAGTGAGATACAGCACATCGTTTGCTGGTCCATGCAGAGTGCTTGCATGATTCAACACTGATCCTGAGAGATTTTTATACGTTGCCTAGAATATTTGATACTAGATACTTCATATTTCTGTGTGTGTTACAAACATGACACAATAACCTTGTTTGGTTAAGTGACTTTTTTCTCCTATGGGTATTGATAATTACTCCAGCAGAGAATATTTCCCCACCTTTTCTCAGTCCTTCACAGGGATGGTTGAAAATACTGCTCTATGTCTGTTCTGAAAGCCGAGAAACTCACCAATGAGACCAGAACTGAGCATCACAAACTGAAGTCCACAAATTAAAAACATATGTCATGTGGAAAGTGTGTGCCCAGAGGAAGTTTTGCTTCCTCAAGCTGTCTCATCTTCTCCAAGCTGCACTTGGCAGAGCTTACAACATTGACTTCACATCATCCTAAATTGATTCATTTCCATGGCTTTTCTCTTTTGGAGCTTTTATTATAAAAGGGTGAACATTGTTTTATTCTCATTGCAGGTCATTCTGACAGAAGTGGGAAAGGAAATAAGGAACTACAAATCACCATTCTTTAACCAGAATCTGACCTAACCTTGAAGGAATAATCTTCAAAAGAACTTGCTTCTAAATGTTGGGGTAAGATTACATCTTGGTGTTTAAATGCTATTATATCATAAAATCAAGCCCTTCAGCTTAAGCAACCAGAAATAAAACTGTTTGTCCTTATACATTACAATAACATATTCTTTTAACTCTCTGGTCCCATAGGACAACAGTCCCGTGGTTGCTACTGACTTCTATCCATCCAGTATATAGTATGAAGTAATAAATTTATTTTTATGCAGCACTCATGGTCAGTCCTGAGAGCTCCACAAGGCAAAGATACAAGAAGAGGGCAGGCATCTCTTTACACAGCTGACCTGGTGTGAATACCAGGGAATAGCTCTGTATTTTTGGGTATAGCACTGGTAAAAAATAACAGTAAATGAGGCATGAAAGACTAATGCTCAAAATACTACACAAGCATAAATTAAACTTCCCTCTAGTGAGGGGAAAATGAGGTACAGATGCAATAAACTGATCAACTTTTAAGCTCACAGAAATATCAGAAATGGGTTAGAATGTGCAATCTCAATCCTCTCAGCCAGAACTGGATGTTCTTTAAAGCCCCCTTCCAACCCAAACCATTCCATGATAATTTCCTCCCTAACATTATATCCCCTCTCCATAATCACCTTCTTGTGGCTTCATTCACCTCTCATATAACAGGACAAGTTATAAAATAACTCTTTCATCATTAAGATTTTGCTGTCCAGAGTGAACTACTGCAGAAGAAAGGACCTCGGGTACAACTCCCACCTGTCTGGGCAGTGCCACCTTCTAACAGTGACATTTCTGGCACTGCAGCAGGGTAGAGGCATCTGGCCAGGACAAGGTCTGTGCATGTGTTTAACTGCCTGCATTCTCATCCTGTTTGTCACCAGCTCCCACAGAAGCAAACAGACACAGGTTGCAAAGCAGGTAACAAGAGGTGAAGGGCACTGAGTTGTATCCATGACAAATTCAGACTCTTGGCTTTCTTTTTTCCCTTGCAATAATCTCAGTTCAGACTCTGTAAAGGGCACCTGCAGTTTACAGTGGTCACCACGAGCAAGTTAAAAAAGCTAAACAATGGCATTTGATCCTCACCTCTCCCAGTGGCAAGAATTTTTTATTTGATTCAAGCCATGCGTATAATTTTACACGACATTTTCAAGGCACTAAATACTGTCACCCTTCCAAGGAATCTGCACTGCATATACAAATAGAAAACCTCATGGCTATTAAGTCATTTTCCTCTTAATCTTGAATAGCTTTTCATGACTGAAACAGAAATTCTAAGGTGGCTTTACAGCCATAAACTGCAGCCTGTATTCTACAGCTGCCAGGCACAGACCAAACAGAAAGTACAGTTTAGGTCAGCCCATCTCTATATTTTGCTTTTCTCCAAAGAAGCTAAAAATCTGCTGTTAGCACCACTTCCTTGAGAACAGGTATGAAAAATGGGAATATTAAAGGCTCTATCAGGGCTCTTTCAGACAAAGATTCCCTTTGGCAGGCTTATTCAACAAGCAGAATTAATAGTTTTCCCATACCATTCTTTCCACTTCAACTTTTCAAAACCTCATCACTAGAGCTTGCTTGGTCATTACAGTATCAAAGACCAACTGGTTCTTCTAATGACAAGTTTAGATGAAATCTGCTGAGGACTGAGAACAAACATTTCAAAAATAAAAGGTAAAAAGCTGAGTCATTTTCCTAGAAATTAGTGGCAGTTTCACCCAAGTGCTTCTGAATTTAATGGAGTCTTCATGTTTTGGCAAAAATACCAGACATAATTTTTATTACCAAAGAGTCTAGAAGTATAAGCAAGATATTTGCTCAAGAATTGTTGGTGTTCCTTGTTGGTAGATTTACTGACTGAAGGGAAATATCAACCAATATAAGTAGGTAACAAAGATATTTTTCACACACAGATAAACCTTATGACTTCTAAAAAGGAATAGTTCTGCTGCCACACCTTTCCCAGATAGAACAGTGTTAGAGCACTTGCTTTTCTGGGACCAGAGTTTGATTTCAGTTTAAGGCCAGCAATGTAAAATGAGCTGTAACAGGATTAATCCAGCTCCTTCTAGAAGAATTTACATCCTTCTTTTCTAGAACACCAAATTAGGTCACATTACTTGCATGATTCTTCTTTAGAAGCTGCTGGCAGAGAAAAAGAAAGTATTTGACAGTTCAGCAAGAGATGTTTGCTGGGTCACTTACATGGCTTCCTGCAGCATGCAAGACTTGATAAAAATACTAACCTGAGTCTGTTAATTACACAGTGACTTTATAATCATCATGTAGTGGTGAATGTTCCTTTGGTTCTCTGTGAGAATTTTAAACTATGCAGCTTCCCCAAAACAGAACTTTCCAATCTTTGCATTTATTAAGCTAAATAACATTTTTAAAAAATCACTATGAAGACAGAAAATAAATTGGGTTTTAATTGGCTTCCAGGTTCTTCAGTTTCCAGTGCAGAATTTCAGCAGTACATAGGAAGAAGTTTCTGATTCAAAGCTAAGTCTGCCAGGATCCCCATGATTCCCACATAGCAGAACTGTGGATTGTGGAACCCTCACCCCCACAGCTGCTTTGCTGTGAGCTCAGTGGTTCTGGCAACCCCAAGAATCCCAGCTCCAGACAGGACTTTCCCTGTGGCCATGGAAGGGCTGCTTCCAGCTCCTGGGTCCACAGCTGAGTTCCAAGATTGTCCATGGTGGGGGAAAAGGAGTTCCCAGTGTCCCCCTTAACCCCCATCACTGGGATGCACGGGTGATTGGGTTGGGGTTTTTTTTTGACTGGATTCAAGTTTGTCCCAAGAAATTTCATAGCTGCATCTCAAGTTGTCCCCCTGGCATTTCTGATATGTCATAAAATGTAAATAATCAATAAGCAGCAAATTTTATCTGTATAACAGGACCCAGAACACTTTAGTGTTCCTATTAAGTTGTTCATATGATAAACCTGTCAATGTGAAGTTTGGAAATAAAGCAAAAAAGCAAACATAGTTTAAAAAAAAAAAGGGGGGGAATAAACAATACTTCAAAATTTCTAATTATTGTCACAAGTGTATATTACGTAGATTTTTTTTAACACTTCCACAATCTACAAAACGTAACAGGGTAAATGTTTGATTCAAGCCTTTCATTTTGTAGCAGTAAAATCACCGTGGTCACTATGACAAATTCCACTGGTTATTCTAAGGAAACACCTGATGTGCTCCATATTATTTCAAAATCACTGAGAAAATTTAGAAAATATCTGTAGAAGCCAGAAGACCCCATTCCTAGCATAAGCTCTTATTGCTACTACCTATGTGTATGAGAATTACCTATATATTTCTGTAGATTTCATACAAGTTATATTGAATGTCTTTCAGATAAAGGTGAGGAATTTATCATCAATCCTGTGCAGAAACAAAACAAGAGGAAAAAATCAGCTGCTACCAGCCAAGTACAGACAACATTTATCTTTTATTACAACATGATTCTTGAAAATGCAACAAATGCCACTTTGGGGTCATCAGTCCACAGGAAAGAGACATCCTAGTCCAGAATCTCCTTAATCTCATCCTCTGCCAACAGGATACAGGTTAGTGCCCCATAGAAATCAGTGCTTGGAGGTGAGAGTCAGTGTGGAGGATACTCTGAAGATCTGTGGCAGCATGTTACTCAGCTGGTAAAACATTTCCTCAGAAATGGTCTGGAAAATAAACCAATACACAGGTAAGCTTTGGCTTTTTGTAGTTTGGAAGAATTAAGTCTCTCTCAACTTTGTTTCTTGGTATTTAAGAGAATTGCTGCTGTTCAGAAGACAACTAAAATAATTTTCAAACTGTGTCTTATAATTCTACTGAATCCAGTTAAAAGATTGACCTAAAAATACTGCCTGTATATTTATTTGACATATCCATTTCCAGTAGATTTCTCATTCCAGGGATTGATTATTTCTGCCAAACATAAGCAGGACAGTGCTGCTTGTTATCTACAGGACTCCTGCTCTCTGCATTTCAGGACTAGATTCAACTTTGGAATTTATCTGTGGCTTCCTCCTTGCTCAGAAGGCTTCCACTTTGTCCAGAAATACATGTTACTCCTCTCCTAACGTAACTCTGCTTTTACTCCTTTTTAGAACAAGCCTTGTGCTGGCCATCTTTGGATATCTTCCTGCTTCTCAAGATCAGCCACAACTCCAAATTAAGTAATTTCAGAATCTAAATTAGAACTAACTTAAAATACCTGGAGAAATTAATGTTTTTGTGGAAGCATGATGAGCTTTCTGCATTGCAGCTTTCCATGTTGTCAGACAATATGACTAATAAACAACTCAAGTTGTGTAACACAGGGTTAGCCCATCAGAGTAATTAACAGAAAAAAAGTCTCTTTTTCAAAGGTTCATAATTTGTAAAAGTGAACTTCACAGTTTGAAATTTTAGCATCCTCTCAGAAAATACTACTGGATATTCAAAAATATAAACCTACCCTTACTCCTCTTTTATAGGCAAGGAAACAAAACCAGATTGATTAATTTAAACTTACTCAAAAGGGGCAGGCAATAGCAAAAAAATCACAACTAGATCTGTTGACATGTGACTTTTTTCTACCAGCAGTCTCCTAGGTTGGATATGACTTTGGTTTCACCTACCTGTGGTACCAGGAATTGTACAGTCCGAGAAATTCCTCCATCCCATGAGGCCATTTCCATCATGAAACCTAAAAAACCAGCATTGACACTGTCTGGATTACCTGTGCAACACTCCCCAGCAGTTACAGCATGAGCAGGCAGTGAGGGAGTTTTCACACACAAGTAGGGTTTGAACTGCCTTAATTAGGGATGTTCTCAACTGCCTTTAAATCAGACTTGGGCAATCTGAATGAAATGCAGAAAAATCTAATGAGGAGTTCTGCAGAATATCTACACTGAGGACAGAATAATCGGTCCTACTGTGCAGCACAGTGATACACAGCACAAGTGAGGGTTTCTCCCAACAGTGTGTCAGGAATTACTTCCATGGCTTCCTTTCACTGAGAAACAGGGGTGACCCTCACTTTGGCCTCCCAGTGTCTGAAGGAAGCCCACAGGAAAGATGGAAAGAGACTNCAGGAAAGATGGAAAGACAAGGGCCTGGAGTGACAGAACAAGAGGGAACGGTTTCACACTGACAGGGTGGAGGTTTAGACGGGATATGAGGAAGAAATTGTTCCCTGGGAGGGTTATGAGGCCCTGGTACAGGTTGCTCAGAGAAACTGGCTGCCCCATCCCTGGCAGTGTCCAAGGCCAGGCTGGATGTGGTTCTGAGCAGCCTGGGACAGTGGAAGGTGTCCCTGCCCATGGCAGGGGTTTGGATTCTTCAAGATGCCTTCCAACCCAAACCATTCTATGATTCTATGATAATTCTATAGGGAAAAATCTCAGCACTCATTTATTTCTCAAGTGATGAACTACTGAAGGCTACAGGAATCCTCTCGTGGCAAATAAGGATGCTCAGAAAAACACTTGTTTAACAGAAGTGGATGATAAAGATGACATATCCATTGTGAACTACTAAAGGTCAACTACTACAAGAAGAGGTTTCTCAAGCAGGTGGTTAAAAGAAAGTGACTGGTTCAACTATTTAAGTGCAGCACACAAAAATGCAGAAGTAAAAACATCACTTAGAAAGACAGAAAACCATGCTGAGTCATGAGGACTATTTTTTCCTAATATCCCATCTAAACCTGCTCTCTGTCAGTGTGAAGCCATTGCCCCTTGTCCTGTCACTCCAGGCCCCTGTCAAGAGTCTCTCTCCATCTTTCCTGTGGGCTCCCTTCAGGCACTGCAAGGCCACCATGAGGTCACCCCAAAGCCTTCTCCTCTCCAGGCTGAACAATCCCAATTCCCTCAGCCTTTCCTCCCAGCAGAGCTGCTCCAGCCCTTTAATGAGTTCATGTCTCTGCTCTGGCCTGGCTCCCCAGATCCCACTGGAGCTCCACTCCCGTACCTTTGACGCACTTGAACACGAGCTCTGCCCTCTTCAGGCACCATGGAATGGTCATCTCCTAAAATGAAGAAATAAAAAGCCTCAATGCCCCACAGATCTAACCAGCAAGAATAGCAGTGAAATTATTAAAAGCAATCAATTTTCTTCCCTAGAACATAATTTTCAAGCAGCATTTGGGACCTAGTTTTCACAACATTCTAGGCAGGTGTACACATCTTACGGGTGACCATAAAAGCATCACCACTTCTTATTGCTTGCTAGGAGAGCCGGTGTCAGAACAATATCATATACATTTTTAAGCTGAGATGTTGAATAAAAATGCAGTCAAACCCACTGAAAACTGGGCTGTTCAATTCCCCCGTGGAGCTCCAGGAAAAGTCTACTATTCAACTGAAAATTGTCAGGTTCGTGCTTCAGCAAATCAAAGGCAAGCTCCTGACCACATCTTAATAACACAATGATGACTCCTATCTGTTCTTGATTTTGTTTAAGGTTTCTTGGCATACCCACAACCTTCAGTAAAAACTTCTCTCTAATACTAGAACTGGAAGAAGCCCTTCTTCCTTAAGATGCATTTATGGTAAGAGTGAGAACAAACAAAATTCATCTTCATCTGATGAAGGAATTTCAGATATCAACAGCAAATCCTTACCTGAAGTTAAATAGCAAAACATGACATGAAAACCACAGTGGTTTAAGATATGGCCACGAGCACTGGGCTAAATAATTTAAGTTTAAAGTTCATGAAATGTTTTTTTGGCTGTATGCTACAAAGCCAATTACACCATGATGATGTAATTCTATCAGAGACAGAATGACTCACTGCAAACACTTCTCAGAAAGAAGAAAACAATATCTGTTTCTGCTGTACTCTTCAACATGAAGATGAGCACTCTCTACTCTGAGTACAGGAACATAGACGTGGAAACTAATTTATCATTCTAAGTACCTTTTCAAACTTAAGCTTTACATGGCTTTCTATTCACTAAAGCCAGTCTCTGTTTTGCTATGTCAAACACACAGTGCAATCTGTTCTTATCAGAAAGTTTAATTTCAGGATTAAATAAAGATATTTGACAGGCAAGGTGATCTAAGAATGCCCAGTGATAACACAACTGATAAACTGAATGTGTGGCTTCATAAACAACTACTGAAAGCCAAAGTTCTTCCTGAGGTGGGAGGATCTCCTGCCATCCCCCCAAAATGCACTGTGTGTTAAAAACAGGGTAAGTTTGAAATATTTTTTCATAAATCTTTCATTATGTAAATCCCTGCAACCCTACATGCTGCCTTTAGGGTATACACCACATTGATCAGACAGAACAGTGCTGGACAAGCTTGGGTTTGTACGTTTTTTTTTTGTTGTGGTTGCTTTTAGACTTCCTAAATTTTTAAGCATTGTGGAAGCAACACTTGGTATTTATTATAACTCATCTGCCCATGTGTGCTTTCTGTCACAAGTAAGGTTTATTGTTGGTTTTGATCACTGCTCTGGCTTAGTAAAAAGCAAGTGACTAAGAAGAAAAGTTCTCTCTCAGGAGCACCTTGAGCAATCAGTGATGGGAACTGAGCCTAACAAGGACTGATCAACACAGCAGGATATGACACCATTCCTTGGACTATTTTAGAGGAACAGAGAGATTAAATTTTGTGGGCACTCAGGGAAATAACAGAATGTTGCTCCATGCAAGCCACAAGAACTGAAAATGACACAGTAGTGATTCAGTCCTAATCCATCCTCACACTCATGAATTCACCATGTTACCAAGAGTTTTCCTCTGCTGTGGAAATGATGGAGGATCAGCTAAGCACCAATTCAAAACACAGAGAAGGACATAAGCAAGCAGAAAAGCAAACAGCCAACCTCTGAGAGGGAGTTTTGGATAAAGCATTCAAGAAAGTTAAAAAAAAAACAAACCACCTGGAACTTTGGGTGTTTTTCACTAGCAGAGAAGCTTCAACACTTTTTAGGATGCAATCATTTTGTCAAATTAAGATTTCTTCTATTCATTTAGAAAAAAAAAGGAGGTGGGGAGACCAGTTTCACTGATTAGAAAGATATGCTGCAACCCTTTTGATTTTATTTTCATTTAATTTGTGACAGGCTCACTACATGGGGCTGCTTAGGGCTTTGGCCTTGGCAGAACCATGTCATAATCAGGTAATTAAAACAGTAAAGTCCACATACATCATGTGGGAAAAATATTTCAAGCCAAATTTCAATGGGTAATTTCAGTTAGAATTAACAAGGTGTTTAAATAACAGCGGATCTGTGCAAATCCTAAACATTGGATGAGCAGATACAAATTTAAAGGCAGGAAACTCAGATGAGAAACATTTGAGGTCAATACACCCATCAGTAACCTCTCTATGGACATAAACTGTGTTCATAAATATTTGTTACACAGCTTACACTCCTTACATTTCTACTTTTTAATTTTTTTTTCTTAAATTATGGTAATAGAGACAACTGGACTGAGATCACTGAAGAGTCACATTTTTGTCACTGTTGCTGTGTGTATAAGAGCAGCATTGAAACTACCAAGGGAGGGTACCAGCTCTGGCATTTTTAGCAATGCCTTGCTGTTAGAGCCATTTCATTCCCCAGGTTATAGCAGATTCCAGTGATCAGACAGTAACACTTCACTTGTCCTGAAATCAAACTTGCCTGCTTTTGCCTTTCTCAGGTATCAAATCCAGTTTCTTTTCCTCATTTAACTTAATGATCAGACCAGAGAGATCTGTTTTGGTTGTTCTTGCCATAAGAAAAACAAAGGAAAACAGAATTCTTGATTTTTTTTTTTCATAGAAATAATAATGAAGTCTAATGGCTTCATTGAGATCAATACAGTCAAACTGACAGAGAGCAGGTTTAGTTGGGATATGAGGAAGAAATTGTTCCCTGTGAGGGTGGTGAGGCCCTGGCACAGGTTGCCCAGAGAAGCTGCGGCTGCTCAATCCTTGGAAATATTCCAGGAAAGGTTGGAGGGGGCTTGGAGCAACCTAGGATAGTGGAAGGTGTCCCTGCCCAAGGCAGGTGATGGGACAGGATGAGCTTTAAGGTCCCTTCCAACCCAAAGCAGTCTGTGATACTGTGATTACTTTTGTGAGGTTATATAAACACCACTCTTCCATCTGCATTAGGAGAAGATCTTTGGGAAAAGCACAGAGAACACTGCTAATGAATGCCTGTCCCAGGGAAGCATGGAAACATCTCTGCAGCTGGGCTCCTGGTTAACCACCTCACAAAAATGGTCTTCTGTAGGTGGTAAATGCAGAGTCAGAACAGCAGCTGCCAAAGGCACCGAGTTCAGGGTAACTTTCAGAAATCTGTCATTACTCACTCTTCCCTCAACAAGGAGCTACAGATTTGTGTGTTTCCAATCAGGTCAGCCAGCTGCCAAGCACTGTAATAAACAAGCTGCTAATGCAAGTCATACAAAGCAGTTGGGCCTAAACACACACTTACCATCCAGCTAACCTTCTGCAAAGACTTACAGCTAATATAAAAGGTACATTGTTTTACCTGGACCTTTTAAGAATCCAGCACTAGACAAGAAGATAATTCTTCAGTTTCACACATCTCAAGGCATGTTGAACGCTTGGTTGTGTGTTTTATTTGAAGTTTAAAATAGAGATATGCAAACAGAAGCTAAAACTAACCATGTTTAAAGGAAACAAAAAACAGAGAAGAATATAATCAGGTGGCACCCTGATTAAGAAAAAGGTCAATATATTTAATAAATTTTTGAAAAACAGAAACTGGGTCCCATAAGTGACCCAGGCTGCTGCCCTGCAAGTTTGATTACTTGCTTTTGTGCCCAAAAAAAGGTCCCAGTACAAGAGATGAAAAATTTCAGAAATAATCTCATCTGTTCCTAAAAGTCTACTTTTATGTATGGAAATACATCCTTTAGAAGCTTCATTATTGGCTGTTTTTTACCTTTATTATTCCTTGCTTTTCATGATAATAGACCCTGATCCTGCAAAAATGGGTCACTTCTACTCTGTGTTCCAGTCAAATTCTGTTATAACACCAGTCACTGTTAAAGGTAATCCACTGGTGAGCATTTATCTTGCTGTGAGTCAGCCACTTTCCATTAAGTAAAGGCAGTATTGAATTTACAAGTGAAAAATCAAAGGGTTATTTAAAATAAACTCCTCCAATAGACTAATTGTTACTGACATCCTTGCATAGATGACAGAATTATCTTCTTTTTCTCATTTCTTTAGGTTTACAGACTTTCCAGCTCCTCAGGATATGAGGCATTGGGCTGTACTCCCTGCCCATCGCTCCTTTCCCTGCCTTCCCACCTCTTTTCTTCTCTTCGAGCCAGCTGTGACAGCGAAAAGAGGCTGCTAATAGTTTTAAATTGCTGTGCACTGAGAAATGTTACAGCTGATTGAGAGACAAGCCCTGCATCAGAGTCCCTCTACAGAAGAAAATACAAAACTCAGCAGTAAGTAAGTACACGAAGAGCATCAGCAATATGCTGCCTCTTGCCCAGCCAGTATTTGAGGGGACTTAGGGAGGAAACTGCGACAGAAATTAGGCAGTGAAGGAGGAGACAGTTCAAAGTGAAGGTGAAATTTGGTTGCTCCTGTGTAGGGCTGAGGTGGTAGAACATTTACAGAAGGTAAAGGTGGTGTTTAGATTTACAGAATTCTAAGCCAAGCTTTGCCAGTTCTGCTGCTCCCAAAACTTAGTTTTAATGTTTTACAGCTACTGATAATTAAAAGTGGGGATCTGCTATCACTACTGCATCAGCAACTCTGAAGGTAGAGTTTCTAAGCAAGAGCTTCCAGTTGTGTAGTCCCATCTTTTATTAATACTTGTACACCTGCAGTGAGCTGGATCCAGGAAGTGAATTGCCCAAAAGGATGGGTGGGAATAAAAACTTTGAGTGATTCAGCTGGCTGAGATGGTTTCAATTGGTCCAGCTCCTTAATTTGGGTCACCATGTAGATACAAGTGCCATGTGGTGTGGCAGAAGCCTGTGAGTGAGAAAAACCATCCCACTTGGCCTAAATCAGCATGAAACACCCCCTTTGCAAAAACCAAAAATCCAAGGATATAAAACCAGCCCAAATGTTTCCATTCACTTACTTCTGACATCTCATGCACCAGCAGGAGGGGAATGCTGATGGTGGTGATGTCGTGTGTGCAGCAGACCTTGAGGATGTTCCTGAGCCCCATGATGGCCGGGTCCCGAGCGGTGACGTTCACGGACCTGATGTTGTCATCCACGCACAGGTGAAAGGCAACGTGGATTTCTGAGAGGTTGGAGTGCCGTGTGATGTAGAACTCTCCTGCACAACAAGGCAAACCAGGAAGGCAAGAAATCATGGTAGTGATCTGTGCTGAAATCCAATTGTTTGGCAATGTAAGAAAGATAAGAGGAAAATACAAATGTACAGCAGAGATGAGGACATACACAGGAGATCTAAAATCTCTTGGACTGTCACTGTTATACATCCATCCCACGCTCCCTCCACTGCTTTGATGGGTTCCACTGGCATCATGGCCACATGGTGTAATAAACCATAACAGTGCCAGCACAGGATATGACCTCTATATAGCACAAAACAGAAAAACAAACCCAGAGGAGGTGCAATACTCAAAATACACAATGCAAGCATGGAATTGCAGGCAGATGTGGGAGGCGGAAAGGCCAAAAAAGGATGGGCTCAAAGAAAGGATGCACAGAGCCCGTGGAAAAAGATAGTGGGTTATATAACAACTGAGATAGGGCACTAGAACACAAAGGGATCAGTGACCATTAGAATTTAAAATAATTCAGAGTAGTGAGAAGGTGAGTTACTTGGTTGTTTGAAAAAAGTAACCAAGACATCTTGTTGGGAGTATTTTTAGACTTGGTATTAATTTATCGAAGGTGAGAAGCAGTGAAATCCAGGTCTCTCCATCGTTCCTTTGCACTGGAGATCTAAAGTCTACAGTACAGTCAAGGAAAAAGCAGGAGTGCAATGCCCCCACTGTTTCAGTCAACAAATAAACATCTTCCTTCAAACCTTTTCCCACTGACCACTGAAGTTAAGATCCTTTCTTTGAACTGGAACAGCTGCAGAATGGGTCTGTACTCGTTCTGGATGACTGCTAAGGAGGCAGGAACCCCAGCAGTGACCATCTACAAGCAGTAACAGACAGGCCACTGCTGCAAGACACACCTGGATTTATCTGGTCCAAGTTGATTTATAGTCCACTCCCACTAACAATATTTAAGGCAGTCATGAAATCAATTTCAATAAGCCCTCACTCAACCATGGGTTGTATGGCCTTAATTTTTCTCTCCTCCACCTGCATATTCATCTTCAAATTCCACAGCAGCTTTCCTTACTAAACATCACAATATACACAGAAGATACTTTCCCTGAGAAAAGGATTTCTCAAAGATAAAAAATCCACTCAAAAATGCTTTTCTGTACCACAACAGTGATACACATATGGCCATTTTCAAAAATAAAATGAGCTGCCAGTATTGAAGTTTTACCTTTTCCCCAGGATGCTCAGAGATCTTTTTTTTTTTTACCCTCAAATTCCAAAAGGAAATTTTAGGCAAAGAGATGTGATGCAGTGGTGAAGCTGGGAATAGAAACCAGATGTCCTGACACCCAGTTCCCTGCCTCAGCCACAGGAACATCCTTCTCCTCTGATTGAGGTCAGCCTGGGTTCAGTTTATAATTTATGTTCTGACTCTAGAGCTAAAAATGTGGATGTATGAAACACAATTTGCTTCAGGAAGAGGGGGTCAGTGCTACACAACTCACCCGGCAAAATGTTCGACTGGTTTCGTTCAGTATTCTTCAATTTATCTTCATTCCCACTGATTTTGTTTTCTGTGTATGAACACATGGAAAAAATATTAATCATATCCTCAATTAATAAAACTTGGGCATGAAAAGGTTCATATACTGATATCTTCAATTTTGACCATGAAGTTACCATAAAGTCCTCAAAATGCAACGGGGATGGGTAAAAGTGTTTTTTCTGTCTTCAACACATCCCAAACTGAATCCTACCTCAAATCACTGCCCTTCTTACTTACCATCCCATGATATTTCTTCATTTGGACAAAAGCAAACATGGTATTCTCAGACATAAAACGAAACTTTGGAAATTGCCCGCACAACCACACAGTATCTTGCTATTACTCTTTCAATAATGTAATAGATTAAAAAAATTTTGTTCCTAAGAGATTTACATAAATCAGCAGCATAAAAGCAGCTTTCACCATTTCCCTTGGGATGCAGCAATACATAGGTTCTAAAGGGAACTTGTTTTTCGGTGTACTCATATTTCTGCATGTTCCTGATGCATTTAAATCACATAAGTAGCTCTTTGCAGGGAAAACAAAGTTTCATGATGTACAACTGCACTACCTAAACACCATGTGGTCAGAGTATTTCCCAGCCATTTGCAAACACAGCTGCAAGGAAAACCATTCCCAAGGCTTTGATCAGCACTAAAAAGCTAAGTACACATTTAGGCAATTTGTTATTTGGTTTTCAGCATTCACTTTAAAGGAAGGGGGGAAAGTTGTAAACTCCTTTTCTGCAACTTTTAAAGATTTAAATGTAAATGGCAATAAAAAGGTAAAGACAAATACAGTTGGTGCTGCTACAGGCAGTTTAGGAAAGCAGAATGGCCTGATGTATTTCCCACGCCGTTAAAATGTGACTTTTACATGTTGATTCATTTTAAAGGAGCAGCAAAGAGACCACCTGAACATCACATTCTCTGGGTGAATTTCATGCAGAGTTTCTTGATGAACCCAAACACTCCATTTTTCAGATGAAATAATTGCAGAGGAGTGGTATCAACTCTTCCCTGCCCACAAACATCCAGCTGACCACTGTTCTATTTCAAGGAGGGTAATTTTGGTTGTCACTGACCGTGGTGTCTTTTTGTCTTGCTGCTACGCTGTGCTCTGGCCTTAAGTACAACCTTCTGGACAATTTCAAGTTGTTCTTGGATTCCAGGAAAATGGAAATCCGTGCATTCTTGGCAAACGGTTGCGAAATCTAGGAAAAAAATAAGATTGAAATGCACATCCTGAGGTTGTGCTCTGTAACATTATGTAATTCTACTCTGCTGATCAAGTAAATCCAGCTATAAAGCCAAACTCTCCAAAAGCAGATAAAGCCCTACTGGACTCCTCTTCCAGAATTTACCGAGGATTATATGTGGATAATTGTCCCATACCTTCCCCTCTACTTCGACTGCAGGATCTAGTTGGTGGCTAGAAGATGCAATTTTGTGTTTAATGGGCATTATTTAAATGTCTGCCTTCTCTCATCACCTAAAATTTAGCATAAAACCAGTTCTTCTCCTTTTGTTATTCATTTAAATATTTAAATAGTTTAAAAAGTATCTGCAAAATAAATACAAGCACAAAATAATACTGTTACAATTAAACAACTTGGAAACCATCAACACTACAAATGCAACTTCAGTTTTTCCTGGTACACTTCACTCTCCTTCTTGCTACAAGCCTGATTCCAACTGTTTCCAGGAAATATCAACCACCACAGTACATTTTTTAATGGCATGCAAGAATAATGACAAGTAGTAGTCAAAAAAAGACATTCCAAGTGTGAGTATTCTGGTATTAAACTTCAAGATGGAGGTGGGAAAGTCAAACAGGAATAAACAGAAGTTTCATTGGTTAATCTTGATAGAAAACACCATCATAGTACCCACTCACTCAAAAGACATGCACTTAAAATGGCTATTAATCAAACTTTCCAGGAGCAGGGAAGTCATATTCATGTTGTTCATTTTTAATGCAATTCACAGTATCAAAAGCACATGGTATTTTTTATATATTTTCCTATCACTTTTAAATCTGGGCATATTTCTTTTTCATTTTTGCAGATAGGTTCAGTGTGATAATCTAGTATTTAAGAGTTAGAAACTCCTATAATGAATTTGTCTAAATCAATATTGAAGGGTCCTCTTCAATACTGATTTTTGTTACTCAGACACAAAATGTAGGGAAGAGGTGAGAGAGAACAGCACAACACTATCCCCCACCCTCATCCATAGCTCTTTTTGCATTTGTCACCCTTTTGCAATACCATATCCAAAACACGAGTGCCTCCACTGAATTTTAATTTTACAAAGAATATTTTTCTGTGAGAGAAGACAAGATTTGGTTCTAATTTATTATTTTATTCATTTTCCCAGACATGACACCTCCCATTAGAAGGCTCACCTCTTTTGATGCCGCTGTACGAGCTGATCCTGTTATCCACCAGTAACACCAGGCCACAGAGGGAAGTTGAGTAGAGGGACATTGCAGTCTGAAGCCTGTGCAGCTTCACCCCACTGCGGTGATTGCGCTTGTGTTTGCAGAAATCCAGCATGTCAGCTCTCAGCAGCCTCAGGTTGTGCATGGTCTTCAGCTGAGCTCCTGCACAGAGCACACGTGGCTTAATCCCAGGGGAAGACTAAACTCTGGACTGGGATTGAAATGCAAGTGCACAAAGTGCTTCCCTAAAGGTCTGTAAGGTCCTTATTGGTCCCTATCCAATAATACCCAGAGGAAGTTCTTAGCCACACATTGTTGTACAGACACATCAGCAATCTGCAAAGTAGCAATGACAACAAAGTGTTTTCACAAAGTGAGGCTTGTCCGTGCCTGAAATGAGCCTTGTTCCCATTGCAGAATCACAGAATTATTAAGGTTGGAAAAGACTTCCAAAATCAAGTCCCACCTGTGCCCAATCCCCACCCTGTCACCAGTCCAGAGCACTGATTCCCCTGTCCAGGCACTCAGTGGGATGGGAACTCCAAACCTGCCAGGGCAGCCCCTTCCAACCCTTTCTGTGAAGAAATTCTTCCTGAGGAATTCTCCAGGACTAGGGATGAAATACTGGTATGGTGGTGTATCCTTCCCCATCCTCCCCAGAACCACTCCACAAGCCCAGGAGTTCCTGCTAGGCCTTAGCATTTGTGCAATGAGCTGGGTGCTGAGGCATCCCTTGGCCATCCCAGGAACTGCTGCATGGCTGAAGTGGGAGCTGCATGGAGGGGAAGGGATCATCAGACAGCCCCTGACAGCCTGGAAACATCCCCTACCTGACCCATGGCCCAAGGGGAACAGAACCATTTGGAAGTTTTGGAAACTCCAGCAATCCAATCTGAGGATGAACATTTTCCAAATGACTCAAGGCAATCATCTTATGACCCTAGGGACAGTGGTCCTAAGGGATATCCTTGGAGCTTTCCTGCACCACAGCAGGCTGCACCAGCATCTCTCTCTGACAGAGATGCCTCTCAGAGCCTGAAAACTCCCAAATCCTTGTGATACGAGGATTGTTGCTGCCCATCACTGCCTAAATCATTTTAGATTTGGTTATAATCCAGTTTTATCTGTGTTTTATCTATATAGTAATAGAGTGAACCTTGCCTTTGAACTTTTTGGCTCTTCTGCAAATTTGTATCAAACCTGCTTTGGCTAGTGCCTTTGCTGGTGATTTTTTTAGTGACCTAAACCACTCCTGCACAACATAACATGGTCAAAACAGCACAAAGAAGATTCTACCACCACAAAGAAGATTCTACTGCACAAACAAAAATACAAATTGCAAGTACCTATTCTGCTGTCAACTGATTGTGGGAAGTGAATTTCATAAACACATTTTTCTACCAAATGTAAGAAAAGTCGAAGCATCATTTTTAGGCAATAAGTTTTGCTGTGGCTGTGCTTTTTCACATGAGTCACCAAGCAAAATGGATTAAAATTTGCTTTTAGAATGTTTTCCATTAAGATTTCCACCTATTTCAGACACTGCTTGATACAGTTTATGCTGTTCTCTTTCACGTGTAAAGAACAAACACAAAACAATTCCAAACTATGGATTATCCATATTGAAAGCTAAATACTGTAAATAATACATGCCCTGGATACATTATTTATTACCTGCTGCTATTTGGTTTACTCCACTTACCTAGGTGAATAGTAAAGCTTTCTTCTAACAGCCTTTGCTCTTCATAGATTCTCCCATTTCCTTCTACAGATTCCCTCAGCTGGCTGGGCTGAACCTTAATTTCATCACTGAAATAATGAGAAAAGTACCAAAAAGTTAATCCTAATTCAAGACCAACAACTTTGGGAAAAGTTATCCCAAGTTTTCTCAGCTGGTCTGTGGAAACCAGGAGACCAAACCTATGAGCATGAGCTCCACACGTGAGGTTTCACCTTTACCTTCCTGGCAGCAGGAAGAGGAGACTCCACTGTTAGATTTATATTACTTCGCCCATTTGTAAAGCATTCCAAGACTGAGAAATAAAAATAAATCACAGTACCTAGTTATAACAGAGTAAGAATGTAGGAATAAAAGGAAAACAAAAAGAATTCTCCTCAGCCTATTTACAACAAAACCTTATTTATGAGGTTATTAGATAAAGTGTTTCTTTTCTCCTTCCCACACAAAATGGGAGATTAAAAACCACCTTATCAAATGTTCCACAGTGTTCAAACTACCAGGAAACATTTCAGGTATCAGTTTTATTTTTTTCCCCAAATTCAGCTTTCTGGTAGTGATACAACAAATACTGTTCCTAATACATCAGCATCTCTCCAATTTGTTTCTGCATTAGTGAGAAGTTTCTCAGTTTTCAAAGTGCATCGCCTCCAAAAATCTTTCATAAACTTGCAAGCAGTTCTACTGACTTCAACTGCCAAGTAGCATTGTACTAGTGATAACGAGTAAGGATCCCACCCAATTTACAAATTCTAATTTCCCTGCCATTTCCTCAAACAGAGGAAAGCGTCTCATTCAACTCTCTCCACAAGCATTCACACTAAAAAAATCCATTTTTTCAGTATTGTCCAATGACAGACACATAGGAAAAGAAAAGAGGCTTGTTAATTTGAACCATTCTTACCATTTTTTTGAAAGTGCCATTATTCTCCAGAACATGCTTAGGTGGTAACAGAAAGCCTTGTGAAACAGTGTTAAAGACAGACATAGGAAAGAAAGGCAAAATAGGAGGAAATTCCACTCATGTCAAGTTGTACTTTAGAGCATTACAACACTTTCTGGTACAGAGAGGTCACAGCATCACACAATGAAGAAACTCCTAAAATTACACATATTTATTTATGATGGTCTATTTGCCTTTGGTATGCTTTGATTAGCCTATGTAAATTATTTATAGATATGATCATATCCTAATAAATAGGACTATAGTATCCTATTTAAAAGATTATGTAAATGCAAATCCTTTGAACTATTTCAGCTGGAATTAAGCATCACAGAAGAATTAAATACCTGACTGAGCTGTTGTTGGGATTCTTTAGGTCCTGGTGAAGCTTTATCACCCACTCCTGATACTCCTGCTTCTGGATAGCAGTAGTCTGTTTTAATTCATTGGTCCATTTGTTCTCCAAATCCTGACAGGAGAGCAGTGATAATTTGAGTGGTGTGGGTGTTCTTTTTAAGGTGATTATGTGCATGACATATTCTAGTTACCTGCTGAGACTCAAAATGCTGAGCTGCTAAGGAATTCACATCCTGGTCAGTCAGTGACTTCCCAAGCTCCTGCATCACCTTATCCATTTCAGCTCCTTGCCTGAAAGAGAAGCAAACAGAGATTTCAGAAGACTGGCAGCAGAACACCCTTTGCTGTGATACAACAACAAACTCGGTTGTTTGTTGCTGACAGAAAAAACAGTCACAGATTTAGCAATGGAAATCCACAAAACAAACTGGAGTTAAGGGTCAGGGATTCAAGTCAGCTCCTGTGTAAACAGAACACTACTTACCCTCATTTGGGACAGCCTCAGCTGCCACCAGCATAGGGATGTGATAAATTCCAACAGATACATAAATTCCAGCAGAGTCAATACACAGCTACATCGCACCTGAGCTCTACAACAGTACTGCTCTTTCCTCTGTATCCACACTTGAGAAGAGGCAATGAGCAGCAAAAAGATTTGCTAACACCTCACTGGCAACATTGACCCCCAGACTAGAAATATGTACAGAAATACGTACAATTCAGTCCAGAAGAAACCACAGTATGAACTGATTATGCACTGTCTAATGTGAGCTTAAACATACACAGCTCAAGAGGAATGTTGCCACTGAGAATGCTAAACCAGACCTACTGAAACTACGCTGGCACAAAAAGAAAAATCCACATTCAACGTGTTCCCTCTTGTGGATAAAGGAGTCACCTGCAGCTATACAAGCTTATTCCAGAACTCAAACTAAACACTTTCTGGAAATCAAGATTTATATTCTCCTGAGTCACTGAATATAATAGAAGGCCATCAATATAAGGAGGCTGACCCTAATGACATAGAATTATGGAATGATTTGGGCTGGAAAGGACATGAATGTTCATTTCATTCCAACCCCTACCATGAGCAGGGACACCTTTAAGCAGACCAGGTTGCTCAGAGCCCCATCCAACCTGGCCTTGGACACTCCTAGGGATGGGGCAGCCACAGCTTCTCTGGGTAACCTGTGCCAGGGCCTCACCACACCCTGAAGTAAAGAATTTTTTTCCTAACATCCAGTCTAAATTTCCACTCTTCCAGTTTGAAGTCATTTCCCCTTGCCCGATCTCTACACACTCTTGTGCCAGCCAAGTGTTTTATGACTTTGGGTTTACACAGGCAAATTCAAGCTACACACGTTGTCCTATGAGTTAACACACCCAGTGGCAGGTACCCCTATTTAATAAGAGAGAGGAAAACCTAAAAAATAAAAATGTAATACCTTTCACGTAGCTTTTTCAGTTCCACGTCCCTTTCACTTATTAATTCTGAGATGCTAACAAAATAATTGTGTTCCAGGTTTAATAGCATTTCAGAAGCTGGAGAATGGATCAGATCATGATAAACATCTGCAAAATCTTCATCCCAGCTGGTTTCTTCAGGTTTGGCATGTTCTAATGTTGTCTAAAGAAAAGGTAAGAGATTTTCAAGGATAAGATACCTCTTAGGACATATAAAGATCTCTTATAATGGTGGGGTAAAACCACGGGGGCCCACATACAGCCTTTACCATACATAAATTACCTTCTCTAATTTAACCTTTCTGCATTCTACTTTAGCTCTCAATTTTCTCCCCTCCCATGTTTTCTCTTTCAAAGTAACTAAAGTCAGAATCATTAAGGCTTGGACTACAGCGAGGAATTACCAATTTTCACACAATACCAGCTTGGAAAGAATAGCAATATCCACAACAATATTTGCATCTGATGAATTTTAGATAAGGCCCAAAACACCAGCTGTGCAAACAAAAATGCTTTGCTAGTAAGGATGACTAACCTCTGATATCACTAAGAATTTGATCAACAACACTGATTTAAGAAAAGCTATTTTTATTGATTAAAGAATGGCCCAAGAATGCCAGTTTTGCAAGTTTTTTATGGAATTTTTCACATTTTTCTATATTTCATGAGAAGTAAATTCAATTCCTATAAACTTTTCCTCAAAGACTGCACGTTTCTCATTCTTTTTTTCTCTTCACTAGGACTCCTCCAGTTCTTTTGCACTCCACTGTTTTTAAGATCCCATGTGAAACTGGAAACATTATTCTAATTAAAGCCTCATCCTTCCTAAATAATGTGAAATAGTCATATGAACTCAAAAAATGAACTGAAAAGTGTCTCTCAGCTGTACACTTTCTCCTTCTAGCCTTAATTGCTGTTACTGAGATTTAGGATAGGAGTGTCACTTCATTATTTCTTGCTTTAATTCTAAGCCACTATAAGCCTTATGCCTATTTTTTGTTTGAGTATCAATTGTTAAATGAACAAACAGTTTGCATCTATGTTTTCTATCTTTTTATTCTATTAAATTCAAGAAAAATCTTACTAAGAACTTTTAGGATGAAGACATGATGCTCACTTTCAGATAAAAAGAGAAAACTGCAAGAATTGCAGAGAATTTTAGTGTAATATTTCATGCTCGCAACTGTGATTGCACACACACCCTCTCTCTCACAAAGCAAGCCTTGAATATTAACTTTCCAGCCTTTATCTTACCTCTTTATAAGCCTTAGCCCAAGTATCTGCCAGCTGGTTGATGTCTACTTTTCCTGATTTCACTGCTTCTAGAGCCGCTTCAGCTTCTCTGTCATAATCTTTTATAGTTTCCTCTTCTACAAATTTACTAAGAGACTCCTTCAGGTCTATTAAAGAAGAAAAAAACAGTCCATCAACAGAACACATCAGTAATCACTGAGGAAACCTGTAAGTAAAGTTTTTCACCTGAAACCCTTTCCCTTGCTAGCACTTGCTAGCCCTGACAGTAATTTCCTCTGATGTTTTGGTGTTTAAAAACCAATTTTGTAAACACTGTTCCAGTACAACACTCTTATTTTGGTTTCTCAGAGCAAGCTTTAAGACACTTGTGGACAAGGATACATGAGATTACTTTAAGAAATCAATTCATACCATTCTCTATAAAGCATGGCAGGTTGTGCAGAACCATCAGACGTCCATGCAAATGACTGATATTCTCTTGCACAGGGAATTTGAGAGGCACGGTAAGCACCAAATGTTCATTTCCAGCACTGAATTTGTACACATAGTCTCTCTCTCTAGTTAAAGTTTTTCCTTTATTAGGCTTCATCCTCTTGAGTTTGTTTTCTGCAATAGAAATGAAAGTAATAACAAGAAAGTAAAAAGAATTATTTTTGTAAACTCAGAAGTAAAAAATGGTAATGAAAAGCCATGGCTTTGCTAATAATTAACAGACAAAAATACTTAACCCCGCAAATGTTCATAGATACTAAGTTTTGACTTCCAAATACATGCATCTGGAACTGAATAAATACCAGTTTCCAAAATATCAAGTGCTTCTAAAATGCATTTGAGTGTGTCAATATATACATTTGGGTAATTGCTCTTAAAAATTACAGCGTAAATCTCCTGACTTAAAAGCAGAACGAGGGCAGAGGGGAATCCTGATAAACAGAAAATTAACTGAAACACCCTGACTTCTGTCACGGATGCCTCAAAAGCTGAAATCCTGCAGAGCGCATAGAGTTTTTATTTCCTCCTTTCTGCAGGTGCAAGGCCTGGGCAGTGGGGGAGCAGATGTTTGCAACGATTTTTAGAAAGAGCTGATTTTGTCCTTCTGTAACCTGTATTAAAAATAAGCCAAAAGAGATGCAAGGGGGCTGTGTACAGAGTGAAAATACAGGCTGGGATAACTGTGCTGGTATTTTTACCCTCCACAGGGCTCCTTTGCTCATTCACATCACTCTGTTTTGAACATCACCTGCAAAGCTGGACACATTGCTTCAGCCGAACCCTCCCAATACCAAAAACCACACCCCGAGGAGAAGAAAAAACAATAAAGATAAAAAATTCTACAGCAGAATTCACGGGTCAGGGGTGTGTGGGGGTGTTTCGGTGCGGGTTTTTCCGTGAACACACATACGTGTTAGACACAGATGAAACAGTCAGTTTCAAAACAAACATCTCAGGACAACCACTATTGATGGGAGGCGGTGTCCCGGCCTCCCTGGGAGTGGGATTCAAAGGGAAATCCTGGGAAACACAAACCCGACCACGCTCTTTCTACCGCTGCCCGATGCAGCGAGGAGGTGGGGAGGAAGCTGATGGAGAGGGAGCGGGGGACAAACCCCCCGTTCCAAAGAGGACCTCCAGCTCCTGAAATGGCAGGCTCGAAGGCGGCAGGACACGGCCTGCGGGACCCCATCCGCCCCCTCCCGCCGCGGGGAGCTCCCGGTGTCCGCATTCCCTCGGCTGGCAGCGGCAGCGCCCGGGGGCACCGGGAGCGGGCTGGTCCCGTCCCGACTCACCTGTCCCCGGGCGGGCAGCCGCGGGTTGAGCGGGCCGCGGGAAGGGGGAGCCGGGATGTTCCGCCTCCCCGGTCCCGTCACCGCAGCTGCGCTTCCGCAGCGGCACTTTCGGCGCTGCGCTGCGGCCATCGCGCCCAGCGGCGCCGGCGGCGGCGGTGATGGCGCGGCCGGCCAGGAGGTTCGTGTGCCGGGGCTGAGGGGCGAGGGGCTCCCCCGATCCCCTCGGGGTCTCTGGGGTGTTCCAGGGTGGCCGCTTTCCCTTCCAGCGGAGCGGTCGTGATCAGTGGCACAGGGCCGTGGTGGAGGCCGGGGATTAGTGGTGTCCCCCGGGGTTCTGTCGTAGAATGGTTTGGGTTGGAAGGGACCTTAAAGCCCACCCAGTTCCAACCCCCGGCTATGGGCAGGGACACTTTCCACTCTCCAGGTTTGTTGAGAGCCCATCCAGCCTGGCCTTGGACACTGCCAGGGATGGGGCAGCCACAGCTGCTCTGGGAAACCTGTGCCAGGGCCTCACCACCCTCACAGGGAACAATTTTTTCCTAATTGTTTCCGAATCCAATCTAAACCTCTTCTCTGTCTGTGTGAAGCCATTGCCCCTTGTCCTGTCACTCCAGGCCCTTGTCAAGAGCCTCTCTCCATCTTTCCTGTGGGCTCCCTTCAGGCACTGCAAGGCCACCATGAGGTCACCCCAAAGCCTTCTCCTCTCCAGGCTGAGCAATCCCAATTCCCTCAGCCTTTCCTCCCAGCAGAGCTGCTCCATCCCTCTGATGCCCTTGGTGTCCCTGCTCTGGCCTGGCTGCAGCAGCTCCCTGTCCTTCCTGTGCTGGGATCCCAGAGCTGGAGGCAGCCCTGCAGTTGGGGTAATACTGGGCCCAGTGTTGTTATAGTTGCACATCCATGACTTGGATGAAGGGGTCAATGTCTTATCAGCAGTTCACAGATGACACAAAGCTGGGAGGAGTGGCCGATACCCCGGAGTGCTGTGCAGCCCTTCACAGGAACCTGGTCAGGTTGCGGAGATGGGCAGAGAAGAAATGTCTAACATTCAGCAAAGGCAAGTGCAGTAGTCTGCACATGGGAAGGAATATCCCCATGCACCCGCACAGGCTGGGGTGACCTGCTGGCCAGCAGCTCTGCTGATAAGGACCTGGGGGTCCTGGTGGACAATAGGCTCTCCATGAGCCAGCAGTGCCCTGGGGGACAAGAAGGCAATTGGAATATTGGGGTGCACTGGGAAGAGCAGTGCCAGCAGGTCAGGGAGTGATCCTGCCCCTCTGCCCAGCCCTGGGAGGCACATCTGGAGAGCTGTGTCAGCTCTGGGATCATCAGCACAGGAGGGACANTCTGCTCCGGGGGGCCCAGCAATGGCACCAGAGGAACGGGCAGGGACTGACCCCAGGAGGTTCCACTGACATGAGGCAGAACTTCTGTCCTGGGCAGTGACCAGGACAGAACAGATTGTCCTGAACAGATTGTCTAGAGAGGGTGTGAAGTCCTCTAAAAAAAATCTACAACCTATTCCTAATAAGCCATTGTGTACAGTTGCACTGGTTGTAGGTTTATCTCTGCTCTCTGTACCCAGAGACAGGACCCAGGGAACGGCTGGAGCTTTGCCATGGGAGGGTTAGGTTGGATATCAGGAAAAGGTTCTTCACCTAGAGTGTGGTGGAGCACTGGAACAGGGAATGGTCACAGCCCCAAGGCTGTCAGAGCTCCAGGAGTGTTTGGACAGCACTCTCAGGGATGCACAGGGTGGGATTGTTGGGGTGTCCTGAGCAGGGCCAGGAGCTGGACTGGGTGATCCTTGTGGGACCCTTCCAACTCATGGAAAATTCCATGATTCTGTCCACCTGAACACATACTGCTTTTTTTCCTTGTAAAACATTATTTACCCAAACGTGTTACCAAATCAAGATGCTCAGTCAGGAAGGATTAATAATGTATATTGTATTTTTTTTTTGCCACAGGAGCAAGAAAGTTGTTGATTATTCTCAGTTCGGGGATTTGGAAGATGATGGTAAGTGGGATGTTCTTGTACATCAAGAATTTGAAATCATTGCCTCTTACATAAAAGCACATGTAAAAGAGGGTCTGTTGAATTTTCCTTTTAAACACATTTAATGATAGTGCAGTTATAGTTGTTGTGTTCTTTTAAAATACGATTCATTTCCTTTCCAGGAAAGGTTATGTTAATATATTTTCAGTGTGCAATGAAAATTATGACATTTAAGAATATAGGAAAACTCATGAGAGCTTGTTGCTGTTTTCCAACAGATGAAGACTTTGCACCTTCAAGCAAAAAATCCAGAACACAGCTCAAGGAATCAAAGAAGGAGAAAAAGGAGAAGCCAAAAAAGCCCAAAGAAGTGACTCCATCACAGACACAGACACTTAGTAAGAGGTAAGAAATGTTGTGGTCAACTCTGTGTAAAACTGGATTTCAAAGAGAATATTTGGGTTTGTTTTCCTTTAGAGTTTTAAGCAGCTGAGAACAAACAGCTAATACATGACTGTAATAAAGATTTTGAGCCTTATTGATGCACCTTCAAATAACTCTAAAAATTCTGAGTTTCTTAGGGACTCCTAAACCCGAGAAATAGAAAGACAAGTTTGATTCCTTCCAAAAGAACATACTTAAAGGAAGATACGAAGTCAATGTCAATGAAAAAGAGAAATCTAATTTTTATTAGTAGAGTTGTGTCTAAATATTACATTTTGGTGTGGCATTTCAAGCAAAGGCAATCACTGTTTTTTCCTGTAGCAATGCCAGTTAATAGTTCATATATAGATACATGTATCTACATATATGCACGTATACACTGTTTGCAATCATAATGCTTTAAATATAGAGTGCTTTAAAAATTAGTGTATTTTGTCTAAATAGTTTCAGAATGTAATATTTGTTACACTATATGCTATAAATATGTATTGAAATCTTAATCTCTTCACAAGTATCTGAATTTTAAAGAGTTCACTGAGCCAGAAATAGTTCTATAATGCTCACATAATTGTTTTATTATTTAACATGTTGGCATTTTTTCCCCAGGTTATCCTTGGATGACAAACTTTACAAAAGAGATTTGGAAGTTGCCTTAGCCTTATCTGTCAAAGAAAAATCTGCAGATCCCCAAGAAGTGCAAAATTCAGAAGAACAAGGTTACTTTACAGTTCCATGCAACACTTTATGCAGTGAATTTGAACGTGGCAATTTACTTTACACTGAAATAGGTTGAAAATCATATTTTATTTCAAGATGTCATGACAAGAGAGAGTTTCTAGGTATTGCCTGTTTTCTTATGTTCTTGGGGGATTTTTTCTGTGAGAGAAGTAAGTCTTCTATAAGATATTACAAATATATACTTAGATTAGAGACAGATAAAAACTTCAGCTATTTTAATTTCTTAATATTTTTACTTTTCATAATGTGTTTTTGTATAGTAATATTACATTTTTTCCCCTGGATCTTAAAACAGATAAGAATATTGAATCAGAAAATACACAGAGGAGACCCCCTTTTTCCAACTGCAGTGTAGACACTAAACTTTTAGGTAAGTTGTTCTCACAGTCTTTTCACAAAAAAGCATTTAAGTAGCTTATTTCTTCTTTGTTTCCCATTGGTTTGTTTGTTTGTTGATATGGAAAAAGGAGTCTTTATCTTAAATAAAGGTTAAAGAATGTGTCAATTCATTCATTAAAAATTAGGTCCCAGTCTTAAAATGAGCAAACCTGTGGATTGGTGAATTTTTGGTCGTCTTTTTGTTAGCCTGATTACAGATAAATGTTGATAAATTTGACACTGAGAAAATACAATTAGAAGCACATGAAAACAAGTGTCAGTGATATGTTTCTGAATAGTATAACTTCATCTCACCAAAATGAACTCTGGGGACTCAAATACCAAATTATTTTAGAGGAAGAGAAGATATTTACTGTGAATTTGAGCTGATTGAACCACTTTCTGTTTTGTAGGTCTCAATCAGGTTATGGATGATGATGCACCTGAGAGTGATGATGGGAGGCAAAGAACAGCAGCAACCAAAGTTCCAGCACATCACAAGTCATTGGTGGTTGACAGTGATGACAGAGCCCATGAAATTGATTCTGAGCCTGAGTCTGTACCCAGTAAGTTCTCTACTATGTAGATGTGATGCCTTACATTTAGTTTGGATTTTTAGTGAAACTTTTGCTGCTTTTACTGCATTTTCCCTCACCCCCCCCTTACTGAAGCATTATCCCCTCATACTCATGACATCTCATTTGCACTTCCACACTAAATTTTCACTCTGGAGCTTATTCTCTCCCAAACCAGCAAAATGTCACTGCTTGTCTGCATTTGTATGTCAGGAGAAATTCCTTCTGCCCTTGTTGTCCGGGAAAGTTTCATCTCTTTAAAGATCCTCTGTTCGTTTTTCCAGTTGTTTTTTGGGGTTTATGTCAAAACAGTGACTCTGCAGTAGTATCAGGTGTTGGAGCTTTCCCTGTTGGCTTTGTTTAAGCTTATTTTAAAAAACAAGCAGCCTCTCTTCTTTCCTTCCTGTGACTGTCATCTCTTGGAAGGGCAAGATGCATCCATGTCTGTCATTCCCTAACAGGCAAGGTGTCTGGGTAAATATTTACTGCTTCCAGGTGGGACAGTCTAGTACCATCTTCATTATTTCTGCTGTGCAGTGGTCTGTCATCTTAAGTGATGATTTCTCTGCTAAAGAGCATCTTTCTAAAGTAATTTTTTTCCCATCTCAGCATCACCTATAGTTTCTCCTTCCTGGATAAGGGAACAGGACTCTGAGCCGAGGCACAAGGTGATGTCCAGTCCCTCAGAAGCAGCTGGGAGGCCTCTGCATGCATCAAGTCCTGTCACAGACAGAAGGCCTAAATGGACACCACCAGGTATGGGTGAGGCTGCAGCTGTAGACACATACATGAGTTGACTTAAGCTTTTAGCAATCTCTCCTAAAAGCAAACAAAAAAAAGAAACTATTCCAGGAAAATGCCTGCCCTTTATATACATTTTATAAAGAATTTTCTTTGGACAGATTTAAAACAAAAAAGAGAAAGGAAGAAAAGCTATATCTATGCTTTTTTTATAGCATTATCCTTAATTTCTTTAATCTGCATGGGGCTTATAAAATGTTTTCCAAACTGTGGATCAGACCTTAATCAAAAGATTCTTTCATGTCCGTTTCTCTCTTATGTAGAGCTTTCTTTATCTCTGGTATGTGCTAAATTATTATTTATTCTAAAAAAAAAAAACAAAAAAAAAACAACAAAAAAAAA
>VXBN01008493.1:257979-314014 GCA_013397395.1 Sinosuthora webbiana
AAAAAAACAACTAAAAAAATTCTGGAGTATTTTAGCTGCTCTAATAAAGCAAATGCTTAAAAGCTTTATTTTCTCAAGGTGTTTGAGCATGCTGCTGCTGGCTCCTGATTCTTTTGATTTTTCTTCATATGTACTCATTCTTTTCTGCACATGGCTTTTTCTGTTTGGCTCCTTTCCCTCAAGTCCTTGTTTCCTCATTGGAGCTGTGTTCAGTGTTTCTCTGTGGAGTGCCTGAAAATGCCCAGGACACTGGGAACAGTTGCCCAGCGTAGCTGCAATGTGTGGCTGGGTAATTAACCTGTGCACCATTCCCACTGCACTGTCTCCCAGAGGGAGGAATCCCTGGGGAGTGATTTCCACATGCCTCTGTGGTTCAGACCTTTTTGCACTCTCTTCAGAATGCTGCTTTTGTCCTGCTAGGAAAATCACTAGAAGACAACAGTCATATGATATTTTTTCCCCTTTAAACTTCTAATGCCTTCTTTTTGTTTTAAAATCATCTCCAGCTCCATCAGGAAGCAGTAATGCCTCTGTGAAATGTGTTCCTGTTAAGTCACCTACTCACTGCCTTAGACTTGGCCTCTCCAGGCTGGCAAGAGTCAAACCTCTCCATCCCAGTGCTACCAGCAGTTAAATGGTCAGTGACAAAGTGCCACACAGAGGAAAAGACTGTGGAAAGGGTTTTTCCTGATAAACAGAGGGTGGGCAGCATCCTGGAATCATCCATTTTGGAGGTCTCTTGTTACAGATGTGTCTGATGTTAGGATGAGTTTTTATTCTGCTAATTGCTAGGCATCTTTAAGTGCCACTGAATAATAATGTTACTTAACCAAAGTGACATCTGGGCCACCAGCTTTTTGATGTATTATATTTAGAGATGTTGGTTTGTGATCATTTTAATTCTTTAATACCTAAACTCCTGGCATTATCATAGTCTATACAGCACTATGGCAGTATGGATAACAGGGAAATGTTTTTTAGAATGTTGTGTTTTTTAAAAGAAAAACAACTAAAATAAAACACTTTATAATATCTAACCGTATTCCTTGAATTTATTAATTTTGAAGGTCACTTTAATTGTTGGTTGCAGTCTGGCAGATATTTTTGCCTGTGTATGCTCTTACTGGAACTCAGCAGCATTAGTCAGGCTCAGACAATGAGGAATTTCCTTGGAGCTCCTAGGGCTTCATTGAGGATCATGGTACCATGCTAAGGTAGGGAGTTTGGTAAAGCAGTGAAGTGATTGTTACTGATTAATGAAACTGAGCTTTTACTAATCCACAGAGTCAGTAATTTCCTGTCTAAACCTACTGATTACAGAGGATGGCAGCAGATCCATTTCTCCCTGTATTACTCATGAATCAGGGAATTGCATTAACAAAGGAGTATCACAGAATCATAGCATGGCTGGGGTTGGAAGGGATCTTAAAAATCATCCAGTTCCAGCCCCCTGCCATGGGCAGAGACACCTGCCACTATCCCAGATTCTTCAGACCCCCATCCGACCTGGCCTTGGACACTGCCAGGGATGGGGCAGCCACAGCTTCTCTGGGAACCCTGTGCCAGGGCCTCACCACCCTCACAGGAAAAAACTTCTTCCTCATATCCAACCTAAACCTCCTCTCTGTCAGTGTGAAGCCATTGCCCCTTGTCCTGTCACTCCAGGCCCCTGTCAAGAGTCTCTCTCCATCTTTCCTGTGGGTTCCCTTCAGGCACTGCAAGGCCACCATGAGGTCACCCCAAAGCCTTCTCCTCTCCAGGCTGAACAATCCCAATTCCCTCAGCCTTTCCTCCCAGCAGAGCTGCTCCATCCCTCTGATGCCCTTGGTGTCCCTGCTCTGGCCTGGCTGCAGCAGCTCCCTGTCCTTGCTGTGCTGGGCCCAGGGCTGGATGCAGCCCTGCAGGGGGGTCTCAGCAGAGCAGGGCAGAGGGGCAGAATCCCCCCTCCCCTGCTGCCCTGGGGCTCTGGGTGCAGCCCAGCACAGGGGGGCTCTGGGTCCCAGCACACATGGCTGGGCAGGGCCAGCTCTCACCCACAGCACCCCCAAGTCCTTCTGCCAGGGCTGCTCCCTCTGCTCATCCCCACCTGGATTGATCCCAGAGGTTGTCCTGACCCATGTGCAGCACCAGCACTTGGTCTTGTTAAACCCCATGAGATTCCCATGGGCCCCTTCTGGAGCTTGTCCAGGTCCCTCTGGATGATGTCTCATCTTTCAAGTGGTACCTATGCTTTTGCAAAACCTTCTGTTAATGGTTTCACTGATTCCTTGCAGAGTGGTTGTCTGTTTGCTCTTGATGCATTATCAGTCAGGTTATTATAAGGCAAAGATCATTGTTCCAGCTTTAATTATTTCTGAAGAAAACAGAATTTAGTTTTGATTCAGAAACTCTTAAGGGTGTGATTTTTTTCTTGTGTAATTGAAAAGGTCCAAAACCTTCATTTCCCAGGTCTATATTGGTTATTCTCAGATATTCTTTTAATATGAAAATCTGTGTCTTTAAAGTGGCTAAATAATAAAGATGTATCTTACTGCTTATTCAAAGACATGGGCTTTCATAAGGGAAACAAATCTTCTCACATTATTTTTCTAATAGAAACAAAAGTGCCCAAATGCCATTTCCTGAGATCAGCTGCAGCAGGAATTCCATCAACTGGTCTTTAATTTTCAGCAGAGGGGTTGAGTGTAATTTGCTCTAAGCAGATAAATTTATTCTGCTTTTCATGTCAGAACACTTTCCTTGTCCCAACTATCATTAACCCAACAGACTCGAAGCATATCAGTGCAAGCCACAAAGATGAAAACAGGATGTTACCACTTCTGGTGACCCTCTGTACAAAACCCTGATCTTTGCATTTAAAACACTTTGTCCTGCTGCTTACAAAGAATTTCTGGTCTGTCTCCACTCAGGTGTGACGTTGTTCTCTTGAGAGGAAGCCAAAAAGATGTGATGAAAAAAAGTTCTTTTTTCTGGTCGAGGCTGTTTCTGCTGTGCTGAATCTGTCCTCACACCCCCAAATATTTACAACACTTGTGTACATTTAAATGAAGACTTGAAGCTTTGTTTGTTTTTTGTTTTTTTTTGTTTGTTTGTTTTTTTTAAATTGTTTTTGAATGTAACTCAAAGATTAGGTTTTTTCTAGCCTCAACTGAATAAGAGCATGGAAGGACTTAACTGGCCTTGAGTGTAGAAGAGTCTACATGGTCCTTAGTGTATTAAAGCTCTGTTGAATGCTCAGGCATCTCAATTCCTTCACCAAATTCTTTTTCATACTGACAGCCCTTGGGCGCACTTACAATATTCCAATGTACAAAGAAATCATGAGAAATAGAACTGATTGAAACCCAGATGATATTTATCTGCTTGGTGATAGACCATCTTGTAGAGCCAAAGATGACAGATTCTCTTTCTGTTTACCTCCTTGAACAGATGAGAGATTTATTGGGTGTTACTTTTTTTTTTTTACTTCCAGTAAGTCTGTGTAAATCTTGCTTTCATTTTATTATCTTTGCAGGATTCACTGCGGTGAAGATTCTAAAGAGTTAAAATCAGGCAGTTATTTCAGAAATACCTTGTGAAGCTTATCCCAGCATAAAGGTTAGTAAATAGGTGCATATTTTTTAGAATGTTAAAAGTATCTAGCTGTAGGACAAGGGAATACAGGTGACCATGTCCCTGATAAGTAACAGCAAAGTTAGTTACCCAACACAGCCTCACCCCTGGTGAGTCACAGCTATCCAATAAAGATAAGTGTCATATAAGGGAGTGGGTTAGCTGCTGAGTGGAGAATCATCATGGAAGATTGTGAATGTGAGGATGAAAAAGACTCCTGAGGGGAGAGAATCACTGCTGTGAGGTCAGTCTGGGTCTGCAGTCACAGTCTAGCTGGATAAAAGCCTGCATTCAGAGTCAGCAAACTAATACCTGCAGTCATAGTTTAGCAGGCAATAACCAGCAGTCAGAGCCTGCAAGGCAAACCTACAGTAGGAGCTTGCTGCAGCCAGAGTCAGTGAACAGTTGGAGTCAGGATGGCTGAGCTGTAAAGAGGAATAACCAGGACTCTTTTTATGCTGTGATAAACAAGAAGTCTGTGTCTTGGCTCATTTCTACCCTCTTAACAAGAGGGCTGAAGCAACATGTAGCCATGTACAAAGTCAACATTAGAGGGCATAGTAACATCAAGTTACCATTCCAGTGCAGTAGAGCTATGTGGCTATTACTTGTGTTTGCATATCAAAGGTCAGATGACAAGTGTGAACAAAATATCAAGAACAGAAAAACAAAAAGGAATTTAATAAGCCTTAACCTTCTTAACTTTTGTTGAGTATTATCAACAACACAGCCTCACTCTAATGCATTTTCACAGATCAGTGACTTAGAATGTTAGTAGGTATTTCTTGCATTGTTTAATTCAGTTATAAGCTTTAACATACAGTTCTTTTCCAGATGTTTGCTATAACTTTTCTTGAGCGTAAGTTAGCCCCTCTCTGCATAAAAGTCATGTTGATTTTTTCACTCAGTTTGTGAGTGGGGTTCAGCTGCTTCAGAGTCTCTGTCACTATTTCACAGGAACAGAGTTGCCTGCAAGTCAAAAAAATGTAAGAATGAACAAATCTTACACAGTCCTGTGAGGCACATCTGGAGTGCTGTGTCCAGTCCTGGGCTCCTCAGCACAGGAGGGACAGGGAGCTCCTGGAGCGGGGCCCGTGGAGGCTGCAGAGATGATTTAGGGCCTGGAGCATCTCTGACAGGGAAAGGCTGAGGGAGCTGGGGCTGTCCAGCCTTGAGAGGAGCCCCAGCTGAGAGGGGCCCTCAGCCCTGGGTGTCCCTGTGAGCAGGGAGGGCTCCGAGCAGGGCCCAGGCTCTGCTCCGGGGGGCCCAGCAATGGCACCAGAGGAACGGGCAGGGACTGACCCCAGGAGGTTCCAGCTGGACATGAGGCAGAACTTCTGTCCTGGGCAGTGACCGAGGACAGAACAGATTGTCCAGAGAGGCTGTGGAGTCTCCTCACTGAGGATATTCCAGAACTGTGTGGACATAATCCTTCCAGCCTTATCTTTTTTTCTGTGATTTCCCCAGCATATCTAAGTCAGGAAAAGTAATGCATTCAGGACAACAAAGTTAGGAGAACTACATAAACCCTAGAAGATGGAGGCAGAAATGGAACTTCCCAGGAACTTAGAATGTTATGGTGCTTCCCTGTATTGAAGTCAGGCAGCAATTGGCCAGTTTTCAGGGAGAACTTCTTCACAGAAAGGGTGATTGGACATTGGAATGGGCTGTGCAGGAAGGTGGTGGAGTCACTGTCTCTGTGAGGGTGGTGAGGCCCTGGCACAGGTTTCCCAGAGAAGCTGTGGCTGCCCCATCCCTGGAAGTGTCCAAGGCCAGGCTGGATGTGGTTCTGAGCAGCCTGGGATAGTGGAAGGTGTCCCTGCCCATGGCAGGGGGAGTAGAACTGGATGGACTTCAAGGACCCTTCCAACCCAAACCATTCTACGATTCTTTGAGCATTATGATGAGCCTGCTGTGTCCTCACACATGGATACAGTGTTTTAGTACACATCACCATCCTCACAGGAAAGAATTTCTTCATAATATGCAATCTAAACCTACTCTTTCATTTTTAAGCCTTTCCCACTTGTCCTGTCACTCGATGCCCTTGTAAACAATTTGATCACGTCTAGAAGTTCTGCAGTGATTTTAGGTAGAACTCAATTCCCTTGTAAAAAATTTTCCCTTTGGCTGTGTTCACATGGCTGTGGAGGTGTAATCATGAAGCTACTGTCGGGTTTTGGGAAGGCAGGCCAGCTGTTTTGCTTGAGAGAAAGATCGTAAGTGAAACCCTTTTAAGCTCATTTTCCTGCTACGTGGATCGGTTCTGGTGCTCCCACCCATTCCACCTGCACTTCCACCTGTACAAAGCCTGTTCTAGGAAGGTTGAATCTTGCCCATAAATCAAAGGCAGATGAGATATATTTACCCTGAGTTGGCTGCAGTTAGGCTACCTGCAGAGGAGCCCCAAATGTGGAGAGCTGCCAAAGATCCTGGGAACATTCAAACCAGCAAGAGAGATATGTAGCACTGAATAGTTTGGAAGTGATTGTTTTAAGAGGAATCATGGCCAGTAGGAGATGTGTTTTCCACCTCCGATGTCAGTGGGGGGTTGTGTATGGAAAAAAGTCTGATTCTCCTCATCCATCACCTTTGTGCCCTGTACCTTCATTAGCCCCAGTGAGGTTGCAATAATAAGTGATAATGGAGAACACATTCCCTGCTGAGCTGTGTCCCCTTTAGAGCTTCTCTGAGATCTGCTTCTCCTCTCCTCATTTGCTTTGATTCATCTTTCTTGCCAAAGAAATTTGGAAGCAGATTTTTCCAGCTGCTCCCAAAAGAGTGGGGAGGTGTGTTATTGAAGTTGATGGGAAGCATTCTGTCCTCCACACATCACAGCCTGTTCCTAAGTGGGAACACTGCCTAACTCCCAAATTTTCATCCATATCATTCCAGAGACACATTACCCAGCACATACTGCAGTAGCTCCTCTACACAGAAGAAATGAAGAGTGTACAGGGGAAAAAATCGATTTATGATCGAATTTTGCATTTTTTAACATGTGATATGATTTATTACTGTCCTGATGATGACATTAGTTTGCAGGGAGGTCTTACACAGGATGTAAAATGATTGTTGTTGTGCAAAGAGTGAGACGAGGCTGTGGTAACCCACCTGAAAACACAGGGTTGGTGTGGTGAGAGTGACACTGTAGTATCACTGTCACAGAATTGTTTAGATTTGAAGCCACTGCTTGAGATCCTCTACTTTAATTATTCTTTGTACAGTAATGTATATGAAGCAGTTCTCCTTTGAAGTCTCCCTAATATTCTGAGAATTTATAATGCACATTAGCAGAGTACTATTAAAATATTTTCTACAAATAATAGGAAAGTTTTTTTAGTAAATACATATTTTTCCTCAAACACCACTGGGGGATGATTTCTGACAAATTCCTCCTCCTGAAAGAGAAAGTGAGGCATCCTATGTACTTGAAATCTACTATTTAATTAATGGCAGCAATACACATGTGCCAGGCATGGACTTTCTGGCCCCTTTATTGTCAATATATTGAGATTGCTGTATTAAAATTCAGTGTATGCAGATCCTGAGATAGATACCTAAAGAGTGAGTCCTGTGGGGAGTGACTGGGGGCGTTTAGCCTGGAGAGAAGGAGGCCAAGCATGTTATTCAAGACATATCTGAGTACATGTGAAATGCAGACAGTGGCCTGAATCCCAGGGGTTTCCAGTGCTCTTCTCTGGTTGGGAATGGGAAGTGGACAGCAGCGAGTCACTGCACCAGGCATGCACCTGCATTCCTGAAATGCTCAACTGCCTGCAGCATTCCTGAAAACTGGCTTTTGGCCTGTGCAGCTAAATGTAGACATCTTGCAAGAGCTAAAAGTAGATTCCAGCAGAAGGCTGTCCAGCCTCCCTAAACAAAATCCCTGGGCTTCAAATACAGCCCTTGCAAGAGGACAGAACCATTCAAAACACTCAGAGCTGGTCTAGAGGAAAATGTAGGCACAGGGATATGCCTGGAAGTTGCATCCTGTCTTTGCATATTTCCATGTAATAAATAGATCTGATTTTAGTTCTGTTCAAAAACCTATGGATAGTACTGTCCTTATATATTTTTAGTAGGAGCCATGTAATTGCCATTGTGATGACTGTGGTTATAAGTGAAGTGAGGTTTGGAGAGAGAGGTGGTTTCTTTCATGAGCCTAATTGAAAATGTTGGGAAGCCACAGACTTACTTCTTTTTTCAGTTATTATTGTTTGTGTTGTTTGGTTGATTTTTTTTTCCTTTTTCTGGTAACAATTAGACAGTTCACTTATAGAGCTGAAGTTCATTCCTGTATTTATCCACTTGTCCTGATTACATTTGTCATATGCCTTTTCTATTAAATGGTTCAGTGGCACTTTCACATCAAACTGGTTTTCCTCCTGTGGGGGGAAGCTGAGGGAATTGGGTTTGTTCAGCCTGGAGAGGAGAAGGCTTTGGGGTGACCTCATTGAGGCCTTGCAGTGCCTGAAAGGAGCCCACAGGAAAGATGGAGAGAGACTCTTGACAAGGGCCTGGAGTGACAGGACAAGGGGGAATGGCCTCACACTGACAGAGAGCAGGTTTAGATTGGATATGAGGAAGAAATTGTTCCCTGTGAGGGTGGGAAAGCCCTGGCACAGGGTGCCCAGAGCAGCTGTGGCTGCCCCATCCCTGGAAGAGTTCAAGGCCAGGTTGGATGGGGCTTGGAGCAACTTGGGATAGTGGCAGGTGTCCCTGCCCATGCAGGGGGGTGGAATAAGATGATCTTTTACAGTCCCTTCCAACCCAGGCCAATCTATGATGCCATGATTATAAAAGAAAAGCTGATTTAAAGATTTCTTTTTTTTTTTTTTTAAATTCCAAACCCACTGTGGCTTTATTGTTTTAAGGCTGGCATTGCTCCTCTGTTGTTTTGTTTTTTTTTAATCTTTCACTTTAGTAAAATTTGTGTCTGCATTTTTTTTAAAATATGAATTGTTTTATCATTCTTATAAGAAAAGTAAAAAAAATAAGGAATTGAGACTAAGCATTAGCTATTTCCCCATGGAGTCTGTCAGGAATATTTGAATAAAAGACAGCCGAGGTCAGTTCCTTTAATATTCCAAGCTGAGGCTACTCCAGCTCAGGCATTTTGCTGATGGAATATCTGAGGGGTCTATAGAGGATTAGGGTGTAAACAGAGACAGGACTACCTAGAAATGCTCATTTCAACATTGTCAAGAGTTCTGAGTGCTAAAAGGAAGATGTGAGTGTGGTGCTCAGGGGCACTGCTGAGATTATCAGTAACACTGGGAATTACCTTGGATTTACCCTCGTTAGACAGTTCATGTTCAGAGCAGGTGAGCTAAAGCTGCAGCTCTGTCTTTGAAAAAGAATAAAAAACGGAAGGAAAGCAAAGCAGATGAGGCACCCCAAGGGATGACTTTGCAATGCTGCTCAGCCTAATTGACAAACATGTTGTGCTGGTGTAAAGTCCTCAAAGATTTCATAGAACATCAGCTTCCCAGTTCAGCTCAAATTGGTTTGTGTCATTGCCAGGGAACATGATAAAACAACCTGGGACTTGATTCCAACCAGCTCACCCTAAAAATCATCAATCAGCCCAGGCTTCTATTCACAGAGGGGCACAGGTTGGATCAGATTAACTGCAGTGTCAGGTTTAAATCACAAAGAGAACAATTTAATGGAGACAGATTTAAAACACGGAGCTTTGTCATTATGGGAAAAGCAAGAAAGGAGCAATGAGACCTGCTGTGATTTTAGTTTCTTCAGTAACTCTTGTTTACAAGTGAGAAGAAATAAAAGAGTCCAGCCTAAGGTAATAATGGTTGGCATTTTTTTATTGTTTGATGTACAAATGTTTGTATTATGTTGTGACATACCTGTTGTGAGGAACTGGAAATAAACAGAAAGAAGATAATTCGGTCTGTTGTATCATCTGCCATCAATTCCACATGATATTCTATTGCATTAACCATCATTTAAATTTCTTTGGAGAAGTAGAATTAAGATGTGTGATTCTTGAGACTGTGCTGTGCAGAGCTTCAGTGATCCTTGTGGGTCCCTTCCAGCTCAGGATGCTCTGTGAATCTGTGATTTTTTGATGGCAATTTGTAATGAAAGCAGTATCATTACCATTGCTGCAAAGGTAAGAAATTAAGATTTTTAAATTACAGGGGTATCTTACAGGTTTCTGCATAAATAGTAAGCAAATAATTAATTTATAGAATCTCAGAGTACCCAGGGGTCTGCAAAAGATTTCAAACTGAAAAAGATTTTCATAAACTAGGTTTAAGTGAAAGGCTTTGTGGTATATTAAAAAATATATGTATATTGTAGCAGCTGGAATATTTTTCATTTTAGAGGAAAAAAAGATGCTCTGTAGAAATACTTAGAGTGAGTTGCATTACTGTGAAATCAGATGTCCTACATTACTTTTTAAAAGCGTGTTTCTAAGCTTAAAACTGACATTTGATGCTTTTGTTTGAAGTGACTTTCTGGAGAAAAATTACTGTGAATGGTCACTCATTGCTGAGGTACTGATTTCATACAGTGTAACCCCTCTGAAGTGATGAGGCTGGGGAATGATTTCCCTGGTTTTCCTCCTCAGAGGGCATTATTTAGGAAGCAAATCTGAATACACAGGTGAATGTGTGATGTCAGTAGGATGTGGGGAGGTATTTTGTAACTGTAATTGTGAACTGCACAAGCTCTGAGAGGCCTTGGTTCTCCTGGATCGGCCTCCAGCTTCTGCCTCAGGCAGCACAGGGATAACACAGGCACTCCCCACGTTTCACCTGCAAATAGGTATAGAAACAGATGGAGCTCTTTCTTGAAGCGAAGTTCTTCAAAGCCTTCAGAACTTGACAAACAAGCCAAAAATCCTTTTCCATCGTGATAATGATCTTACCAGGGCCAGTGAGGGGATTGTCCTGCTCTGCTCTGGGCTGGGGCGGCCTCACTTGAATATTGTGTGTGGTTTTGGGTGTCACAATATAAGAAAGATCTAAAGCTGTTAGAGAGTGTCCAAAGTAGGGTTTTGGAGATAGTGAAGGGCCTGAAGGGGAAGCCACACAAGGAGCGACTGAGGGCACTTGGTGTGTTCAGCTTGAGAAGAGGAAACTGAGGTCAGAGCTCACACCAGTTCTGCAGCTTCCTCAGGAGGGGAAGAGGAGGGGCAAGCCCTGAGCTCTGCTGTGTGTGACCAGGGACAGGACCTGAGGGAACAGCTGGAGCTGTGTCAGGGGAGGGTTAGGGTGGATATCAAAAGGTTCTCCCAGAGGGTGCTGGGGCACTGAACAGGCTCCCCAGGGAATGGTCACAGCCCCAAGGCTGCCAGAGATCCAGGAGCATTTGGACAGCGGTCTCAGGGATGCACAGGGTGGGATTGTTGGGGTGTCTGTGCTGGGCCAGGAGTTGGGCTGGATGATCCTTGTGGATCCCTTCCAACTCAGGATATTCTATGATTCTCTGATGTATTTGCCTATTAAATTTGGGGGTTTTTTTTATTTGCCTACGAATTTTCAACTTCTCTAGATCTACATTCATCTGTGCACCCCGCTTGATTTAAATCAGCTTATATGGTTCATGTCTAATTCCTGCTTCTCATGTGATTCCTCTTCAGTTTGTGAGTCCAGGAATAACTGTATTTTCTGTTCTTGGAATAGTCCTGAGAACAGATTGATGCGTTAGAGGAATCAGTTGGAGCACTGATTTCTGGGCTGTCATTTCTTTGCCCAGTCTGTTTTCTAGAAATTATGATGTCCCTGGGGTCCTTTTGGCTTTATACAGTCACCGCGCTGTTTGGAAAATCCCCATGTCCCCAAATTCTATTTGAAGTCAGTCAAGGACACTTACTCACATGTTAGGAATTACCTCAAAAGGTTCTAGCAATTACATCCATAGCAACACAGTGCCTTAATTCCCTCCTATGTAAAACTGCGTTCATGATTCTTACACAGCTTTTGAGCACATTTAGAACAAACAGCATTGTATTTTTTTTTCCTTTTTGCTAGGAAAAGGAGTAGATCTTAACTGTGATAGGAATTGTTAATAAACTTTAAAGAGCCAATTTACTAGCAACTTATTTAAATGTTACAATCTTGAGTTTATCGTATCCCAAACTTTTGCACTCTTCTGTGGAAGAAACATTCTAAAGGAGCCAGAACCCATGACTGGCTTTTCTATTTCTGTCAGACTTGGACTGATTGGTTCATCTGGTGGGTTCTTTGCCCAAGTAAATGTATGCAAAACCTTAAATCACCCATTCCCTTTGCACTGATTTTGCAAAAGACAAAAAGCATACTTTCTATGCATTATTAAAGCAAATAAAGCAAGAGTGGTTTAAGAAGTTTTCTGTCAACACGACTCATGTTGGGAATTTGGTATTTATCTGGTATTTATTTGGTATTTCCCTGGTTCAGCCTGCAGTGGCAGCCTTGGACATTCCCTGTGGTACTACTCAAGCCTGGATGGATGCTACGGCACAGCACTGAGACAGGTCTCAGTTCATTGTTCCTCTGTGCTTTTTGCCCTCACTCAGATCAGGAAGACTGAAGTGCAGAAGAAGCAGAGTAAATGCTATAAAGAGTAGAATTAATCTAATCTAATTCTAGGGATGTAAAAGTAGAAATTTGTTTACCTTGAATGTTTAGCTAAGATGGAATGAATCCTCTTCCCACTCCATGATGCAGGGGGTTTTGTTTGCAGGGAAAGCTCTTTAATTTCCTTTACCACTAATACTATTCCACTTCATGGAGATGTTGCCAAACTTACAAATTTGTTAAACATGTTTTCTGTATGATGATCACAGGCAGCAATCACATCTATAAGGAATTCATGTACTATTGCACTTAGCTCCGTTAATTAAATGTCTTTCAGAAGTGGGTAATTTAAAAAAAATGAGTTACAAAGATCATAAATCTTTCCTTCAAACTTAAAAAAACCTGCTTTGAAATTTATAGCTGAAACATTTTATGTACTGCTTTTTACTTCAATGTAGCATGACTGAAGGTTAGTAAGAATCCTGGCAAGTTTCTCTTGCTTTGGGAGTATTTTTGAGAAATGGAGGAGAAAACTGCATTCAATGTCTTATGTCATCAAAAATTAGTTTGTCCTCTTCAGCTAATACGAAAGAATGATCCTGAAGGTTGCTTTTATTCCTGTGACTTATCACAGCAAATTTGAATAGGCTTACAGGAATGTAATAAAATGAAGAGGAGGGAAAACATTGCAAAGGAAGGAAGTAAAGAAAATAAAGTAGAGGATGTTCTTCTAAATGGGGGATGGCTGAAACACAGGCAGATCTGTATTTCACTCTTTTCTATGGAGGCTATCCTGGGACTGCTGATGGAGAGAGACCATTGACAAGGGCCTGGAGTGACAGGACAAGGGGGAATGGATTCCCACTGAGGCTTTAGATGAGATTTTGGGAAGAAATTCTTTGCTGTGAGAGTGGTGAGGCCCTGGCACAGGTTGCCCAGAGAAGCTGTGGCTGCCCCATCTCTGCAAGCCTCCAAGGCCAGACTGGACAAGGCTCGGAGCAACCTGGGATAGTGGAAGGTGTCCCTGCCCATGGCAGGGACTTGGAACAAGATGGGCTTTAAGGTCCTTTCCAACCCCAGCCGTTCTAGGACTCTATGATCTGCATGCCTTTCCTGATGGCACAACAGCCTGAGTGATTATTTGGTGAGAAAATGAAAATTTTCTCTTTCACATGAGGTTTATAATACTGGGGAGGATTTGTTGCTTAGAGGGTTGCCAAGCCTGGATGAATGGAAAAGTGGGAGTGATGGAAGTGGGAGCAATGTGCCTTTTAGGAAGATGCAGCCCAACAGTTACATCAGGAAAGGCTTTGCAGAGACCACCATGGGTGCAAAAGGAATAACTGTTTGTCCTTTGACCATTCCAGCAGCATCTGTAAAAGCAGCAGCCTTCAGTGGGTGAGCATGTATTTCCTCCTTGAAAACCCTGGTTTCTGAGTGAAAATAGGACTATTCTGGGTTGTTGACAGATTTCAGACCAGCAGGGAACATGCCATTCTTTGGCTGTATGAAGGAGGAGACCACACGGTTTTTTTGCTGTAGATATTCCCCTAAGACAGCTGGGGAGTAGGGACGCCTCCATCAGTGCCCCATCACACATGCACAGCATCCAAAGGAGGAAGAGGAAAGACAGGAGGGCAGCTAAACTGTCTCATTATCCACACCAAAATAATCCACACACTCATTATCCCACAGAGCAGAGCAGCTCTGTACCGATGCCCTCAAGAACCACAGACCAAGGTGCCACAGTTTGGTCCTCATTAAGTGACATATAATGCCCAACGAGAAACCAACCCTTGAGGAATTAATTAATTTTCATTTTCCAGTCTGTCAGTCTTGCTGAAGAGATTTTGCTCACTGTATAGCAAGGTCGCTGTGACAAATTTTGACAAAATCCAAGTTCAAGTGTTTTTTGGTTTCGCAAGCACATGAGCTCAGTGAGAAAGAACAGACTGAGATGACAAGGAGAACAGCCAATCCTGTTATATTTGTCTTTCTTATTACTGACTTGCCATGATAAATATGGAAAATTATATTTGGCTAGAAGGAGGCTGAGAAAGGGAACAGATGGCCACCAAAAGAATACTAGAGCAGCTAATAGTCACTGGCATATTTCCGGGAGAAAAATTTAAATCTGAAGCCAAGCAGAAGCATTATCCATTTTTTTCTGCTCAGGGCACTGTGCATGGAACTGCTCCTGCTATGCTCTGACTAGATGAAGGTGGGCTTCCTGAAATGCCTTCGCCGAATGGAATGAACAGCTCCTATCCTGCACTTAACAGCTCTTGCAGTAATGCTGACAGAAATAGTTGACAAGGTGGGGAAAATGTTTGTATTCCTACTGTATTTTGAGTGAGAGAGTGTATTTGCTGTGGCTTTTTAATGTGTTGGCATGATTTAGCACCTGTGTTGTATTCTCTCGATGTATTCTACAGGCTTCATTCGGTTTTGAGAACGGGGGGAAGAGAATGCCTATGTGAATGAGGAGACAATGGGGTCTTTATTTTATGTAGTTGTGTATTTAAAATTTTTCAGAATTTTAATGCATTTCTGATTTCTATGGTTAACATGGTACTGAAAAAAGACTCTGATATTTTGAGAATTATGGAAGTGTGTTATGATGTCTGATTTTACAGAATGCTGTAAAACTAAAACTTTGTGACTGCGGGCTGGGTGGTGGATGAGGACCTCGTTCTGTTTCTTTGGTGGTAGCTGGAATGAGCAAGGTGTTCCAGGATTTGAAGGGCTGGAATAGCAGGAGATAATAGTCTGGGATTGCAGCATTGGAGCTGTAGGAGAAGGCTGAGTGCCACAGGAGCAGGGAAACCAGGAATGAAATGGAGTGGAATAGTAACAGTTGCTGCAGATTTTCTTTGGAGTGCATCTGCCAGAACCAACCCAGCCACAACAGCTCAGCTGCAGAGCCCATAGGGCAGCTCCAGGCTTTTGCTAGAGCAGCTCTGCTGGGTCACCTGGATCAAGACCATCAAATAAAGTCACTGTGTGGATTGTCCAGTAGATCCACCTGCTCCCCATTCAGCCACAAGCAGGACTGGCGTAGGCACAAATCAGTTTTTCTACAAAGAAAAGTTTGTTATTTACCCATTTAAGAAGGTTTGTCACTTACTGATCTTATTTCAATAAATTGCCTAAAGAGCAATAAATCCTTAGTAAATAGGTTTTGAGAAAGGGAGACAAAGAGGACCACAGATTTCCATGGTTAAAAAAAGGCATGGACTGGTTTTGCTTTTTTACTGTAAAGGAGAAATGTCCACCTCAAAATCTTGTTAATCTTTCCCCACTGAATGGAAATTAAAGGGCTTCCAAATTCTGACAGCACATCTTGGAGTCCACTCACCTTCTTCCTTAGCTCTTGCTCAGTTTTAAAGACTTTTTTTTCATTTTTCATGGTCTGTTGGTAAGTCTACTTTTAAAAAATTTAGTAATATAGACATAACTTCCTAGCTTTCTAAAAGTATTGCTAAGAAATAAAATACCATTTTGGAGTGAAGATTCTGCAGTCTGCACAGATACATGAAGTCATTGTTTCTTTGGTTTTCAGTGATAGCTTTTCCTCTGTAAGATCCTGGCTTTGTATTGACTTGTAGCTAGAAAAGCTTGAAGCAGTTAAGAAACGAACTTTAAATGAAAGGGCAGAAATTTCAGCTATAGAAATTGCAAATTATAGCTTGCTGGGAATGAAGTATGGATGAAGTGTGAGGAAAAATTATAAGATGCACTAAAATTCATAGTCTTACTAAGAGCTGGGCTGATATAATTAGTAAAGTTTTGAATGTGTATCCTAGACTCACCTTTGTAAAAAATGTGATTGTCCCTTGAAATGCAAGATGCGTAGATTGCGTGAGAAGATTGTCTGTAGATTGTCTGGAAAAATACTCTGGCACTGTTTTCCGTGGAATCATCATCTAAAGAGATACATACAAGGATATTTGGTGCTCTGAGCACTGTGTCATGCTCTAGGGCACTCCTGTTTAGGATGCAGTAGTCTAGTGGCCCTCTTCTGTGGCATTTGCTGTGGTTGGCACTGGGAATATTTTGGATTTAGAGCATATTATCCCTTATCCCTGGCTGGGTGATCTCCAGTTCCATGGATGGGAATTACTGTGTCCAGCAAAGACAGGTTTTAGTACTTATTCCTTTCCTGCCATTCTCCTGTTCTTCACAGCCACCCATGACCCTTCATCTCAAGCCAGAGTTGTTCTCAGTTTGTTCTAAATCTGGCGTTTGCCCTTGCAGAAGGGTTTGTTTAATAATTTGTGAACAGGAAGAGCACACACAGAGCACAGTTATCTCAAGGGCAGTTTCCAGCTGGTCTGCCCAGCTTGAGTGGTGTCTTCCTGGCTGATGGTGAGACAGCTGAACCTGTCAAAGGGCAGCATTTCCTCCATGTGGTCAGGTAGATCTGTACACAGAGTTTTATCTCCATATTTAGTTTGGAAAAGTCTTTTAGAGTCTCTAATCTAAGTGCACGTGCAAGGATGGATATGACACAGCCTCTGGAGTCAGTCAAGAGGAGGCCATCAAGACAATCAGAGGGATGGAGCAGCTCTGCTGTGAGGAAAGGCTGAGGGAATTTGGATTGTTCAGCCTGGGGAAGAGAAAGCTTTGGGATGACCTCATGGTGGCCTTGCAGTGCCTGAAGGGAGCCCACAGGAAAGGTGGAGAGAGACTCTTGACAAGGGCCTGCAGTGACAGGACAAAGGGGAAAGGCTTCACACTGACAGAGAGCACGTTTAGATTGGATATGAGGAAGAAATCATTCGCTGTGAGGGTGGGGAGGCCCTGGCACAGGGTGTCCGAGAGAGGCTGTGGATGTCAGGAGCTTGGGGCTCTGAGCAACCTGGGATAGTGGCAGGTGTCCCTGGTTATGGCAGGGGTTGGAACTGCTTGGTTTTTAAGGTCCCTTCCAACCCAAACCAGTCTGTGATTCTGTTCAGGGCAGGATGTGCCAGAGCCATTGTCAAGGTATGTTCAGTTTGATCTCCCTGTTGGTAGCAATGCTAATGTGCCCTACCTTTATCAAGGTCAAGTGTGTGTGTGTGGATCAGTTTGCATGCAAGCATCCCTCACCCACTACATCTTATATATATTTATATTTATCTATGTCTGTATCTATGTCTATACATAGATATCTGCAGTGTATTGGCACAGGTGCAGCATCTCATCTGGGTTCTCCTTGCTTCTTCCAGGCTCAGACAGACTCTTTTAGGAGCCATTTTGACCAAATCCAATGGGGTTCACTCCAGCTTATAGAGCAGAGCTCCAATCTGCTTTAGCCATGGAGTTTTCATGGTGTAAATTATCCTAAAGATTTCTTCATTTCATTGCAGTTTGTTATTGGGCAGAAACGTACAATAGTACTTAGCATGTTTATTAAAGAACTGCTGAAAGCACCAGCAAATTCTTTAAAATGGTGAGCTGCTTAGCACTTTCCCCATGGGTTTTTTTTCTATTTATTGCTAATATTTGCTGCCCATTGGAGCCAATGGAGTTTTTTTTCTATATTTCAGTAAATTTAAACCCTGATTTTGTTTTTATAAAATCTGTACCACAAGCTGAATCAGTTTAATGCTGCTTTTAGCAATGTATGGGCTCACAATCTATCTCATGAGGCAGTGTAAAGTTGGCCTTCCAAGCAGACTCACTACCAGCTTCCAAGTACATATTTAGGGATGGCAGAGGTGCCCCTTCCCCTCGGCTGAGCACAGGGACACACCAAGCATCTGAGGCATAATACCAAAATGAACTGTCTCTGCCCCAGCCCACAAAACAGCTGCTCAGCTGAGGGAAGTATTCCCAGAGTTTAATGGGTTTTCAGCAGCTTTTGTGGCCCCCTCTCACACCCTGTGTTGGCACAGACATTGCCACAAAGGAGGGAAACACAGAAACCATGCAGGAATTTCATATTTTTTTTCCTCCAGAATAATTTTTATTAAAGCCTTGCTTCATGTTTGCAGTCTTCCCATGTGGATGCATTTTCTCAGTCTCAGCTGAGTGTTCAAGAGAGGGATCATCTTGGCTCTAACAGAATCTTCCATCAGGTACGTGACCCTTCAGCTGACTTCAAAAATACCTCAATGCTTGTTTTTTAAGTGATCTCTTATAATAAATGAATGGGCAGAATCAAGTCCTCTGTTCCCTGTCCTCTTCCATTTCCCCTGTGGCTGCATGACTCTCCCAAATGCCTGCAAGTATTTTGGTTTTGCTGTGTTCAGTAGCATTTGAGGTATTTCTTCTGCCAGATCACTTTTTTTCTTGAAGCTTTCAGGAAAAGTCCATTGGAATCCCAGTCCTAAGCTTTTAAAGGCTATTCCACATTATTGGAATAAAAACCATACTCACTGAAATTGATTGGCTTGAGAGCATTGCTTCTTTGCTTTTTGAGAAAATATTAAACCTCACCTTTGTTGTCAAAAGCTTGCCAAATATGTTTCTATGCTTCCCCGAGGAGAAAAATTTCGCAGGTTTATGTGGGTTGTAGCTTTAGCTCTCTGGACCTTGTTCTGCATTTCACAGTGCGCAGTTGATCTATTTCAGATCTATTTAAAATAATTTTTAATTATTTACCAAAGAAATAGTCTACCTGGAAGAGTTTCTTTGCTGCTAAGAGTGTGACTTCTCTGACTTGACATATTCAAGACATTGATAAAAGACATACAAGACATTCATAAAACTGCGCCCTTAAATGACTGACTAATTAACGAATGATATAGAAGAGTTTTGCAAATAATAAATAGGAGAAGTCAGGAAGGACTAGTAATCCTGGATTATTTAAATGAGCATAAGCATTTATTTTAAAGCAAAATTTGCTGAAAGCTTGCCTTTTCCTCACTAATAAGGAGTGCAACAAAGGAGCCCAGTCAAATTGAGCTTCATAGGAAGTGAGGGGGAAGGAAATATGGATCAACCAGTGCAGGGAAAACTTCCCACTGTTTCCACCCCTGGTGTTTGGCAGCAGTCCTGTCCCAGTTTCTCTTCTGCCACTGGGAATAGTTAATGATATTTTCTGCCACTGACACTTCGTGCCTACTTATTACCCTATGTGGGCTTTATTTTCCCCACTTGCAGGAGTCCTCCTGCCTGGAACGGCTGCTGGGCTTCCAAACCCAACCACCCTTTGCAGGTGAAGCAGTCACTGCTCTGATGCTGGATGGAAGTGTTCTTGTGAGGACTGTTATTCCCTAAATTGTGCTGGATTGCCCAGACAACCCCCTGCTGCCCATTAGTACAGCTGGAGCTGCCTTAGCATCCGCTCATTTCCTCTTTGCCTTTAGGTGTCAGAAGTGAACCACACACATTTTCCAAGGATTGAAATCCCTCTGGTGTTCATAGGTGTGGCACAGAACTGCTTGCTGGATCGTTATGTGACATTTCCTTGTGCTTCCTATTTAGAGAGTCAGTCGTGGTGTCCTTTCCCTCCCACATCTGGAAGGTCAAGTGAAGCATGGTCTGGCTGCAGACACTGCAAACCCTCCCCCCTTTGAGAGCAGCCTGTCTCAAATAGCAAATAAGAGCTTGCAGACTGTCATCCCTTCTTTTCAGGTGAGTTATAAAGCTCCTGGACATCTCGTTTGCCTGGTGAACCAGCCTCTCTCTAAGCACCACTGAGAGAGTGTCAGTGGCAAATTGTCACAAGTGTGTGAGTGTGGGGGAAGAGAGAAAAAGTGCCAGAATTAGAGACAAGTATGGAAAGATGCTTCATTTTCAAAAGAACCCATTTTTACTTGCACACATCCTTAACTCAAACCCCACAAGCACCAAGATGCAAACTTCAATACAAATTGAAGTGGTACCAGTCAGAACTTTTTGCAAGGACATGGTGGACCTAACTTGCCCACTTGTTAGTCCATATCCCATCACCTGGGTTCTCCTTGCCTTTGCAACCATCTGCTGATTTTTGAATATGGCTTTGGTGCCCTTCTGGCACTGACAGACACTGAGCTTCTTTTGTCTCCATCCAGCCTCACTTCTATGAGGACTTTCTCAAAGGATGAGAAATAAATTAAGGAATCTTTTAGGTTGGAAGAGATCTCTGAAGGACATCTGGCCCAACTCACTACAAGCAGAACAAAGTTGGAGCAGGCTGCTCAAATTACAATCCATTTATCCAGTTCATCTCCCACTCACTGGGCTCCAGTGTCACAGGCCCTGCTCAAGGCAAAGTCCATGATGCTCACTGCTTTTCTCCCACTGGCCAAGCCAATCACTTCATCAGAGAAGACAACCAAGTCGTTCAGACACCATTTGTTTGCATATCTATACTGGTTATTTCAAATCAACTTCCTGTCTTTCATTTGATTTGGCATGGTTTCCAAGAGGAATTGTTCCACAGCCCTCCAAGGCTGACCAGCATTGGTAAAGATAGCATTTCTAGAAAGACCCTATACTGAATGAATCTGGAAGACAAACTTCTTTCTCTCATTTATGGAGATTTATCTTTCCATGGTCCAGCAGCCTTTAGTGCTTTTGGCAGAATTTGCTGTCTGAATAAGCAGGGTTTTCTAGTGCCCAAACTTGCTTGTTCTGTTTCAGCACAAAATTGACATAGAGATTACTCAACTAATCAAAAATAAATATATTGTGGCTTTGTCTCTGTGAATATAGCAGATTTTAATTTTTTTTTTTTTTTTTTGTGCTTGGCAGGAAAATGGAACTCCAGGCAATTTTCCCCAGTTTAGCCTTCCAGACAGTCTTCCTGAGAGTGATACCAGAGTCCATACAGAACCATCTGAACTGGAGAGCACCAGCATTGGGGTCAAGCTGCCTATGACAGCTTCAGGTAGAATATCCCTGGATAAACTGAGAGGACTGGAGTGACGGGCTGCCTGCACAGATGAGGAGTGTATACGGTCAGGGCACTCAGGGACCAGAGGTGCCATGCTAAATGGCTCCTGAAATATTTAACAATTTAGAGCACAGCAATATGGATGGGACTCAATGATTTCTAATTATCCAGCTTGGGGAGGTACCTAATAGGAGAATGATTTGACTAACAAATACAGAAGAGAAACATGCAGTATAAAAAAGAATGTATATTTGTCTAAGACTTTGGGCAGGGTAGGTGACAGCAGTATTCCGTTACAGGGATAAAACCCTTTCCCACTTCCTTGTGGCTGTGTCCCATTTTATTGATGTGGGCTAAATTGCGTTTTGGGAGTTCTCAGATCTAGAAAGTTTCTGACAGAGTTAATCTATTTCTAGAAGGAGTCTAAGGAAAAAAAAAAAAGTACTGGCCTTTTGCTTTGAAATGATTTAGCATCCCTGCATTGCTGGATGAAGATCTGCCACTGTTTAACAAAACACCCACACATGCATGCAACACATTGATTTATAATGCTCCTGTCTGAATATATATCCACATTTAAATGATGGGAGTGGAGGTGTTAGGGCAGCTGAAATTCTATGCAGGAAGAATCAGAACTAGGAGAAAAGCAGATTTGGGCTCCATTTAATTCCTAACCTCAGGCATCTGAGCTTGATGATTTTTATCAGAAAAACAAGTACTTGAAAGCTTTGGTTAACTAGACATTACTGACATTTTATAAATACGGCAATCAAACCAATAAAAATGTAACTTTTCATGTAAGTTATGGAGCCTGAGGGAGCCAGATAGACAACAGATGGGATTTTCAAAAACATCTATATACATAACTTCCCTCACAATTAAATAATTTTTACCTAAGCTCTCTTAAAAGTCTTGCTGACAGATGATGAATGCTTTATTGATCTCAATACTGGAAGACAGAAAAAAAAATACAAATTTGTATGAAATTGTAGAAGCAGAGAAATCTTAGTTGGAAGGGAACTCTAGCAGCTTTTCTCAGCAACCTGCTCAAAGTGATGTGCTCTACTGTGAAATGTTCCATTGTAAAAGCACTTTGCCATCAGGTTTCTGACATTTTATTGATTTTTGGTTTTACGTTCTTGTTTTCTGATTTAGAAGCCTTGAAAAATTTTAGAAACCAGTTAACAGTCTATGAGCAAAAAGAAATTTTCAATTATACAGAGCTCTGGTTTCTTGGCCTGGAAGCTAAAAAGATTGAAGGTTTGCCTGAAACCCAGAATAATAATTGTTATGATGATGAGCATGGTTCCTACTTAAAGGTAAGTGGAAAAATTATGGTATTCATTTTGAGCTCAGTAAGTCTGTAGTGATTTTATGCCAACTCTTAAGTGTTGTCTGTGAGATTAATGTAGTTTCTAGAAGATAAATATTCACATAGTGAACACATGCCTTTTAGAGCTCGGGGAAAATTCATTTTGCATGTCCTGCAGGGTTGATGCAAGGTAGGTGGGCTATGGAAGTATCACTTGGGATTTTCCTTGTTACCCTTATTCGATGTAGACTTCACCTGCAGCTAGCCCACCATCTGTTATGGACAGCAGACTCACACACACACCTGGGCTACTTGGAAGCCTGGTCTTTGTTGTACTTTTTGAATCTGAGCTCTTTGTGTTCTTTTGAAGGTTTTACATGACCACATTGCTTACCGCTATGAAGTCTTGGAGGTCATTGGGAAAGGCTCGTTTGGGCAGGTGGCCAAATGCCTAGATCACAAAACCAATGAGTTAGTGGCATTGAAAATAATAAGGAATAAGAAAAGGTGAGATATCTGCTGATTTTAAACTAGTATAGTCATCCCTGTTATATAGAGGCAAACTGTGACAATGTGAACAAATCAAAATCAAACCTATACATTCATTGGGCACAGTAAGGGCACAGCGAGGAAAGAGGATGTCAGGAACTGGCCTGGACCCAAAGGAGAGACAGCCTAGAAATGTAAGCACAGTTTCTCTAGGCTTACAAGGAGGTCTCTCTATCTGTTGTATGGTGAATACACAACCCAGGTAACCAGCTGTGCAGGACTGAGAGCGGGGAGCATCCCCACAAGGCTCCAAAACCACAGGAATATGCTGGAAGGCATCCATCACTTGCTTGAACATGAAAAATTCTACTCTGTGGTCCTAAGCAACCTGTTCCTGTTAAGTGGCTGGTAACAAATTTGTGAGTTTGAAGCAGAGTCAGTGAAACAGATGTTCAGCTGTTCCGTTTTCCCCCTCAGTGAACACTAAGTGTAAAGATGCTTTTCAAAACCCACTGTCTGACTGTGGTAGGTGTGAAACATGGTCTTGTTCAAGGAAAGTGAAGCACTCCTATAGACTTGAGAGCACCAGGATTTTAATCTGGATGCTCATTGGAAATCTTTTCATTTAAAGGTTTTTTCAGACAAGTCAAACTAGGTACCCTGAAGTGTTATGTAAGGCCAGTGTATTTAGATTAGGAGTCAACCATCAGAAATCGAAATTACAGTGGTTAACAGGGTTGAATGAAACATTTTAATAATTGTCCCACCTGCTGAGCTTACAGTAAGCTTGTAGTGTTTGTAGCATTTGCAGAAATACAAATGCTACCCTGAGCTGATGTCACCATCCCTGTGTCATGTGGTATTTCAGATTTCACAGCCAGGCTTTGGTAGAAGTGAAGATCCTTGATGCTCTGCTGAAGAAAGACAAAGATGATACTCACAATATCATCCACATGAAGGAATACTTCTACTTTCGCAATCACTTCTGTATCTCCTTTGAACTGCTGGGGTAAAGTACATTTTCCTTTACACACACCTTGGGGAGAATTGTAGAACTTATGCCTTACAAGATGTAATTTTTATGTCTTCTTCAGAAGAATTGGCAGCTAGAAAGGAACACTGTCTAAATACAGACTGCATAACTGAGCCTTTGATCACCCAAGGTGAACTGAAAAAGGCCACGTTCAGACTTCACATGGGCAATGACATGATCCAACCCTTATTTTCTGTGCTGAGTATTGAAGTCTTCTTCCCCGAAAGACCTGTGAGGAAAAGAGTAAATTCAGGACTGGTAAACTTCAGGGTATATAAATATGAATAATATCAAATAATTTAAAAGTAAAACTGCATCTTGCTTTTTATTAATCTTTGCTGCAGGGCATCTTAGGAGGAATTCTGGAGGAATTTTGGAGAAGTCAGATCATTTTATTCATCAGCCTTCTTGTAATCAGGGAATCAAACTGGAATTAAACTGTAATTATCAAGGCTACCCACACTTCCCCAGCCTTTAGAGTAAAACCCCCATTGCATGTGCTACAGCCCCTGCTGAAGATTCAGCATCATATGGACAGCTTGATCCCAAAGAAACCTAAATCCCTTGTGTTGCTGCATGTGAGTCTGTCACTTGCAGGCACACAGGGTAAGAGGTGACTCCTCTCCAGGGAAGACACCGACCAGTCTTTTCTGAAAGCTGCTATGGAAACACACAGGGAAATGGGATAGCCACTATTTTTAGCTCTTTATAGAGGAGTTGAGGACTGGTTGTCATAGAAAAATGTTTGCCTGGTAAAATTTTCATTGCCTTTAGAATACAGTGAAAAGCTTTTGATTTGTGATCTTTTTCATTAAGTCTTGGCAACTTTAATTCCAAAGGAATGGGCTGTGCCTGCCACCAGTGGACACTCCAGTGGGGAAGGCAGAAAAGCTCCAGCTGGTCATGTCCTTGCAGACATGTGCTGAGGACACCTCTCACAGGGAAGAATTTATTCCTAATATCCAATCTAAACCTACTCCTTTTTCACTTTGAGATCATTGCCTCTTGTCCTATCACTATCAAAAATCTCTCTCCCTCCTTTTTATAGGCCCCCTAAGGCACTGGAAAGCTGCAGTGAGATCTTCTAGAGCTGCCTTTTCTCCAGGCTACTGGGCAGGGCTACTGGAAGGAGCTAAGATGTGGTGGTCACAGGAGAGATACAAAAACCAAATGAGACCTGAATTGATGGGGGGGTTATCTAGAAATATTTACTGCTGGTTAAAAACCTTTAGACAGAAGTTATTTACTCAAGATGCCAAAGCAAAGAGAAATGACAGCAGAATGAAACAGAAGAAAATTTATTTCGGTTCCTGAATGATTATTGTTCTTGGTGAAAATCAGCACAGCTGCTTAACAGTAGAGTTTAGCAAGCAAGCTCACTGATTTTACATCTGCTTTAGATCTGGGAGGTGTTTGTGAATATCACATGCAGAGCAGCATTCTCAGGGAGGAAAATAGCTGTCATTTTCTTCTGTATGAGTCCTCCATGTGGGAAGACAAGCTCTTAATGCACTGGAAACTAATCATGCCTTTAAAAATAAATTTCCCAATCTCTTATCTGCTCTCTGTCTGCTGCTTCTTCCTCCCCCACAGAATAAATTTGTATGAGCTGATCAAAAAGAACAATTTCCAAGGCTTCAGCCTGTCTTTGGTTCGCCACTTCACTCGGTGTGTGCTGAGGTGTTTACAAGTGCTGTACCAGGAAAAAATCATTCACTGTGATCTGAAGCCTGTAAGTAAAATCATTTCATCAGCTGGTATTCTGTACAGAATAAATGAGTTTATCCTATTCTTTATTGATTGAGAGGATCTGTCAGGAAAAACCCTAAAACCCAGTATGATGTTTGTACAGAAGCTGTAATTTATTTTAGATTATGTTCATGCTACAGTCAACTGATTATTGCCATTGATTCAGTTCATTCACCAAAGCATTAAATGAGATTATTTGGTTGCCAAAACATATGCAAATATGAATCAAATTCAGGTAATGAGTTTTTGCTTAGAGAAAAAGAGAAGTCATTTTAAAATAAAGTATTTCAAGATGGGGGACGTTGTAATGTGAGGAGTATTCACATGGCAGCCTGTTTCAGGTTATCCTGTTAAGTCTATTTAATTTCTTAGGAATAATTATAAAAATTAAGTAGCCTAGTAAATGTTAAAGGAATTCTGTGGAACAGTGTTTAGGGTGTTCACCTGTTTCTGAAGGAACATCTGTCATCCAATTCCCTCAACTGTATCTGCTAAGCATTCCATTCTTCTTAAGCCCCAGAATTAAATTTATGCAATTTTCTGAGATTTCTGAAGGATTTTAATTATATTTTCACTTCAGGTGAAAGTTTCTCTTTATTTCCTTTTCAAAAGGGCAAATGACCAATAAAGAAATAAAAAAGTTCTCAGGTAAAAATGCTAAGGATAAAGTTCTGTTCTCATTTTGCTAAATGTATCTTGATTTAGAATTCTGAGAAGTCACATACTGTCTGTACCCGTTGTCTTGCCAAAACCTTTGCCAGACCAATTTGTAGTGAGAGGAGAGGCTTGCAAGATACCCCAAATATCTGAATCAAAAACAATTAGCCCAATGGGAAATCTGTTTCCAGGCAGCCACTGACAAGGAATGACATTGGCAGCATCAATTAGTGTAGTCTGTATTTAAATGGAGCAATATATTAGTGAAAATGTAGTGAGTTGACTAAAAGACAGTTTTGTCCTCATTCAACAACTGTACAGTTTCATGAATTTATGTTGCCTGAAACTCACATCTGTTATCCCATCTGCCTCCTATGACATTTCTCAGCATAAGGTAGAATATGGAGTTTCTCTGGCCTTTATGTTAGGTAATCACTGCCTCCAAAACCTGTTTTTTCAGTCAGTCCTGGTTTTCCAGCTTTGATCAGCTCTGTTGCATTGTGAGGGGTTCAGTATTAGAGACAGAGTCCTACCATGAGTACAAAGGGATATTGAGCTGCAAAGAGGGGATGCTGCCTCCCTTAGCAGCACCAAGAGCACCTGGATTGTGGAAGTCAGTCCTTGCCTTGACTTTCATCAGTAGCAGCTTCTCCTTCCTGGCACATGAAGCATTTCCTTATGAGCTAATTACCCAGGAAACCACTTCATCATTATTTGGCATCCACCTGGGAAGTGTTCAGTCATTCAAAGCCCTGACATATAATCACTGTAAAACTGGTTGATAGAGGTAGCCATCTGTCTGCTGAGGAGTGGAGAAGGAAATCCTTCATTTAGATGACTTTTAATGAGGATAAAACTCAGCTCTGCAGAAGAGAGCTGAAGGCTGTGTTTGCTCATCAGTGCACATATCCCTGAGCTGGCTGTTTAAGGATTGCTTCTCCAGCTGGGAATTGCAGGAACCCAGTGCTGTACCCACCTGCACCCAGCTAAGAATCCATTGAACCCTGCCTTGTCCATTTATCCCTCCCTTGAGACCTGTGCATCACACAGGTGGGGAAGGGTGAGCTGACACAGAGTCTGGAGCAAGCACTGCAGGGAAGAACTATGGAGTGTGGCTCCTTCCTGGGCCAGGGGCTTTCTCTGCTTACAAAAGAGTGGTTCTGGTTAATTCAGCACAGTACAAAGTCAGGTGCAGTTTGGCTTCTACTAGATAAGCAACCCTGAGTTTTGGGGAGCTTGCTGGTGCCCTGTGTGGCTCACCTGCAGCCTGGGTACCTTTCCAAATCCCTCCTCTGTTTCACACAATTGCACATTATTGGCTGCCTCCTTGTGTTAGCAAGTGCATTCCAAAAGAGGTTGAATTTTGAAGCTCTCTTTATACAGAGAAGTGTAAATGTGATTTGCATTCTGATTTTCCCAAGTGTTCACTAACTGAATATGGTGCTAAACCCCTCTTTTCCCTGTGATTTTTTTTTTTCCTTTTTAGGAGAACATACTATTATACCACAATGGCCAAGGTTCAGTCAAAGTTATTGATTTTGGATCAAGCTGCTATGAAGACCAAAGAGGTTTGCAGAAAAGTCAAATTGATGTAATTTTCTTAATAAGCTTTCTTAATTTTAAATAATGTGGAAAAGCTATTTCTTGGATTGGGCTTATATATTGGCCTATGCCCCTAATTAGAACCTGGTGAACTGTTCAGCCACTGGTGGTGGAGCAAATACTGGTAGAGACAAGTAAGGTATTACCATTCTTTTGTCTTTATCCCAAGCCTGATCAGTTCCTCTACTCCTGTTGAAATCAGAATTACACTTTCATGAGTGGTTAGCTGGAAGAAACTTAGGAGGATAATCCAAATATTTCAGTTATCAAGAAGTTTGTCAGGTCCAGAGAGCCTTTCTCTGTGGGATGGCTAAATCATAATTGATACTTTTTGTATAAATACCACAGGGAAGGAAACAGGAACTGTGCTTTTAATTTAGGAACTGCTGATTGATGCAAATGGAACACCTTCAAATAGGAAAATGAGCATGGATAAACTGAATCACAGCATTAGTAGAACAATTTCCTTCAGTGAAACTGGTTGAAGAACAATTTCTATATAGAACAGTGGAAAGTGTATCACCCATTACTTTTAGGATGGGATTAGGAAAATGTTTCCAGAGCCTATGTGAGCAATCCGTGGATAGACAGATTTTTGAGTCCTGAACATATGCCACTTCTCTGTGAAATCTGCAGTTGACATTTCAGTCCAAACTGTGATATTTTGCTTCTTGTCTAATTTTTGATCCAGTGTACACCTATGTTCAGAGCCGCTTTTATCGCTCCCCTGAGGTGATTCTTGGTCATCCTTATGCTATGGCTGTTGATATGTGGAGCTTGGGCTGTATCATAGCAGAGCTTTACACAGGCTACCCGCTGTTCCCAGGGGAAAATGAAACTGACCAGCTTGCCTGCATCATGGAGGTAACTTTTGGGATTGGTTTGCATACCCATTTGATAAACTGCACCACCAGAAACAAAGAGAAACCTCAAGCAATAATGAAATATGTTTGGCTACAGCCTGGCCTTTCAGAGGGGGGTTTAATGCAGCCAAATGGCTCTTTGAGCCAGAAGGACCCCCCTGAGCCTCTTTTCCTCCAGGCTGTGACCCCCCAGCTCCCTCAGCTTCCCCTCATCAGACCTGTGCTCCAGCCCCTTGCCCAGCTCTGTCCTCTTCCCTGGACACGCTCCAGCCCCTCAATGTCCTTCCTGAAGTGACTGGACACAGGAGTTGAGCTGTGGTCTCACCAGTGCCATGGAGAGAGGGACAGTCACTGCCCTGATTCTGCTGGCCATGCTATTTTTGATACAAAGACGTACAGACAGCACTAAGGAATCCCTTGGTTCCATCTGTAATAAGAGGAAATATTTTACAGACGTTTCACAGTAAATTGGAACATTCACCTTCTTTTCATAAGGAGGGCAAAATGCCACATCTCACCTGATGGTTGTTGTCTATGAAATGAGAAGTAACTCTATGAATTCATTTTTTATGAAGGTATTGGGTCTTCCTCCAGCTGATTTTATCCAGGCTGCATCAAGGAGGAGAACATTCTTTGGTAATTTCCTCTGATCATTTGTCCTTGCTGGATCCCTCCCCGGTAGTTAACACTAATTAATAGCACTGGTAGAGAGTAGAGACAGAGATCTTTAGCTACTTCCTAGCTGATAAAAATACTTCAGGAAGAGGTATGGGAAAAAAGCAAAAGGATAAAATGAGGCCTATAAACGAACCTGGAGCTCTACTCTTCATATCTTATGGGCCTCTAATTGCCAAAGTGATAGAGAAGTTGCTCCTTAAAAATACTGTTGCTGAAAGGAATGCACTGGGCTCTGGGAACTAATTTACATTATTCATTTCTCTTTGTGTAATTTGGGTTTGGAAATTGCTTAAAGCAAGCAAACCAACAAAGTGTAGCATGTGGTCTCTAGGATGCAACCAATCCTGCTTGCCACAACTCTGGCAGATTATCAATCCAACAGGGCAAAACTGGAGTTAGTGGGATGGACATGGATACTGTTTATGCAACTTTTTAAAGTATTTAGTGAAGGTTTTAAATTAAATTTTTTTGAGGCTGTCTTTTTTTTTTCTTAAGATTCCAAAGGTTTTCCTAAGATTGTAGCTAACAGCAAGGGGAAAAAGAGATGCCCAGACTCCAAGGATCTAAGCACAGTGCTGAACACCCATGATGCTGGTTTCTTGGACTTTTTGAAAGGATGCTTAATGTGAGTGCATAGTGTATACAACGAGCTAGTTTTGACTTTGCTTTCATTCTTTTGTGCCTTTAAAGCCTTTGTATCTAATGTGTTTGGGGTTTTTTTTTGGTGGGGTGTTTTGGGGTTTTGTTTTCCACATGGCATTATTTGTACAACTGTTATTATTGACACTTTACTGTGTCTTCTTCAGCAGTGACTTCAAATTTCTTTCTAGCAGTTCAGCAGCACTTTGCTAAAGAAACTGCTAACTTGTGGTTACATGGGGAGGGAAGAAAAAATCATCCCACTCTGTTTCACAAGAAGGTTGCTTTCAGTGTTCTCTGTTTGCCAAGTCTGTGTGAATCATTGATCCATTTTGGTTTGCTGGTTGAATCAGAATTTTCAGGAAATCATTTCAGTGGAGCAAAAAACCAAACCTTAAACAAGGAATTTTGGATCCCTACCCTAATAGAACTGGGAACTGCATATTTAAAATGGTTTGATGCTGCAGAGGGTTTGATCAGCACAGTGCTGACGTAAATAGGTTTTTGAAGGACGGAGAAGATCATGTAAGATTTTTCCATGGTTTTGGGATAAAAAGATAAAATTATTTTGTTTCAAAAAAAATGTCCTAGTGACCTGACTTTCAAAAGAAAAGGCTGAATCTTTTGCCTTGTACTAATTTTCAGATAGAAATAGTTGAATAATGATCTGTCTCCCGTGGATTTAAGGTGGGAGCCTTCCTTGCGCATGACTCCTGATGAAGCAATGAAACACGCGTGGATCCAGGAGCCAAAAATATTCCGGAAAACGCAGGCTCCAAGGAAGATGAGTGATGGCTCATTCTCTGCACTGGAAAACAGGAGAGAGACTATTCGTAAGCATGTTCTACCTCAGAACTAAGTGCATTTATATCAGTGTTTGGTGTTTCTTTGTGTTTAGTGTCATCTGCCTGGAGTAAGGGGAGGTGAAAGTGTGGAGGTAATGGATGGCCACTGAAATGGGATGGGTAAAGGCACCATTCCTCACTTGTGTAGAACTGCATGCCTTATGTTTTAGTTCAGCTGCCTGCAAGAAGACTGCAAGTGCTGAAGATTCACGTGGAAAGCCCTTTTCCCTGCTGAGAGCAAAAGGGTATCTGACACCACACCGCAGTGCATGTCACTTTCAGAGCAAAATAATGCAGCAGTGGGGGTGATAAGATCCCTGGGAAAAGTTCCACCTGATTTGCTGGGAGTTTGTGTCAATCCTGTGTTTCACCTGCTGTGAAGAGTCTGCAGTCTTAACCCTCTCATTTTAATGATTTATCGTTGCAGAGAATCTCTGGAAAAATGCAGCTGACAAAGTGAGAAGTGAACTGGCTGACAGACTGACTCCCTTCACAGGCACAGCAGAAAGTGATGTGCAGAACACAAGGAAGCATGTTATTCCAGAGAAATATTTGGAAAACCACTTGGAAAAGCCTATTAAATACGATCAAGCAGAAGACAGTGGCGAAAGAGCTTTTCCAAAAACTTCTCTTTTTTTCCCACCAATTAAGTAACACAGAGCACAAGCTATGATTGGCTCAGTTGCATACCTAGTATATTTTGTAGGTATTATTTGTACTCAGGAATATAAGCTATATCTGTCTGTTCATGGGCTGTGCACATTGTAAGTATATTTAATGTTCTTTTTACCCTGAAATCATCTAGTCAACCAAAACAGAAATTGAGAACCATTCACTTTTCCTCACCTACATCCTTGTGATCAGAGATTCTTCACAACCAGCAGCAATAAAATGGAGACTGTAGAGGTGGAGAGTGGCTTATTCTTGGTGTTATAACAGACTTTTGAATTTTATATTTTCCTGGATCTAAAAGAACAGATGTGTTGACTGAAGAATCTGAATTCTTTTACTTACAGCAGCATAAGTCATGGATAAGATTACTGGATTTACTTATGTATAAAAAAATGAGATCAATCAAACCCAGCATCCTCATTTTCCCCCTTCTCCATCTTCCTCTTTTTATAGTGAAGCTGCTAGATGGAAACCATTGTCACACCTTCCTAGCAGATTTAGAAATGTAAATTATGCTCTTTAGCTCTCTAGCAACAACAAAGCAGAGTGGTATTCTGGGCCCATTTCTGCAGGGACTCAACAGGAAGAATGGATTAAAGCAAGCTGGTTTAATTTTGGGAAAATTGTCCTTCATGGCAAGTTTAACTTAATACTCTGAAAAAACCCTAACAAAAACCAAATGAATTTCTATGATCCCTATGGCTTATGTGTTTAATTTAGGTATTCTGCTCTTTGAACAACAGACTCTCTTTTCACTGCATTTGTAAAGCACCCACCTCATTACACTTCTTACATTTACTGGAGCTTATGGATAGAAATTCAGTTGAAAAGGAATAATGAGAAAATTGTCCTGCCAAAAGCAGCTGCTACTTTAGCAGTGACACTGCAGGAGCCCCAAGGGACAGAGGTGTTTAGAGTCACCATAGCAGCAAACTCCCACAGGCTCTTTTGCAAAAGGAAAATCGAAAGGATATGGAAATGGTCCTCAAACAGTTCCAGTGTTACAGCAGTAAACAAGCCACCTGACAGGTACAGCTGAATCACTTAATGGTAGAAGTCACCTCAGGGAAAATGGACTGCTGTGATCATCCCCTCAGCTTCAGGCAAATCCTGGAACTCCTGAAGACACACCTGAAAAATCAGTGACCCAAGAAGGGGAATAGCCCATTATTGAGGGTAATTGAGCAGAGAATTACAAGGGCATTTTGGCAGACAAATATCACCCTGCTGTGATGCAGACATTCTTGACTAGCAGGCCAGCTTGCAGTGCCAGAATTATTTCTACCTCTTGTTTCAGAGAGACTCCTTTACAGCTGAACCCTCCTGGAGACCATAAAATGCTCCCATTCCCATTCATTAGCAGAATGAGGTACTGGGAAAAATGCGTTTTGTTCTGCACCATGTTATGGCACTGCAGAGTGTGGACAGAGCCTTCATCACATATCTCAGACCCTTGGAACAATAATTTAGTAGTTTGGTGCAGTTGCTGCTCATTCTTCATCTGCTGTGTCACATTCCCTTCACTGCTTAGGCTGCCCCAAGTTACAATATCTGATTCTCACAATTATGCACTTGGGTTTTTGTCTGCACTACCTCAGGGGCAATTGAGGTGTCTGTGACACCTGGCATGGATGTCACCCTAATGAAGGTGTAAGCCTCAATTAATAAATGGGCTTGTGTGCTGAAGCCATGTTTTCTTCACAATTAGTATATTTCAGGAGCTCTTTGTAGTAAGCATCATCCTATTATTTCTCGAGGCATATGCTAATGGGTTTTCTAAGGCATTCAGTGTTGAGGGAAAAGTGGCAAAGTCTGCTGAGCCTGTAATTCAGTTTGATCATGCTTCCACACAGAAGGTGGATGGCATTTCATTGTAGCTGACATGAATTTGCTGTCTTCCCTTCCTTGCTGACCTGCTGTTCTAATTCCTGCAGCCTTTATGGTGATCTTCATCTTCAAAATCTTTCCTAATAAGGGTTTTTTTGGATAACTGTTGGATTTTTTTTTTTTTCAGAGATGACAGAAATAAATAGAAATTACTTGGCAGAAATATCTAGCCCCGAGATATTATCACTGCTTTCACATTGCTCTGCAGAAACAAGTAGACCTGTGTTGCGGAATAAAGACTTTACGATTAGAAATTGTAAAGCAGGTATGTTTTATTCCAGCTGGGACACATAGGGGATATTTCCACCAAATATGTGTAGCTGGTCAAGACAAGGTCCAGGTTTAAATACACATTGATCCCACAAACCCACACCTCTCCACCCGCCCACTCCCCGCCTTCTCCCGCTTCATATTCTAATTAGCTGTCACACCTCCTGGTGGTGTGAGCTGGGGCCTTGGGAGGAAGGCCGACGTCTTCCTCAGGTGTCTGCTGGTTGACCTTCAGTTCTGGGCAGGTGCAGTGGAGGTTTGGCTATTTTTCAGGTCACTTTGTTCTTGCCAAAAATTAGGAGCTCGATTTTGCTGGATTCAGGTCATAGCTTTCTGCTTTATTGATTTTTCACAATTCCTAAGTCTTGCTTTACTGAATTTTCACAATATGCATCTTATCTTAATTGTTTTTACCTAGCAATTAAATTCTTATGTGCGCTGCTACCAGTTCTTCCTGCATAACAAGTTACATTCTATAAGCTGTTACAAGTTGTTCTTTTGCAAAAACCATTGCACAAACCATATATATTTCTGTTTCCCCTTCACCTGCTGCAGCCTATTATATGCTTCTAAAATTCTGAATTTTCATAGCCATATATGTTCCCCATCTCAGATCCATCAGACACAGGTAGCATCATCATGTCTGTGTCATTTGAAAGGAGATAATGAAAAAATCTCTGTGTGAGAGGACAACCTACAAAATGCTGAGAAGAATCCTCTGACTCATGCTCAGCTTGAGCCACCCTCAGACTTTTCATGATGCAGACTCACAGAGAAAAGAAGCACTGATAATTTCCTTTCTTGAAAAGCCCAATCTGTGCATCATGTTTTGTTTCTCTAAGTATTGCCGTTTTTTAACCACATTTGCCAAGAAAATGAGGTGGCTGCTTTCTTGTCCATCTCTGCACGTTGGCCTGTGTGTCTTGTCTAAGGTGTCCCTGCCCATGGCAGGAGGGTTGAAATGAGATGATCTTTAAGGTCCCCTCCACCTCAAACCATTCTATGATTTTATGATTCTGTCTTCCAGTTGTTGGAGATTTTTACAGCACACATAAGTGATTTGGAGTGTAAAGCTGGGAGGGGTATTACAGTATGGAGAAGTTCTAGGGATGCACATCACTGAGTTGAAGAGAATGTGCAGGGACCAGCACTGTTGCAGCAATGGATGTTTACAGGATGCTTTCTGCATAATTGCACTTCACTGCTCCTGGGAGGCTGCATGGGTATAACTGCAATACCTCAAATGCACAGTCATTGTAGAGCCTACATTGGTGGCCTTCAAAAGCAGAGACTCTTCTGATGACTCCTGATTTAACATGCAAGGATTTGCCAGTAGGCATCAATTTCTGCAGCTCTGGGTGTGCCTCTGCCCTCCTATTTGCTATGTGAGACAAGTAAAGCCAATTTGTCAGCCTGGGAACTGCTCATCTTTGACCCTCTTTGAGCTCCCAGTACTCTGAGCTTTCAAGTGACAAGTCTGTCCAGGAAATGGCTATGTAGACACTGTTTATATCTGCTCCAAAATCCCTTTAACCATCATCTGGGATGCCCCTGCGTTCAACAGTATTTTTGGCACCCCTTTAAAGCTTGAAAAGGGAAAGGGGGGAAAAGAACTGCAGTCCTACAATTCCCCATTCCATAAATAATCCTTCACATGCTGAGGTATCTGTCCCTGCTAACCCACTTTGCAAATTACTTATTATAAAGAGAATCTCCACCTCCTTAGGTTTTTTGGGCATCCAGGCTTATCAGGCTGTGAAGAAGGAAAGGGCTTTTCACAGCTGCAGTGGGACAACTCCTAGAACAGGAGGATTTGTGCAACACAGCTATGGATAAACAAGCCCAGAGAGCTGAGAAATTATGTTAGGCAAAGGTGAAACCCTTTCATGAGGCAGCTTGTTAAAAAAAAATTCCCTTATGCCACCCTCTTTCCATCAGGATTGCATGTGTTATTCAACAAGGAGCCTTACATCTCTTCTGCTGCTTCCATATGGTCCGTAGGATTTGGAAGAAGTAGCCCTGCAGATGTGTGGCAAAAGGTGAGTCAGTTTGGCACCATCTTCCACAAGGGCTGTAGTTTTTTTTTAAATAAAGAGAACCTGGGATGGATTCAGACATGGGAAAGAGGGCTGTCAAAGAAGAGAGCAACTGAATGTAAGGATATTTTTTAGCCTAGTTACAATAGGTTCAAGTTACCGCTCTGTTAAATACCTGTTTGGGTATCATCCTTCAGACATTTTAAAACCAAATTTCTTTTTAAGTTGAATTTTTTTTGTTAAAATTTGTCCTAAAAGAACAGAGGTGTTAAATAACCTCATCAGAATGCAAACATTGTGAAGATTACTTCAACTGGCTCTATATAACAGGATTCTGCTACTTCCTGCACCACAACACGGAGTTGCTGAGCTGGGGAGGCGTGGGGTGGAAGTTGGCTGTGAGTCAGGGACGTGTGTGCTGCCTGCAAAGGATTTCATCAGTGGAACAATCAGGGCTGTTTTGAGAGTACTGGGCATAGCATTTTTCTTCTTCTTCATCTCCTGAGTTTGTTGCACGTCATCATAATCCCCAGAGAGAAAACTCAGTGAAACTTCACTTCTTTCCTCTCCCGTCTGTCTCTGTCTGTTGCCTGAGGCAGATACTCAGAGGTGCCACTGCATCCTGTGGTTCTGACTCTCCTCCTTCTTTTCACACTTGGCTCCTGTATGAGCATTTAGTTTTCTAAAGGAAGCAGATTTTATCTTCCTCCCTCTTCTCAGGTCATCTATAATTTTAAAGTCTTCCTTGGCATGCTGCTCACTGCCAATCTGTGTTATCTTCCTGCTCCTGCACATCTCTCCCACACTCCTCAGCAGTGCCATGCAAACACCACCACATCCTGTTCCACCCAAGAGCACATGCAATTCCAATCCTTGTCACACAGCTACACCACTTTTCCCTGTAATTCCAGGAGAGTTGCACATTCCAGCAGTGTCTCAGTTGCATCCTCCAATATCACACTCTTCTCCATGTGAGGAAGGGACTTTCTGCCTAAAAGTGGAGAACAAGCCATAGTGAAAATTTCTCATGTGGGCAGCTTTGCAAGATGCAGATTCCCTTGCCTTTTCCCCTCCCCACTTCATGATTAATTCTGTTTTTGGTTCATCTCCCGGAGGGGACAAAGTCTCTCAGGTTTGATATCCCTATGCTGTCCTAACCTTCAAATACTCAATTTGAATTAGTGTATCCCTCAGCCCTGGTTCTCCCCAAAAACAGAGTCTTGGGCCTCTCTGGAGCAGACAGTATAAAAAAAATGTCAGCATTTGATTAGAGAACTGAAATAAGAAACCATAAATATACTTGCAGTCTAAAGCAGGACTGTCAACAACGTGACCTGGGATTCAGGCAATCTGTACACAATTTGATCTCTTTTAACCCTGTCCCTGAGAATCAGATCAGAGGTAACTCTCCTTCTCTGTTGTTCATCTGTTCTTCCAATGCTTGCCCCAGAAAAATAATACAAATGGCCTTTCTACATTTTCCCTGCAAGTTAATAGGAATAAACTACCATGTCCTCCAAAATCCACAGATCTGGCATAAGTTTTGTAGTGGATTATGCAATTGGGCAAATTGGAGATGATGGACAAGGCACTTTCTGGCAGAATTGGTCAGAAACCTGCTGAGGGTTTTTGTTTTTATGTCATTACACTGAAAGGTCTCAGGCAGCACAAGAGATGGATGATGCACTTTTCTCCTCTTTCTCACTCCCACCAAGGTACAGCACATGGAACGGAGGCATTTTTCTTATTCTACTCTTCCAGATTGCTTATCACAGGAGCCCTTTCCATGTGCCACAACAGCTTCCTCTGATAAGCTGTGGCATTAAGACTTAGCTTCTTTCCAACAAATTTGTCCATCCCACCACAATCAGGGTTCATTTCAGAATCTGCAATGGCAAGACAAGTTCGTCAGAAGAGCCCCTTTGCCTTGGCAAGGAGAGCCAACATTTCACCCACCCGGAGGGGTACTGGGTAGGAGGTAAACATTTGGCCGCCTTGTTTTGGTTCTGTAGTACAAAACAGCTGTTAAAATGTTTAAAGATGCATATGAGATGGCTTAGTACAGTTTCACTCAGGCAAGGTGCCAGGGCATGTTATGTAAAGTGTTGATCTTTCCTACATTTTAAATTGGATATATAGAACAGTTGGGTTCCAGCCCTCATTCCTGGCAACAGGCCCAGCCTCGGGCACTTCCATATAAACTGGGCTCTCATAGCTGCCCAGGGTATCAGCAAGACTCAGAGACTGCAGAGATGATGATGATGTTCTCCTCAGGGATCAAGAGAATGCTCTTCCTCTTGTTCCTCCCATGCTTTTGTTCTGGCCAGTTTGCATCTCCAGTGTTACATTTCCACACCTTCCTGGATCCTTCCAGCATGTTCTACCTCCACTGGGACCACGAGGAACAGGAGCTGATGGGGTTGAGCTGCACATCCACACAACTGGCTGGGTGGCATCTGGATTCAGCCCTCATGGAGAGCTGCCTGGATCTGACATTGTGTCAGGAGGTGCCGTCCGAAATGGCATCATCTGCTTCTCTGTAAGATTTCCTCTTCATCCCCCTTTGCCAAGGGTCATGCTCCAAGTACATTGAAAAAAAGGTATACTGTAAGGCTAAGAGGGTTGGGAATCCTCAGCCTGGAAAGGCTGAGGGAATTGGGATTTTTCAGCCTGGAAGACAGAAGACTTTGGAGTCGCCTAATTGTGGCCTCCAAGTTCCTGAAGGGAGCCCACAGGAAAGATGGAGGGAGACTCTTGACAAGGTCCTGGAGTGACAGGACAAGGGGCAATGGCTTCACACGGACAGAGAGGAGGTTTAGATTGGATATAAGGAAGCAATTGTTCCCTGTAAGGGTGGTGAGGCCCTGACACACTTAAATATGTCAGGCATACGATAGGACATCCTTGGGAATTCTTGTTTTTTTCCACAGTCAGGCAACCACTAAGGATAGAGGCCTGATGTTAAAGCAGCTGGAGTTTCAAGAGGGAAAAATGCCACCAAGGCTGCTAAATAAAAACCAGGCATTGGTTTGTTTTGCTTTAATTATAAAAGAGAAACAGGCAGCTTAATTTTATCCAGATACAGAGAGAAAGAGTTTATACCAGGGAAGTGTTTGCCAGTTTGCAGTGGTTTTACTTTGTTCAGCTGTTTTCAGTTCCTCTTTCACGTAACAGTAAAATATATTTTGCTTTAAATATATTGCAACTTTGTCTAAAAATGGGTGAACTTTGGAGGGAGTGAGGTAGCCAGCCTTCCTGGTTGGTCATCAGCTGGTTGCAAAATGGTTCTTGTCATAACCACTTTTTAAATCTTCTTTGGACTGTGACCCAGACAGGGACCTTTTGGCTGTGAATCACTGCAGAATAAAAATAGAAGAAAAACTTCTTATTTGTTTCATAAAGCCCAAAGCATTTAACTTCTCCTAAAAGAATATCCTGAAAGGAAAAATTGAAATGTTTGATCTCAAAAGTATTAAACATTTCATTATTTTCAGAAAACATACTTAACGCTAACAATTATGTTTTCCTCCTTGGTAGCGGAAACTCTTTGTTTATATTAGAAAATAATTTTGGTCCCACCAAAAGTTACAGGTTTTTTCAAAACTTTTACATATCAGAAAATATCTCCCAATTATTTTAGGTCTGGATACAGTAAGCAAGCACATTAAATCCAGAAAAATCCACATTTACTCAGCTGTCAAGCACATCCACTGAACCCAAGGAACAGATAGTTTCAGGGAAAGACATCCTAGTTACTGTAAGTGGAATTTAAGTGATGTTTTCAATTTAAAATCTTCCTTCTAAGCCTCTCTCTCACATCCTTGGTTTTTATTTTAATTTTCCTTTTTACTACAACCAAAAAATCATTATCTGAGCATTGTCAAGGGGTGAAAACCAGCCCAAAAGGCTTGCTTTCACAAAGGAGGGTTATTCTCCCAAGTGTTTACTGCATCCCTCGTTCATAATGTATACTTCATTTTAAATATTTTATCTATTTCAGAGGAGCTGATTTGCAGACTACTTATCTTTGAATTTGGATCTTGTAATGAAATCTTTACCAAATCTGTTTTCTTGGTGGGGTACAGAGACCCACTGGACTCAACTAACCCCAGAAGATTCTTCATCTCTGACCTGAGGCTGCATAATATAAGTATTGGACAAGAGCCTGGTATGTTAAAAATCTCCCCTTCTGTCTTTCTTGGTCATGGCCACATTGACTTTGGGTTGCACAGGCCAAAAGGTGGACACGACTGGTCTTGGAAACATGGAAATAGAGCTGGCAAGAGTAGGAGTGAAGTGGGAGTGTGAGGGGTTATTTGTTAGGAAAATGCTGTCAGATGTTGCCCGTGCCCTTAGCTAGAGTTTAGGAAGCCAAATTCATTAGGTGCTAATGAATTGCAGCAGAATTATTAACACAGACATCTCATTATTAACACAGACCTACAGGGCCATTGTCCCACCCATATGGACCCACATTAAAATATCTTTAATTTACTAAAGATATTTACTGCTCCCCATCATAGTTTTGTTGGAAATACGCAATACCACAGAGAAATAATTATTCATTTAAATGCTGAAAAGTGTGGCTAAGTGCTCAGAAATAGAATGCAAACTACCCTGTGTGCTCTCTCCAGTATTAAGTTATGCAGCATCTCAATATCACATAGAATGATTTACAAGGGGAGCTGGAGCCCCCTTTTAATTCCCCCCTCCCATGGTATTTGCACCACCCTTGTCAAATGAAGTTCAAATCTCCAACTCAGTGGGGTACTGCACCTTCCTTCTCCAAACAGCACCGGCCCACACAGTCAGCACTCCCTCAGGATGCAGCAGAACCTGCTGATCAGCGTAGGCAATATTCCACAGGAAAGAGGGCCACTATTTTTATGGCAAAATTTGTGGGATCGGTGCTATCATGTGCTTGTCACTCCAGAAAACCAGTAATAAAAAGCAAAAAAAGTTGATTGAACTTGATGGATGTTTCCTACACTCAGTCCATGTTACAACTGGCAAATTAGTAATGCAATTCCCTAGTAGAAAAAAAAATGTGAATGAAAAAAAAGACTTAAGCCTTTGTGGAGCTGAAAAATCACAGAATACTTTGGGTTTCCCTAAGAAGCTGTGGCTGACCCAGGCCTGGAAGCATACAAGGGCAGATTGGATGGGGCTGTGACCAGCCTGGGATAGTGGAAGGTGTCCCTGCTCATGGCAGGGGTTTGGAACAAGATGATTTTTAAGATTCTTTCCAACCCATTCCATCTTTGTGGGGATGTGGAATCGTTCCTGACTTTGTTGTGATAATAGCCAAGCTTTTAAACTCTTAAACAAACAAGTTGACATAATTTCTGGTTTCATTCCTCTGTTGGATTTCTCCCAAAGCCTGGCCAGGGCTCAAGGGGGAACCAAGGGAGTTGTCTTTGATTATGTACCCCCCTAATCAGGCCAGATGTGGCTTTATCCAGTTTCTGGATTTGGAAAGGTAAACACACATTTTGCCAATAAACAGGTACATATAACAATTGTTACATTACATATATATATATATATAAAACATTTGGTTTGAAGGTTCATCTACAGGCAACTTTGGCTCAGGACCTGATGTTCATGCCTCAGTCAGGGTGTGTTGTTTAAGCCTCAGTACTTCAGCTGCCTGTCACACAATTTCTGGGCACATCTCCCTGTCAGGTCTGAGGGCCACTGCAAACCTTCGTTTGACTGCAGTACAAACTTCTGAGTCATCATCAACTACCACAGACACTGCTTCATTTCCTTTCTTTCTCTCACACAGCTGGTATTTGCTTGGCTTCTGTGGGCCTCTGATTATGGGACATGAGGCACAGAATACCAGAACACGTCCCTGGTCCTTTGAAGAAGCCTCTGCCATTACCTCTGGCAGCAGAGTGTGTTCCAGATCTGATGGCCCTGAGAGAATATTTCCGTAATAGAAAATTGTCTCTCTGTGGAAGAAATTGGTTCAATCAGAATTAGTATTTATTACCACTCAGCTTTTTCCTATAGTTTGTTCTAAATCAGAAAAGCAATGTCTTATAGTTCTGTAAAGACAAGGATACAGTAATCATAGAATCTTGGAATGGTTTGGGTTGGAAGGGACATTAAGATCACCTCATTCTACCTTCCCTGTCATGTGCAGGGACACCTTTCACTATCCAGGTTGCTCAGAGCCCCATCCAACCTGACCTTGGACACTTCCAGGCATGGGGCAGCCACAGCTTCTTTGGGGAATCTGTGCCAGGGCCTCTCCACCCTCACAGAGAACAACTTCTTCCTAATATCCAATTTAAACTTACTCTCTGTCAGTGTGAAGCCATTCTCTCTTGTTGGACACTCCAGGCTCTTGTCAAGAGTTTATCTTTCTTGTAGCTCCCTTTAGGCACTGGAAGGCCACAATGAGTTCACCCCAAAGCCTTCTCTTCTCCAGACTGAAAAATCTCATTCTCTCAGACTTTCCTCACAACAGAGGTCTCAAGACTTTGTTGGCTTCATTGGGATTCTCTCCAACAGTTCATGTCCTTCCTGTGCTGGAACTCCAGAGAGAAAAGAGGTCACCCCTCAGCCTCCTTTTCTGCAAACTGGAAAAACCATGGAACCCTCAGTTGCTCCTCACAGGACATTCCTTCCAACCCTTCCACCAGCTTTGTTTCCATCCTCTGAGCCTCCATTCAAGGACCTTCACATCCTTTTTAAATTCTAGGACCTTGGGCTGGTTTTGGCTGGGATAGAGTTAATTTCAATCATAGCAACTGGTATGGTCTACATTTTGGATTTGTTCTGGAACAGTGTTAAGAACACAGGGTTGTTTTAATTCTTGCTGAGCAGAGATTAAACAGAGTAAGAGTCCTCTGTTTGTCATCCCACCCCACACTGAGGAGGCTGGGGATGCACAAGGAGCTGAGAGGGGACACAGCTGACCCCAACTGCCCAGAGGGATATGACAAACCTGGAAAGCCAAGGGATTGTTTTGTTTAGGCTGCACTGTTCTAGTTGCTGCCTTTGCATATTAAACACCTTTTGTGATTCCCAAAACAGGCTGGACCAATCTCCCTTTCTGAATCCCCATTTGCCCCCTTGCTCCCTTGCAAAGAAGCAGACAATGTCTGTGAGCTGCACAGAGCCCACAGTGCTCAGGACACAGCAGGGCAAAGTGTTTTGTGTGGGGGTGTGTGAAGCTTTGGGAACTCGAGACTCTTCCAATGCCAGAACCACTTCCCAACACAGGTGACCTCAGAGTGGCCATGAACTTCATGTTACTGACATAAAACCCTGTGCCATCAAAAGATGGTGTAGAAATAGACTCCTCATTAAAAGTTTATGTATGACCGCATTGCGGTGCATTTAATTAATAATAGTGCAGTCTAAATTACTCCCTGCCATACTGACCCTTTTGGTTTTTCCCTGGTGGTGGGTGTGCCAACCATTCTGTGTCCCTGTCCAGAAACCTGAAACATTCTGGGTGGGAAGGGCTAACATGATGGCAAAGCCTGTAGTATCTCAACCCTGTATCATGTATCAGATTTCCTGTGTATTGTCCTTCTGTCTTGGTCACTCCCTCCTTACCTGGTATTGGTTATGGCTTACCCTTGCCCCTCCCCATGCTCCTGATACAAAAGCTGAAACCTGAACCCCAGAGGGACTCTCCGGCTCTCTCTCTGGAGCAATAAACATCTGCCATCAACCCACGTGAGAGTCACTCTTTCTTCTTCCACGCTGATCTATGCCTCAGCCTGAGGTTCAGACCCACCAAACCTAAGGATACAAACTTTCTATTTGGACCGGTGATTCCAGACACAACCATATGACCGGAAGTGTCAAGAACTTCCTCCTTAAGTTTAGAAAGAGGAGAGAGCTCTGAGTTGTACCCAGCTCAGAGCATCACTCCCAGAACAGCTAAGGGAGGGAAAAAGGAGAAGCAAGAACAAGAATGGCAGAAAATGTCCTTTATGCTGACTTGAACTTGCCTGAATCAACCAGACCCAGAATCCTGATGGTCCCTGATGTCCAAGGTAGGTCCAGTGCTGAGCACTGAGCTTTCTTTGCATTCTCCAGTCTCTCTCTCACATATGTTGAGAGAGTTCCTTGGAGCACCAATGTCCCAAAGAGCACAAGGGAAACGTGAGGACCAGTGCTGGGAAGATGTGCAGATGGAGTGTCCAGATAGGGTTGTTTATATTTACAAAGGCAAGTTGTTATAATACCTACTTTTCTCTTGCTAAGGTGCAAGTGTGAGGGAGCATCTCTGGTGTGATATTAAGAGTAGTTTTTATCCATTTTGGAGACTGTTCCAGAGCTGAACATCCACTGCTCCTGACCCAGGCCTGTTGTCCCCCAGCAGACTGAGATTCCTGCAGCAAACTGCTCAGGATGAAGTGGGTGCTGTTGCTGGTGTTTGCAGCAGTCTCCTGCACAGCTGTTCCTGCTCCCTGGGAACAGCAGGCATTGCCAGGGGGCTTCTCCTCCTGCTCTGGCTGTACAAACTGCATGTTTAATGCACAAGTGTGAAATGTTTCACAGACAATAGTCTGATTTAGGACTAAATACTTTGCGAAATTCTAACCTATGATTTATCTTTCTTTAATGCACTAAAATTTTTTACATAAATATTTGCACTGGTTTTGCAATATCTTCATGAAAGTACATCCTAAAAATTACCAGACTTTGTATAGTCTGTATTTAAGAGAGTTTGTGTCTCTGTATTTAATTTTCTTTTTTTCTTCCTTTCTTTCTAACCCTCCTTTCACTCTGACAGAAATTATTTCTTGCCATCAGGTGCTTGTCTTTTGCACAAAGTGTGAACCCTCTGCATCTCTTATCAGATGAGTGGAATTAACACCCCAGGAAACGGGGTTTTACCATCCCTTTCAACAGATGAATTCAGGGCTCAACTGACCACAATAAATGCCACTTGATTACATGTTCCATTTTCCTTATCATTTAACCCATGTATTCCTATTCAAAATTTTGATAACTTTTTTGTAACATTTTTATGTTTCTCCACTTATGCCTTTTGGAGAAACCCCCACAAACTCTTCTATATGTGTTCACTGAATTTATGCACAAGATTTCCCAGATGTTGCCTCCATCTTCTGAAAAGAGCTCAAAACCCTGGCTTCTGTCCTAGCTCTGTACAGTGACAGAACCCAGGGAGCTCAGTGTTGTGTATCATGATGACTTTGAGATTTATAATATTGCAACATCCTATTTTTGACTTTCTACCCACTTTTTATCTCCCTCTGACCTTTCTTTCCCCTCTGTATGTTTTCTTCCCTGCTGGTTTGTATTTATTACAGACAGATGATAGAATAGATTTCACTATTCTCCGTGTTACCTTGTTAATTTTGATATGAACTCAAGCACCTCCAAATTTAGCACAATCTGCAGTTTTCAGGCTTTGACATTTTAGTCATTCTCACCATTCCTGTCTGGATGAACAACCTTGGGCCACCCTTGGCACTTTCCTCCTCTTTTGTCAAGACTGACAATGTGGGTGTGCGCTGCTGTCCACTCTGGTACTGTCTCCCTTGAAGAGAAACCAGATCTGTTCCTGCCTATAGCAAGTGCTCCAAGAGTGAAAGTGTCATCATGGAAGATGGAATCAGAATATTCTGAGCTGGAAGGGACCCACATGGATCATCCAGTCCAATTCCTGGCCCTGCTCAGGACACCCTAACAATCCCACCCTGTGCATTCCTGAGAGCATTGTCCAAATGCTGCTTGAGCTCTGGCAGCCTTGGGGCTGTGACCACTCCCTGGGGAGCCTGTTCAAAGCCCCACCACCCTCTGGTGGAAGAACCTTTCCCTAACATCCAACCTGACCCTGTCCTGACACAGCTCTAACTGTTCCCTCGGGTCCTGTCCCTGGTCACCACAGAGCACAGATCAGGGCCTATAATAGAGAAAAATATAGTTTGTGCATAGTTAACCACAGTCACATCAACCAGTTGCTGTCCTGTGTTCAGCATTTCTCACAATTTCAGTCATTTTTGTTTCATTTAAGTTGATTCTCAGCTCTCTCTGTGCTTTGTTCTTGTTCCCAGGCTCAGGTTGTACTTACGCAGAAGTGAGAGTGAAATCCCAAGACACAAATGCTGCAGCAAACTGCAAATCATCCGGTGGGTTTTAACTGCCTGATAAAGTGATGGGAATTTAAACAAGAAGGGGAGAGGGGCTGATCCTAATGCCCCAAACATGCAGTGACACAAAACCATGAGGAGGAGGGAGGATACAATTGTCCCCTCTCCACACTCAGAGCAGGAGCAGCTGAGGTGTTGCATTCTGTGCCCCTAAACACACATGGGCTTTCCTGGCAAAGGAACAGAAGGATATGATGAGCCACACCCAGACACTCCCGAGCCCAGGCTCCTGTCCCCAGCAGTAGTGAAAAGTGAACGAAGGAGATGAGGAAGCAGAGGGCGGGCATTGATTGCCAGCACTCTCCTCCATTTCCCCTCTCCTCAAACCCATGGCAGGTTGGGATCTGTTCAGTTCCCTGAGCACAGGTGACCAGAGCTAGTGGGGAAGCACCAGGACATTCAGCCTGGCTCCAGCCGGCAGATCTGGAAGGCCCCAGATTCCCAGTGTGAGCCTGAAAAGGGCACCTTGGAATGCAGAGGAAAAGTGCATCTGCTCAGCTGTTGCCCTTATCTTTATTTTTTCTGTCCCTCTGTAGGTAAAAGTTGTTGTTCCAGAAAACGTGTTTCTATATTGGTGGTGATCATCCTTGTACTGATCCTGGCTGTATATTTAATAATCACATGTAAGTTCTTTTGTTGTCTTGTCATAACAGCAATTAATTTGTGTCTCTCTCCCACTAACTGATGTCCAGGCCATGATATATAAAGCCAGTAGGAACAGAAGTTTGGTTTGAAGGCAAAGGAGAGCAGTTTTTAGCCAACCATGGCTTGTAAGAGGAAATCTGTAAGAGAGTCGAGTGGTTTGAAAGTTTAAAATTCCAACAGATGAAAAAACCAAAATCCAAATGAAAAAGTGACAACATTCAAATGACAAAGAATTTATTACACAAATGTTTTGAAGAAACAAGTTAAGATTTGATAATGCCTACCAGTAACATCATTGCCAACTGTGAGAATCCCACAAGGTGATGAGGTTGTATCATGAGACTAAGATATCCATAACACCAAAAATCTTAATACACTTATGAATTAAAGTTCATTTGAAGGAGGCAACTAAATGACATCTTAAAGGAGTTTGCTTAAGATCATTACCTATTTTGAGCTACATAAAGAGACAAATAATACTTTGTAGAAAAAAAAATCTTACTTCCATCAGAAGAAGAATTAATAGATCCATTTGGTATTTCCTTTAAATGTTTTCAAGGAACCATTTCTAAATTTCAGATGGTTTTGCTTGTTTCTTTCCATTCTTTGATAGCTGAGAAAGCTTGAGAAGCTTCCACAACCAATCACTCTCAAGTCCCAGAGTTTGCCACTAGCTCAGAGATGCACACAGGGAAGAGATGGCAAAGCCTTTGATCCTTGCAACTTAAAAAAATAGGGCTGGGGGAGGCAATTCATTCTACTTTTCAAGGCAAAGGGTTCAGGATTGATATCTGACAGTGCCCTGACATTTATAAAATGTCAAGCAGCAAAGGGTGGGGCAAATTAAAAACAAATAATAAACCAGCATGAAATAAAAAAGTGTAATTTGCATTTAATACAGCTTTAACATGGAAAGAGGGTCCTAAGACTTAGATCCAGGACTGGCTTTAGTTATAGTTCCTTTGTGAGGCTCAGTACTGGCTCAGAACAGCTACAGACATGAAAAAATACTCCTAAGAAACTTGGGATCTAGCTCAAACTTGAGAAATGAAATAAAGGTAGTTTTTAAGTTCAAGAGCACACAGGTTTCACTTGTGCTCCAAATAAAAACTGTTGCATTTTGAGTTTATTCTAAGTTTTAGTTTTGTATGAATTTTCCATAGGGTCTTGTTATGCCAAATACACTGTTATTAAGATATAACTTGTTTAAATGAAATTAAAAGCATTGCCTTTTACTCAGTGGAACGCGACCTGACCATTTAATGATTTTTATAGTAGAATCATGAGCAAAGAGAGGCAGCATTTGCATTCTGTGTTGGGTGAGGGGGAGTCAGAGAGGTCCAGCTGAGCTCTGACAGTGCATGTAGTGGTCATTCCTTGCAAGCAGAAATTGTGTTCTTATTTCCAGATGGTCCAGCTGCAGGCAGCCAGAACGGCTCAACAACATCGTCCCTCATCCCTGAAGAGGCACTAGGTAGGCAATCCTCTGTCATTCCAAAGGGAGTTGCTAGAAGCCTGTTGGATTAACGGTTAAGGGGGACAGAAAAGGGGCTGTGTCAGGATTTTGTTCAGAAGGAAAACAAACAACCCCTCTGCCATGTCAGGAATACAAATCTTACCCTGGGACACTCCCAGGATGAGCTCTGGAGCCCATGGAGGGTTTGCATTTGCACCTCCTTTGGAACCAGTGCTGGCTCAGCTCTGCATTCCTGTTCCACAGGGAAGAACTGATGCCTCTCTGCTGCCAGAGCAGAGCAGTCTGGACTGGGAAGGGACAGCAGGAGCCATCCCTCTGGTACCCCAGCCCTGCAGGGAGCAGGATGGACAATGTGCCTGTGCTGCTTTCCCAAGGCCCCTCCATTGCCAGCCTTTCACCTCAGAGCAATTCCATGCCGCTCTTTAGGAGCTGCTGGATCCCCAACCGAAGTGTCACCTGCAGGCCCTGTCTCCCTGAATCCCATCCCCCTTTCCAGCTCCCCCTCTCTGCTCCTCCCGCTGCCCTGCCTGGCAATGCACACAAATGTTGCTGCTTTCAGTACCACCTGTGCTGCCCAATTCTGCATCAGGCAAACCAGACTCTGGGAATCTGAGAGCTGCTTTTGTGCCCTGGGCATTTCTCTGAATGCCCTGAGCAAAGATGGGAAAGGCTGGATCATGTTTGCTGTGCTGCTCCCTGTCTGGCTCCTGCCTGGTGATTCTGGGCTGGTATCAGTTCCAGAGCATGTGGGGAATCCCTGGTGCTCTGGTGACAATTCTCAGCAGGAGCATACAGGGATTTCTGTGGCTAGAATTGCCTCTCTGACCTATCTTTTGTCATGGCATCCTTTGGTCAGTGTGAACATGGATTTTCCACATCTCTTCTTCCCTTCTACAGGCTGCCCCCCACCATGGAAAAAACATGGGAGAAAATGCTACTTCTTTTCTCCGGAGGAAAGAGTGAAGGACTGGGAAGCCTCCCGTAAAGAATGTGCTGCCATGGGCTCACACCTGGTCATCATTGACAGCAAGAAAGAGCTGGTGAGATCCAACTCCCTGGAGCAGTTGCTCAGGGGACTGGAGCTGCCTGGCCAAGGGCTGAGCAGTGACACTTGTGCTCCTGTCACATGTCCCTGGGCTCTGGGACCTGCTGCCAGCCATGGACACCCCAGTCCTGGCAGTGGGAGCAAAGCCCTGCACAGGGAGGGATGTCCTAGGGTTTGGAGTCCTGCCCTGGGAAGCTTCTGTGCCCTGAAGCTTCCAAGACCTGATCCCATGGGAAGGAGCAAATTCCCTGCCCAGCTGGCTGGGGTTTTACAGGGATTTAGCACAGGGCCAAGGAGGTTGAACAGACACTTCTTTGTGAGAGCCACTGTTTGGCAAAACCTGAAGAGGCTTTGTCATCCCCATCAGAAGGGAAAAGCGTCCCCAGGTATCAAGTTACACCTGTTAAACTACAAATTATACCTATATTGGCTCCACAGGTGTATTATTACACTTGTTATATCCATAAGGGGCTTCTAAAATGGAGAAATTCATTGTCTGGAGCTCTGGGCAGAAGTGCTGTGGCTGCATGCACACTGCAGTCTCAGTTTAGAACTGTTTAGAACTCTGTTTAGAACTGAGCCTTCTGTGCCTCTGGTGAAGAAAATGTCATTGTCATGTATTCCCATTGTTGGCTTCCTTTCCAGAGTTACCTTCTCTCACAATCAAAATATAAGTACTACCTACTTGGTCTCAGTTATTTTCAAAAGGAGCAGGAGTGGAAGTGGATCAACAACATGAAACACGACCCAGACATGTGAGCTCATTCCAGCAAGTCCCTGCCATGCAATGTCTGGGAACAGGAAAATCCCAAAGCCAGAGCAAAGGGCATAGAGCGCAAGGGAGATCAGGGACTGTGGTTTGAGGGAACCTGATTCCTTGAGATCCAGCTGCTTCAGCACATGCCTGTGCCTGTGCCAAGGAAAGGGAGCCTTTCAGTGCCAGGGAACACAGGCCTGTCCCATCAGGACGGCAAGAGAGGACACAGCTGTAGTTCTGCTGGGGAACGAAATATGTGACTGGGTGCAGTTCCCTGGGGGAAGGAGGGAGACAGGAGGCCGGGACAAGAGGGGAGATAATGTCAGCACCATTGGATGGAGGGGACCAAAGCAGGAGAAGGTCTGGATGGGAAAGCATTGCCCAGAAACTTTTGTGGAGATGTGGGCAACAAAAGTGAGGAGTGGGAGGGAGATTCCAGCAAGGCAATTCCTGGTCCTAGTGGCAGTAACACAGCTTAGCAGCCAGGCCAGGTGCCACTCTGCCTTTCGCTGCACATCAGGAATGTAATCAAATTTGACTTTTTTCCCCATCAGGTTCAATATAAGCAGACCTTTTAGCGACTATGACTGCATGGTCATTGGATATGGTGAAGTAGCAACTGCACCTTGTTTTGGATCCTCAACAACACATAATATGTGTGAAAAAGCTGCAACAATGTCAAAAAGGCATCAGAAGGAGAGCTAAAAACAAGCAGGAATGTCACCCCAGCTTCCTGTAGGAAATGTGGATGGGATGTATCTCATTTCTCTTCAGCTGCCCAATCTCTGCTACCAGGGACTCCTGCAGCCTCTCTCCAGACTCGTAGCTGAGCTCAGCCCACCCCTGATGGTGTCTGAGCCTGGATGGATCCCCTCTGCAAGAGCTGGCACTGGCACACAGGAGGAGTCTGGGACTGTCTTATGCCAGAGGTGGCACTTCCAGGCAGGCACTGTCCCAGTTTAGGGACAGGGGTGACCCCAAACAGATCCTGACTGCAAGTCACATCCATCCACAACCCTGTGTTCCCAGCCCTGCCTGGGCACAAGAGACCCTTCCCCACCTGGCCACAGCCTGGCCTTGCCTGCAGCCACAAGAGAAGGGCAGCACAGATTTCTGGTTGATTCTGGTAGGGAAGGGCAACCCCACTCCTTGCCAGGACAAAGTTAGGTATGGGTGTGGATAAACCATCCCCTGTCCCAGACTGTTCCAAGAGCACATGGGATCCCTGAGCCTGTGGGGGAAAAGGGAATCAGCCTAAGGGAAAGGATCCTACAGCAGCACAGCTCTGGGCATAAAATCAGCCACAGTCCTGTGTGGGGAAGGGAAGGAGTGTCAGATTTAGGATCTGCTGGGGAAGGACACAGGATGGAGACCAGCAGAGACCAGCAAAGCCTGAAAAACAGAGTCCCGACAGAAGCTGAGCTGGACAGAAAACAGAACAATGAAACCCACAGTGACTTGTGAAGGAGTTGGTGAGAAGTATGAGTGACCTGCAGGGAATGGCAACACCATGCTCTGCCCTTTTTTCCTTGGAGATTGATCACAGGAGGAAATGATGCCTGAGGGCTTTTCCTGCTCAGAAAAGTTCAAGCCAACAGCAAAAACAGGTGGCACCAGGATAACAGAGCTGTGATCAGGAAATAGGGAATGTCACCAAAGCTCTGCCCAGGTGCTTCAGTGGCTCTTGGGACCCTGGGCCTTGTGTGACTCCAAGAATTATCCTTCTTGCTGTGTCCTTTCAAGCTGAATCATTCCTCCTTTATTGGTACCTTTCATGGCTCTCTCCTTCAGCTGCAGGATGGAGAAGGCTCTGTGAAGTCCTTGAGGAAGTGACACTGATGGCCTGGTTTACCACTGGGAAAAAAATTTCTCAATCAAAAAAAATCTATACACAGCATATTGTGGCCATTGGATGGGAAAATGGAATCCTACAGGAAAAACTATCTCTTTCTGACTTGAAAGCACATTTTGACGTCCCTCACACCAGCCATCCTCCTCACTGACTGCTCGCATCAAGATGCTTTAAAATTTGTTTGCAGTACTTTCCCTGACTTTCAATCTCCAAAGAGCAGAGCAAGAACATGGAGCTGTAACAGAACGATCTATGTCAGACCCCAGGATCTGCACTGTTATTCCAGAAGGAATTGGAGTTGGAGGGGCTCTTTGCTTGCACTCACTTTACTGGAGAGGGCAGGAGAGCATCCTATGTTGTGTTATAGATTTCTGCCCTTCTGTTTTCCTATTCCAGCTGCTGGAATGTGCCCCCTTGGATCAAGTGGGCTCTCCTGAAGGCAGGCCCAGGGAAAAGCCTCTTTCCCTGGGAGCCACTGGCCCTCAGTTGTAGCCTTCAGCAGGCAGCAGAGGCAGCAGCTGTGCACCAGAGGGGTGGGAAGGGGAAGCCACCCTGGGGCCACTGTGGAGCTGCACAAACCCCATCAAACTCAGAAAGCCACTGGCAGGCTCAGGACTCAGGAGCAACTACGGCTTGCAAGGAAATCCCTACCAAAGACAGAAGTTCGATTGAAAGTGCTTTGTTTCCTCTGCCTCTGTGTTGTTCTTGTTCACAGTTCTCTGATCTTGTGATCTAAGTTTTACAATAAACTTTCCCTTTACAGCTAGTGATTCTTGGATTACCTCTGGCATCCCTACTGCAAGGGAAGGGTGAAGCATTTCCTCCTCACTCTGGTTTGGTCAGGGTCTAATCCTGATGCCAAGGCCAGGCAATCCCAAAGCAATCCCAACCTGACCTCTCACTGTTTCTGTGCTCAGAGAATGCCAGGCTGGTTTAATTCTTGCTGCAGCTGGGGAATGGGGGATGCTCCCTGGGACAGGCCAGGCTGGCAGCAGCAGCCCCAGAGGGGCACATCCTGGACACAGGACTGGCTCCATTAATGACCTTTATCAAGGAGAACCTGTGGCATGGAGCTGATCCTCAGGGCTTGTCTTATTTCTATGGACCTGTATCCCAACTGTGCCTCAAGCCAGCTGTGATATTCAGGATACACTCGGTGGAAAAAATGCTCTGAGTATCTTGGCAAAAATCACAACCAAGGGATTTTGATTTTACTGTAGGAGAAAAACAGTGAATGAAGGCAAGGTCTGTAGAAGAAACCACCCCAAACCATTAAAAAGCCCAGGAACTGTTGCATAGAAGTAACAAAGCAGAGATATATGAATAGACATTTCAGAGATGAGCGATCCATTATGTAAACAAAAGAAGTTCATGCAGTATTGCACATGCAAACAATTTTATCTGGTTCTAAATGACAAATGTACCAATGCAAGGAAAGGACCTCACTGCCAAATGGGCAGTTCAGGGAGGATGCACTGCCAGTGCAGATTTGCTGTCAGAACAGCAAGCAGGGTTCAGGACACACAAAAAACACCTTGGAGGCAGCACTGACACAGTTACAGAGCTTGCAGCAATCACTGGCAGATTGGGTTCCTTTCCAGCACACACTGGACTTTCTGGAACTGTTTTGGGTTTGTGGCTGCAAAGGCTTCAAATAGGGAGTGACGTTTCAAGGTGCTAAGTGTGATGTTTGCTCTGTAGTGAGTCACATATTCTCTACAGAGAAATTCTGTTTTCCCTTGGGAAGTGGCCCGTGGGAATCTCATGGGGTTTAACAAGACCAGGTGCTGGTGCTGCACATGGGTCAGGACAACCTCTGGGATCAATCCAGGTGGGGATGAGCAGAGGGAGCAGCCCTGGCAGAAGGACTTGGGGGTGCTGTGGGTGAGAGCTGGCCCTGCCCAGCCGTGTGTGCTGGGACCCAGAGCCCCAGGGCAGCAGGGGAGGGGGGATTCTGCCCCTCTGCCCCGCTCTGCTGAGACCCCCCTGCAGGGCTGCATCCAGCCCTGGGCCCAGCACAGCAAGGACAGGGAGCTGCTGCAGCCAGGCCAGAGCAGGGACACCGAGGGCATCAGAGGGATGGAGCAGCTCTGCTGGGAGGAAAGGCTGAGGGAATTGGGATTGTTCAGCCTGGAGAGGAGAAGGCTTTGGGGTGACCTCATGGTGGCCTTGCAGACCTTGCAGTTCCCTTCCCTTTGAAGGGAACTTATAAAAAAAGAGGGAGAGTGACTTCTTACATGAGCAGACAGTGACAGGACAAGCATTAACAATTTTGAACTAAAAAAGAAAAGATTTAGAGCAGATATTAGGAAAAAGTTCCATACTCAGGGGGTGGTGAGGCCCTGGCACAGGGTGCTCAGAGAAACTGTGGCTGCCCCATCCCTGGCAGTGTCAAAGGCCAGGCTGGATAGGGCTCTGAGCAACCTGGGGTAGTGGAAGGTGTCCCTGCCCTTGGCAGGGGGTTGGAATTAGATAAAGTCTGTTCCAATCTAAACCATTCCATTATTCTATGATCAGTGAGTGATAAAAGGTCATCAAAGATTATTTTGGGTAGCAGCATGCAAGTGACAGTACCACAGGATCCAACTCTGACTTTTCAAGTCAGTCCCATGAGAGCCCTCTGGTAAAATGCCATGCTTTTTCCTTAAAATGTTTGCATTTTTCTCCCTCCATCATGGCAATATTTTAAAGTAATTTTCCAGTGAATCAGTTTGGAGGGTATTTCTGCCTTTAGCCTTAAGAAATTCTTGTCTTGTTTATCAACTTTCATTTTAGGAGTTGTCTGGAGGCTTCTTAGCCAAACTGATCAGGGAAAGTGAAGGTGACTGTCCCAGTTACAAGCATCTGGGGTTAATAACAGTAGTTTTGGAGGATCAGATGATTCACAGCTATGTTGACAGCATTTCTCAGGAGTTTGTTGCCAACCTGAAGAATCTCCTGCAGCTGTCAGAATTACCTTCTGTACTCGAGGATGAGCATGAAGAGAGCGCTCACCTCTGAATGCTCTGTGGTTAAAAGCCACTGTGGTATTTTTGACCTCAATGACAGGCAGGACTGAATAAATGGCAGGACCCCAAGCCACTCTTTCAGAGTGAATAAATACTAAATAAGCTGTTCTTAGAATGCCAGCTGCGCACACACCCACTGTCTCCTTGTAGGTAAAACATGCTCTACATCAAGCAGGTACCAAACCTCCCTGCTGCCCTAATTCCACACCCCAGTCTCATCCTCTGCCCCTCTGGATTCATGTCTTGCAAAACCTCTAAAAAGTCTCCAGCTTGTGGCCTCTGGACCCATCACCTCTCCTGTCTCCTGGGGATCCTCAGTTCCCTAACCTCCCTGAAGCCACCATGCCTTAAGCCTTGTCACACATATCTTTTGGATTCTTCTTCACCCTTTTATCTTTCCTTTTCTTCCCCAGTGCCTTCCTAGGAATTTTGACAGTCCAGCTCTCCCAGTTCTGTGCTTAAATGAACTCCTGCTGCAGGCAAAGGCTAAAATCAACTGTAATTCAAATTATACTTATGGAAGTATAAAGTCTGCAGTCTTTATAAGCTGTAAACATAAATACCTGGAGATGATTTTAAGCAACTCACCACTGCTCAGAATCCTTGACAGTGAAAGTAATTGGAGACTGCAGTGAAAGCTTAAAGTGTAGGCCCCCCATTCCCATGGTTTTCTGTTGGAAGTTTCCTGCCCAGGTACAGAAGGATGCTTATTTTGGATAAACCACTGCTGAATTCCTCACCAACCTCACACAGAGCCCACAAGATGACTTGGAGAGAGCTGTGCTCCTCAGGCTGTTTGAACACACAACACAGCCCGGATCTGTTGTAAGTTCAGCAGTTATTGTGCAAAACCACCAGATGAAATGGATGATATGTATGGCTCTGTCTTCCAAGCAATGCTGAAATTTCTATTGCACCTTCATCCCCACAGCCGGCAAGTCAGCATGATCAGGCTCTATGCTCTTCTAGGTAAAGCAAATCACTGGCCAGGTTTTCCAAAGAGGTTTAAGTAATCAATGTTTAAATACTTGATTTTACTCTCCTCCTCTATACAAAAGAAGAAAATAAATATAATTTAAATAAATCAAACTAGGAAAAAAAAAACATAAAAAATCAAAACATCCGGAAAAAACCAAAACAAACAAACAAAAAACCCCACTAGACAAAACCAAACCAAACTAGAGCCTTCTCTCTTTGTTAGTTCCTGGAATTTGCTGATGTCACAACATCCCAGCGAGATCTCGTAGGAGCGAACTTCTCCTTGAAAGCGTCCCCGTTCCCTATTTTTCCGGAGTTGCGGGGTGACTGTTGCGGGCCCGAAGCCCCGCTCGGCACCGAGCCCACGCTCCGTGGCCATGCCCCGGGGGGCCGGCGCACGGCGGGGCCGGCGGGGGCGGTCGGCGCGGCCCCAGCGCGGCCGGG
>VXBN01008493.1:314023-379712 GCA_013397395.1 Sinosuthora webbiana
GCGGGGCGCGGCTCGGACCACGGCAGCAAAGGTGACGGCCGGGGGACACCGAGGGGGTGCGGGAGGGATCCGGGACATCCCTCCGGAGCGCGGGGACGAGCGGTGCCGGCCCCGGGAGCGCGTCCGTGCGCACGGGGAGCCGGGGATGCCGCTGGGAATGCCGCACGGCTGGAAACGCCTCCGCGGTCTCCTGCCAGGAGAGGGGACCCTATGATATCTAGGACTATAGATATCAGAGACTCCTTTGGAGCCTCTTGGGACACCTTGTCCCCGTCACTGCCCGAACTGCCGGATACAAGGCAGCGGCGGGGCGGTGGGTGCTTCCAGAGCCCTGGAGGGGACAGGAGAGCAAAAGGAGACTAAAAAGCTGTGGCTGTGGGATAAGACTGTATATTTATCAGAAGTTTTGGGCACCAGAACTGATGGTTTTCCTTATTTCACTTATCCATGCCATGTTTAGGTACCAGGTCAGTATCAAACTTACTGTCCACCGTCATTTTTCCCGTGCTCGTTTCTTTCTCTTTTGATTACTTTAAGTTCTGGATGATGTAACTAAAATTTACAGTAACTCAGAGTTCTTGTTAGCTGAGTAGGCTTATGAAGGTAAGCTAAATGTCTCTGCTCCCAGCCTGATCTCTACAGAGAGCTACCTTTTTTTTTTAAACAGCTTTGTGCGTTCTAGGCTCTAGTCCCGTCAGCTGGTTCTTATTTGTTGTTTTGGGGTTTTTGTTCTGTTTTTTAATTCCTTACATCTATTTTTTCAGGTCTGTTCTCAAACATCTGGCTGTGGCGAGCTGTTGCTGGAGTTCTTACTGCTGCTGTCATTTTGATTTCATGTATTCAGTTTGGTAAGTAAGGAATCCTAAAAGAAAATATAATTAGCAATAGAAATTACCAGAGTTTGGGGTTCTATACTCAGAGGGCAGTGAGGCCCTGGCACGGGCTTGCCCCAGAGAAGCCGTGGCTGTCCCATCCCTGGAAGTGTCCAAGACCAGGTTGGATGGGGCTTGGAACCAACCTGGTCTGGTGGAATCTGTCCCTGCCCATGGCAGGGGGTGGAACAAAATGGTCTTTGAAGTAACTCTAAAACCAAGACACTCTGTGATTCTGTGTGAATCTGTGATTTCTGTTTGAGACTGTGGGCCAGAGCTTCAGAAACAATTCCACATGCTTCAGTGGGGTTAGGGAGGGCTTAGTTTAGTCTTAGTGTACTTTTGCTATCAAGTTTGTCACATCACTGTTGGTCTTTACCCAAGTTCAAGAAAACAACAGGATGATTGTCCTACCAAATGACATTCAAATCAATCATTTCATTGTCCTTCAAAAATGATATTGTAATAAACAAAGTTATTAATTCAGCTGTGAGGAAGCAACACATGCAAAAGCTGGAGTTGTTGGGATTTTTAAAATGTAGAAGAGTCCTTGGGTGATACTTTATTATCACCTTCTCACTGCTTCTACCAACGTGTCCCTGACCATCCTTTTGAGGATATGTCAAGAGGCAGGAGGGTGCAGGATCCAGAATATATCATTAGTTTACAATAATTATTTCAGCTGGGCAGAAGCAACAATGCTGTGGCTTGACTGGGATTATTTTAGATGATGCAGTCAGAAAGTAAAACCTTTCCCAGCTGGAAGAAACATTTTCTGTCTTTTCCCAGTAAACCCTTCTCCGGCCAAAGACTTTCCTGTGTGCCCTCCCCTGGACCTGTGTCCCTCAGGCTGGCTGTACTTCCAGAGGAAGTGTTACTACCTCTCGGAGAGTGAGGCCACCTGGAACTCCAGCCAGAGCAACTGCTCTTCCCACAGCGCTTCCCTCCTGGTCATCGAAAATCATCAGGAGCTGGTAAGGGAATCAAAGGGGGATCCTGTTTTTTCCCCAGTTCACTTCTAGGGAACTGCTTCTCCAGCCTCCTCAGCCAAACAGTTAGGAAGCTGATGTAAGAACACAATGAGTCAACAGCCTGCAGAAAACTTCGTGCCTCTTCTCCCTGAAAACAGGAAACATTTGAGCAGTTGATGTATTAGAAAATGTCTGAGTGCTTGTCTGAATTACATTTGGTGCTGCTCACAGCTGTAAATAGTCATATTGGAGGCATCTATCAGAGTAAACACTGTTGCATCTCATTTATCTTTAATTAAACAACTGTTTTCTTATACTGAGATATGTTAATGACATACAAGTTGGTAAATATGCTAATTGTGACCTTTGGAGTTAAGAGACAGTTACCCAAAATGCAGCTTGGAGCATTTTTTTTCTATATTATACCACAATATTAGGAAAGATTCCACCCTGCACAAAGGAGTATGTACAACATCTGTATCTGTTCCAGACCTTGATAGCCGACCTTGATATTTTAGAATAGCCTCTCTCTAGGTCAGTCAACCCTATCCCAGTCACCAGTCTCTGTATATTTATGTTTTAATATTGTTGCTTCTGCAGGAAAGGCTAGATTGTTGTTTTGCTTTTGCCCTGGATCAAAGACTTCGTATTTTGATAGCTGGAGTGAGCATGCAGAACTTCTTTTCTCATGTGGGTTTATTCCTACAGAGCTTTATTATGAAGATCACAAAGCAAGACCCATGGATTGGACTCTCTAAAAGAAATCAAGAGTTCTTTTGGGTTAATGGAAAAGCATTAGACAATGAACTGTAAGTTGATGTGGAGGGGTTTTGCTGGTGATATTCGATTGTAGGGGAGTAAGAAAAATCACACAGAAATAGTGACTTGTAGGAAATATCTGTTACTATGTTGAAGGGATGATTATGGAGAGGGTATGGAATGCAATGAAGATTTCACATGGCATTGTTAAAACTGGCAGATGAAAGTTAGGGGATAAATTTGTAAAGTTGAGAAGCAACATGAGGCAGGTAACAGACATTAGAGAAAGTTAAACCAAGGGACACCAAGATACCAAATCGATGGGGGGAGGAAGGGAAGATTACAGTAACACAAATTCCTCATTATAGAATATATTTTGCAAAAATACAAACCTGCATGTAAGCTGTGTGAGGTTTATAGCAAAGATATTTGGGAGACTGCTGACATGTTTTCATTTTCATGGAATGTTCCTCTGAAAGAGGCTGCTGGAGGGAAAGGAAGATGTGAATTTATGTTGCATGACCTGCTCTGAGGCCAGGGTCCTGTGTTCTGTGCCACCAGTGCCAGGTGTGGAACACTTTGTTCCTCTCCCTGGCAGCTGTCTCATCTCCTCAGAGGCTGCTGCAGCTCATCCTGGAGCAGCTGCTGGCAGGAGTTGGCAGAATTACCACTGATAGACATAAGCACTGAGATTTCACAAGTCTGAAATTACCTTAAAAAGTGGAAAATGTAAATACTTCTAAGTCTGTGACATTACTGGTGGTGTGTGACTATATTCACTTCATCCCCAAGCCCTAAAGGCTTGAACTGACAAAGGCATTTAATGTGAGATGTGAGAAACACGTGGGCACCTCAAACTGAAAACTTCAGTCCTTCCCACTCTTTTATCCCCTGTCTGCACGCAATACAAACATCCCCTCATGCTTTCATTTTCAGTGAGGTTCTTCCCATTCTTAGATTTCTGCCTCAAACTGCCCCTCCTGAAAGGAAGGGCAAACACCTTGATATCTAAGCTCAGCTGTTACTACACTGGTGGGGATTTGTCCCTTGGCTTTTCCAAAGACCATTCCAGTTTGCTTGGCCTATCCACAGTACTTTGTAGCACTCTGTTTGAAAAAAGAGTTGTTGAGGGAGTCCCTTACATCTTATGTAGGGACACCTACAGTCTGGAAACTGAGGTTTGCTTCTTGTTTCCCCCCCACCCCGTTAACCACGGTGCCTGATGGGTTCTGAAGAAGGGAGAAATGAGAGATACATTTGCTTCACAGCTTCTGCTGGAATCTTTTAGCTGTATAGGAGGATGTGGAAGTGCAAGGTGGTGGTGCCCAACTTGATGGCACAGCATCCCTGAGAAGGGCAAACCTGAGTTTCAGTCTCTGCTCTAAGGGTGTATTTCACATTAAGAGACCACTAAACAAGATACAGGAGTATTACAAGTCCTGGATTTTGTATTCTGGGCACAAGATACCATTAAGAAAAGACAGTCTCCACGATGTTCTCTTCAAGGCACAAAATATCATCCTCCTGTGATGCCTTGCCTGAGATAAATCAGGCTTTATTCAAAGAGAATCTGTGGTACCCATAGCTGCCTTTGCTCTATTGCAATGTTTGATTGTGGGTGTCCAAGTAATCCTGTCTTCCCTTCTCCCTGACAGGTTTGAAGTAAAAGGCTCTGGAAACTGTGCCTATCTGGAGTCCAAAGGGGTTTCAGCCTCAGGATGTTATTTAACCAGGAAATGGGTCTGTAGCTTGAATATCAACCCAGCACAATAAAGGTGGGCTAAGCCACCACCCCTGACACTCAGAGCTCTGATATGATGCCTGCACAGGTTATGTTTATACTTTGGGACCTGGGAATGTGTGCAAACTTCTACCTGGAGGTGAATGACTTTTGTGGTAGCCAGAATTCTCCATCCATGGAGGAAGGCTTTAAAGATACCATTTAAAAGACTCTCTTCAGCATCTTGATAAGTCATTTCTTTGCCCCATTTTTCCAGCTACTGCTCAGCTGTAGTTTCTTTCTGTTGGGCCATCAGTATTTCTTCCATTTACTCTCCTCTTGTAGGAGCAGCAGTTCTTTCTATCCCTTTTGGAGGCTTTTGTTCTGCTTTTCCTTTCTCCAGGCTCTGTGCAGGGATGGGTGGTGGAGTGGGTGTGTCTGGAGGAGTGCCAGTGCCTCGTGGGTACAGGGTAGTGCAGAAGTGAACACTGTTGTTTTAGACAGGATCACAGCAGATTCCTCTCTCCAGGTTTGATTGGATGCACCTTGCATTGTATTCCATGTTTTGTTAATGTTATGTTACATTAATCTTGTTAAATCCTGCTGATAATGCTGTCAAGCTAATTTATGTAGCTGCACTGCACCTGAAGCTATCCTCACAACACTTTCTTTAGCCAAAAAAAGGTCACAATAGATAAGAATATTTATTTACCTGAGCATTTGCACTGATGGGAGGGGAGAAGAGTTGGAACTGAAAGAGTGGTAGTGAAACTGCAGGCATTAATGTAGAAATAATCCTAAATACAAGGAGACAAAATCAGGAGAAGGGAATAAAAGAATTAACAGCAAGGGATGTTTCTCTGTGTTTTCCTCATGCCCTGTGCCTGTCACGGTGTGGGGCTTCTGAGGAATGGGGACATTTCCAGATGGACAGTCAGTGTTTCCTTGTGTAGGTGACATCTTCAGCAGCAGCCTCCGGTGCTCTTGGATTGCTGGGAGCCTGAACAGAATTAGGGCACAATCCCTCTGATTATCTGAGTCCCACTCATATCTAGCAGGTTATCCAAAGATTAAACGTGTAATTTGACCCAGAGAATGAAAGTTTTCCTGGAAGGAATATAACTATTAAGTTTCTAGAGAAGGAAGAATGGGAAGTTCATCTTCATTATTTTCTGTGACAGAAAGACTTGACTGTAGTAGGATTGTACACATGGATACTTGTAGGAGAAGGGAATATAGGTGCCCTTGCCCCTGATAAGTAACAGCTGTGTTAATTACCCAATTCCAATAAAGAGAAGCATGTTAAAAGGGAGGGGGTTAGCTGGTGGGGGCAGATCATGAAGGAGGAGGAACCTTGAGGAAGAGGGAATGAGAGGATAATGAAGAAGAAGGATTCTGAGGGGAGAGAATCACTGCTCTGGGTCTGCAGTTAGAGCCTGTTGTTGGAACCTGCAGTCACAGTCTAGCTGGGTAAAAGCCTGCAGTCAGAGTCTGCAAACTAATACCTGCAGTCATAGTTCAGCAGGAAATAACCAGCAGTCAGAGGCTGCAAGGGAAACCTGCAGTAGGAGCTTGCTGCAGCTGGAGTCAGTGAACAGTTGGAGTCAGGATGGCTGAGCTGTAAAGAGGAATAACCAGGACCCTTTTCATGCTGTGATAAACAAGAAGTCTGTGCCTTGGCTCATTTCTACTCTCTAACAAGAGGGCTGCTGCAACATCTGGTGACCCCGATGTGATAATGAGTCGATGTAATCGACATGATAAGAAGAATGGCAGAGATAAGGCAACCTGAGAGTTGCTGGGATAAGGCAGCCAGGTGAGAGCTGCCAGAGATAACTCAGCCAGGATCTGTGGAGGAGCATGGCCTCTGAGTCGTGGGAAGAGCATGGCCTTTGAGCCATGGGAAGGAATGCAGCCATCGAGTCGTGGGAGAACGTGGCCACAAGTCGCGGGGAGTCACAGCGACCGAGTTGTGGGAAACGCGATTATAAATCGTGGGAAGACGCGGTCACGAACCGCGGGGAGTCACGGCCATCAAGTTGTGGGGAACAGCAGCCAAAGAGAGCCGTGAGAAGATGATGCAGCCAGAAAGAGAAATGCAGAAGCCCAAGAACTAGAAACAGAGTAGTTTTATATGCTGGTGAAATATACATATTGTATTTAAATATTTGTATAATTGTTAATCCCAAGAAGAATGTGTAAATATGTCTGTTCAAACCTGCTTTTATAATTAAAAGAAAAGGGGGAAGTGTAGGAAAAGGGAATACCTTGACCTTGCCCCTGATAAGTAATAGCTGTGTTAATTACCCAATTCAGCCTCACCCCTGGTGAGTCACAGCTATATCCAAGAAAGAGAAGTGTGATAAAAGGGAGTGGGTTAGCTGGTGAGGAGAGGATCATGGAGGAGGAACCTTGAGGAAGAGGGAATGAGAGGATAATGAAGAAGAAGGAGTCTGATGGGAGAGAATCACTGCTCTGGATCTGCAGTTGGAACCTGCAGTCACAGTCTAGCTAGGTAAAAGCCTGCAGTCAGAGTCTGCAAACTAATACCTGCAGTCATAGTTCAGCAGGAAATAACCAGCAGTCAGAGGCTGCAAGGGAAACCTGCAGTAGGAGCTTGTTGCAGCCAGTCAGTGAACAGTTGGAGTCAGGATGGCTGAGCTGTAAAGAGGAATAACCAGGACCCTTTTCATGCTGTGATAAACAAGAAGTCTGTGTCTTGGCTCATTTCTACCCTCTAACAAGACAGCTGCTGCAACAGATACTGCCAGTAATTTGTGACTTTCAGATGTTTATTTAACTGTAATCACTAATTTTGCTAGTTTGCACTTTTCTTAATTGCTCATATTCTTTATAGGCACGGTGACAGGACTCTACAGTATGAAAAGCCTAATTATTAATTTATATGTTGGGTGGAGGGTGTTATTCTGCAATGTTTTTAAATTAACCTGACTCTGAAGGATGTGGTATGTGCAGTAGTCCTGAAAAGATAAATTAATAAATATCTTTACAGTGCCCCTGAATTACAGTGGTTTGTGTCTAAATATTGGGACATTAAAAGTATTTTTCGTCTTAGGCACCATTTTGGTGAAAAAAAAAATCCAAAGCAAAGTAAAATATTCACATTTTGAACATGAAAAAATCTTTAATCATAATGTAAAGACTGACATGAAACAGAACATTTGATACAAAAGAGAATGCTTTTTCCATTCTAACACTTCATAATGTGTCAGGCTTTTAACAAAAAGTTACAGTGAAAGCTCTTCTGGAATCTGACTCCTCAGGGATGCAATGAACATCTTTTGGGGATGTTAAGAAAAGAATAGTTAAACTGCAAACTCTGCCAGCCTGCTTTACTCAGAGTGGAGTTTGATGAAGTGCTTCAATGGTAGTTTCTTTTTCTTTATTCTTTTTAAATATATAAGCTTAAATTGTAGCTTAGAGCTTCAGTAAGGCCCTGCAAAAACTTGTTTAATTACATGAATAATAGCAAGAAGGCCCAAATAGTAGATGTTTCGTGAGTATTGTTAAAACCTAAACACCACAACTAATTTGAGACAAGCCAGCATGCAGGAGTTTGTTTTTCCTGTTTAATTCAGCATGAATCAAGAAAGATCTGCCAAAAAAACAGCAATTGTCAACTCCACTGCATAGAGAAGGGTGTGCTGTGAGTACTCTGAAGTGAAAATTTCTCAGCAATGAGAAATTATTGCTCTATAAAGCATGTATTATATAGGCATAGACATTATCTTACTCATTTCAGATTCCTTCCTTTTCTTTGCTTCTCTGTATAGAATGAACAAACCAGTCCTCTTCCCCTACATGCTGTGCTGAGTTTGGGGGATTTTTGTTGTTTCCTCTTATGTAATAGCAGTTTCTCATGTGCCTTGAGCTGCTGATGCTGCATTCTGTGGGATAAATCTGTGTTGGGATTTTTTTGTTGTTGTTGTTTGAAGGGAAGTCCCTGAGGGTACAGTTCACTTTTTAATCTGCAGCCCTTAAGTGCTGGACATTAACCCTCCCCAGGCATGTGCAGGTATGAAAATCTCTGTGAAACTGCAGCTGCCTTTATTTGTGTACATCACAGCAAAGGCTCACCATCTCAAAAGCCATGTTAGACTTGTTTCTCTTTGCTAGAAGGACTTAAATACCAGTTGGTGCCATTTTTGTTAGAGCAGTACCTTCAATTAATGACATTTCTTCATTTTTGTCAAATATGTTAATCTAATAAAGTCACTAGGTCACACTGCTCTTAGTATTTTTGCATTCTAGACCTAGAAATAACATTTATTCATGACACTTCAATGACTAAGTAATGCATTTACTGAATGCACTCCCAGGCATTAATTTCACCAGTCTTTGGCTTTGGTACTTCATCATACCATAGCTGTGGTTGGAATTTACAATGTAAAGGGACTAAATATAGGTGGAGAGGAAGGTTATCAACTTTATTTCCTTGCACTGTGATGTTGTCTTACAGTCCAAGCCCTTTTCCTAGTTAATCCCTTCAGATTCCAAGGCCCAGCACCAGAAGATGATGGGAGCAATCAGCAGATCAACCATGATTGTTAAAGTCACTCCGTGCCTGGTCTGCTGTCTACACCCAGTAGCTGTGCAGCAGCTTTACATAAGACACTGTCCAATAAATGCATTTTTTTTCCAGCCCTCAAGTGGCTTCTGTGAGTCACAATTAGACCCCAAGGAAAAAAACAAAAACCAAAACCACAAACTTCAGAAAAAAACAAAATTCTGAAACACAGATGAGAAGTCCTCAGTTCAGCAGCTGCCTGTTTGCAGGGGTGACAGCAGTGGGCCCAGCACATTCTTCATCCCCCACAGGGACCATAATTCCTTCACATGACGGAGTTCACGTGCACACTGCTCCTCCTCATGAGTATCTCTTCCCCTCTGACCTTTCCTGAGGCAGCTGCTGCCAAAATCTGTCTTTGTGAAGGCTCAGCACCCCAAAATCCTCATATGGCAGCTTGTAGCCCTGTAGCAGGACCTGTCTTCTGACTTCTTAGGGAGCACAGCAAAGTGCAAATTTCCCTGCAAGTCTGATAAAAATTACTTACATCACAAGTTGGTTTGTCTGTAAAATGGGTCTTCTGACAAGAAGGTCTGTCTGTTGTCTGGAAACGTGGCTCAGAGCACCAGCAAAGTTGCATTCTTCTTACAGATCCACTCCTTTAATGTCTGGCAATTATCTGCCTGGATCACATTTTTCCTTCTGTAAACAGCACAGTTCTTGTCAGCCTCGATGCTTTTTAGGGGTGTCCTGCTGAGAGACCAAAAGGAATGCAGTTGTCAGCTTTAAACTCAGCACTGGTTAAAAATCCTGGTGATGCTCTGAGTGAGGGGGTGGATGGTGCCCACTCAGCCACACCCTTGAAGCACAGCAGCTGTGCAGAGGTGGGTTGGGCACGCCCAGCAGGGACTGCTGGCTTCTGAGGGATGGATGCTTGGGATTATTAGTGTTACAAAGGGTAAGGATGCTGCCACAATGGTGAAGAAAGCTGCACAGATCCCAGCCAATGCTATGTGACAGGCATCACCTTCAACAGAGGCAGGCAGCACATGGTCTGTAAAGTGAGAGTTGGCAGGGATTTCAGCAGAAGTGTGTAATAGTATCTCTGCATTAATAAATATATAAGTGGTGGCTGTGGTTGGTCCTGGAGGCAGAAATCAGTTTCCAAAAGTGCCCAGCAGGAACCTGTTGACCTGGAACTGGCCATGAAATAGACTCTGAATACGTACCTGAGGCTGCAGGGTTAGATCTGTGCTTTGGGTAATAAGCTCAGATTCAGAACTGTATGTCCAAGCAGGGATACCACACTTCACTTTTCCCAAAGATATCCTCCCCCCACAAATCATTACCTCTTTTCTTTCACTCTGTGATCTCCCACTGAACTCCGTGTTTTCTCCATGTCTTCAGTGTCCAAGCCAATCCAGATATATTTGATATCTTTGTCTTTGCTGTCTATAAATTCCTGTGGAATGATTAGAAGGACATTACCTGACAGAAGAGCTTTCCTGCTGTGCCCATGTCACTGTCCTGCCTCATGCACAGCTTTTATTTCCTCTTGAAGAGCAATGCCGGAGATGCAGCCATGGCAGAGCAGCCCCTTACATCAGCCGCTTACATCAGCCCATCCACATACCCAGCCTCCTCTCTTCCCAGTGCCAAGCAGTGAAAATGAGTGGAAAGTCCCTAGCTTTTCCAGTCAAAACTACTCTGCTTCCACACTTGGCACATCTTGTGCTTCTCCTCTTCAGCTCAGCTCTGCTGCCATTCCCAAACCCAGCTCCTGTGCAGGGAGAGTCAGATGCTTTCCCTGATGGGGCTCTTGCTTGTCTAAGTTTACTCTTGACATCCAGGCCGTTTTCTCTTGGAGAAATGTTTGGCTGAGGCCTGTCACGTGCTTTTAGGGCTGCTGCAAGACTCACCATCTCGATTTCATCCTCAATGACAAGCAGCTGGGATTTCCTGGCCAGGCAGCTTTTCCGGCTGTCCTCCCAGCTCTTGGCCTCCTCAGAGAAGAAATAACATCTGCCCCTGTGCAGCTGCCACCCGGGGGGACACAGCTCACATGTTGTCCCTGTGGGTGGACAGGGGGAACCTTTAGCTCCTACAATGGGTGGAATTCCTCCCCCTGTTTATGAACCATTGTCTGGAAAGTGTTCTCCAGGACAAGAGGAGGATATATGGCATTTCTGACAGCAGCTCCTGGCAGAGAGAAATGTAATGAAAATACTGGAAGCTTTATACCAAAAGAGGAGCAAGACTATTATGATTAAAATACTAGTTTAGATTTTGTGGTCACTGCTCTGCGGGAACACCGTGCTTCCTGGATAGCACCAGTGAGTTCCCATAAACTGCAGGGTGTCAGAGAAATGGGAACAGAGACAACAGAACTGTGCACATCACATGTCCTCTGTACTGGAAAGGACTAATGTGCCTCACCCTGTCCATCTTCACACAGTTCCTCCATGAGCCATTTCAGGAGCGCTGCTGAGACGGTCCTCTCTGAAGAAATGTTACTGCTGGTGTTGTTCAGACCATACTGAGGCAAACTTTCTGATTTTCCTGCTCTGACCTTCAAAACTTGAACAGCCCAAAGTCAAAAAAAATAAGAGTGAGAGAGAGGTCATGGTCAACAACAAGAATAAGGAAATGCAGTCTTTGTACCCAAAGCTGTACTGTGAATGTGGGGATATTTCTGTGTACATTGCCCGGTACAGAAACAGTTATGAGCAAACTCAGTGAGTAAAGCTCAGTGAGCAAAGCCCTCCTGAGAAGATGTTCATGGAATGGCCTGGTTTGGAAAGATCATTTCATTACAAACCCCTGCCTGGCCAGAGACACTTTCCACTACCCCAGGTTGCTCAGAGCCCCATCCAGCCTGGCCTTGGACACTGCCAGGGATGGGGCAGCCACAGCTGCTCTGGGCACCCTGTGCCAGGGCCTCACCGCCCTCACAGTGTCACGGCTACAGCTGGTCTGTAAGCTGCACAGATAAATTTGGCCATAACAGACCCCAAGTCCCAGCCTAGCTCCTTAAAGAGCAGAAGTAAATGAGTCCCCGGGTACGACAGTGATAGGTTGGATTTGAGCTCAAACGGGACCCAGCCAATCCCATTCAATCCTGGATGCAGACATGTAATTGGCCAGGGAGCTGGGCGGTGCTGAGACCTCGACCAATCAGGTGTTTAAGCACAGGAATTCTGAACTCCCTCTAAATGGGGCAGCCATGAATAAACATGGGCTGCTGTCTCATGATCTCGGCGTGTTCTGTTGTGTGCCTGTCTCCAAATCCGCGACATCACAGGGAACAATTTCTTCCTCATATCCCATCTAAACCTCCTCTCTCTCAGTGTGAAACCATTGGCCCTTGTCCTGTCAGTCCCTTGTCAATGGCCTCTCATTTCCTGTATTTGTGTATAAATTGACGCCTTTTAGTGCAACAGCAAGGGAATTTTTCTCTCAGCTCTTTCAGAGGTTTAGCCATGCCTGCAATGAAGGGATGAAGCAGGAGGTAGGATCTACTCACATTGCTTGGCTTGTAAGGCCACGACTCCTAGTAGGATGAGCAAGAGGACTGCCAGGACCAGCGCCACATAGAACCAGGCTGAGCACCTGTGCTGGCAGCCTGGAGGGAGGCACGAGGAAGAGCAGATTAAGGTCCTGGCATGCTTAAAATTAACACTAGGGAAACAGCAGAGAAATCATCTGCCTAAAATCAGTCTGCTGTCAGGAGGATGCAGTGGCATTTTACGTATTAAAAATCTGCATCCATTTTGCATACATGAAAGTGGAATCAAAATATTTGGTCACATAGAGCAAGTGATTGTCAACCATCCCTGGGACTCTTCATCCATGAGGGTTCTAAAAAAACATGGAATTTTACTTTGCTTTACTACATTTTCCATGTAGGGCACAATAGCATTTGTAGAAATTATTTTGAAAAGGAAAGTGTAAAATCTGAGAATCGAGGAAAAAAAGCAGCAGATGAAATGATAGATAACCCTTCATTGAGAGAGTGTACATAAAGGCTCTTGATAACAGGTTTCACTGTGGGGTAATAGGAAAAACTACATCTATAATTAGTAACCAAACAAAATTGCACAGTACCAGGAGCGGAAGTCTCTTCTCTGCTGTTCCCTTGGGGTTGGGGCTTCACGTGCAGCTCAGCGTATGTGATCGTGTTTCCTGTAAGGAGAGGGCAAACACTGACATTTGTGGCTGTGCAAGTCACCAAGTGGAGGAACAATAAAGGCTGAGCCTGTATGAAAAGGGGTGTGTGTTTCCAGGGCTGCTTGTTCAGCATTTTCCTTTTCCTAGGCAACGACAGGAAAGATGATGATTTACCACTTCCTCCTGCTGTCAGCTCTGTAAGCTTTGAACTGTTGGGAGCTGTGTGGCTGGAGCCGGAGCCAGACAAACAGGCTGAAGGATGGGAAAGACCTGGATCCTATCCACGGCAGGCATCCCATCTGTTGCTCAGCCATCTCAGAAGGTACCACGGGGGCTGAAGGGGCACCAGGCCCACGACTTGTGGGGCAGAGATGCCAAAAGGAAAACCAGCACTCAAGAGAAATGCTGCTGCAGAAAGGTAATTCCTGGGGGCTTTCCTGACTTGTGAGTGTTTATCCCAGGATATTTCAGATGGTGCCTGTAGCAGCAGAGGAATGGACTTGGTGGTTGAAGACATCCTTTTCCAAAAGCACGTTGCCAAAACAAAACCAAAAAGGGCATTAAAATATCACGGCGTGGGTTAAAGGCACGTAGATTCTTTCTGAACATGTTTTCAATATCATTTACCTGGGTAGTTTGCAGAGCTACTGGTTAGTGTTATGGAAGATGTTTGGACCTTTGGGACACTGCTTTTGCTTCCATAAATGGAGAGATTTTATCCATTTGTATCAAGAATAAGCTTCTGTGCTACCACCCTAGTTTGTGACCACTGGGGCTTTTAAAAAGAGTGTTGTATGAAATTTCACTGATCAGGGGAAAACTTGGCAGAAGAAGAGAGTCTCATTAGGTTAAAATGAGACAGCATTTCGTATGAGAATTGCTAAAGTGTGGAGAGGTTTTACAGTAGAAAAAACTACTGGGAACCTGATTGGCAAATAAGGGTTATTCATATAGGGGAGACAGTCTATGCTTTAGAGAATCTGACCTAATACACTTGGTTGTTTGCTTTATTTCAATTTATTAGTTCAATGAACTACAGAAAATTTGTAAATTAAATGTAATTGTCCTCAAATCAAATGCCCTTAAAGTTTTTCTTCTTAGAAGGTAAATAATTTTCCAAAACCACTAAGGACTTCTATACTTTTTAATGCACTAGCCCTGTAAATGGAGGTACTTCTAAAATAAGTACTTTAGACATTCTGCTACTATTAGTAAATAATTTGTCTCTCAAATAAACATTTATTCCTTTAAAGAATATTTCTAAGTTTCTAAGAAAAAAATTAGCCATGCAAGCTGAATAATTAAATAAAGTTATTCCTTCTATTACAGTGTCTATGGGCACATGATTATTTGAATGTGAAGTCTTCAGAAGTCAGCAGGGGGTTTTAAATTATCACACAACCTGAATTCTGCCGGATGCTTCCACACCCTCACCTAATTCAACAACAAGGTGGAGATCTCTGTCAGTCAGTCACTGAAATTTCACTTCCCTGTGCCTGTTGTCAGGTGCAGAAAAACATCTCTGTTTATGGGTAGCTTCTGCTTGGTGAATGTGACAGAGAGTGCTCCTGGGGGGTTGTCCATTAGGGAATGTTGTGTCCAGATGTGGGTCAGCACATCCAGGGGTCTGGGAGAAGCTGGAGAGGCTCCAGGTAAACCTGGTCAACACCCAGAGCAGCCCAGGAGGTTAAGGAGAGGAACAAGAAGTTAAGGCCAATAGCGAGCTACAACTTCTTGTGGATTAGTTTGGTGATGGACTTGAACTCTCCTAGGTTTGTTCTTCTCCCAAGGAGAGCTCTGTGTAGCCACTCACGATTCATAATCAGGCAACTCTCAAATTATCCGTGAGGGAATGGGGACACAAAAACTGCCGGAGTCTTTCGCTGGAAAATGGATTCCCAAGTGTATTTATCCTTGCTGGGATTGGGGAACACTTTTCTACTTTTGAACACCTGTTTTGAAGCACATGCACAGTAACAGCACCTGCACCTACCAATGCCTGTGCACAGATAATGCCATTGCTAAATCCTCCTCATCACACTGGCAGAGCATCCAAGAATCCCCTCGTCCTTGTTATTCAGAGCACCTGAGTGACAGCTGAAGTCCAACTGTAAGTCCAAACCCAATCAAACAAAATGTATTTGAGTATAACCAGACATAAGAGTGCGAAAGGTGAGACTGGGAGCTACAAACAGGGAAAAAATATTAGTTAAAAGATTTTTGTCTCTGTACAATTGAGACAGCATAACCAAGACTTGTAGAAATACTGGGTGGATCTCTGGTCCCTGTTTTTTTAAAGGAGATGGAAGCACTGGAGTGTGAACAGAAGAACATCCACAAAAATGAGGAGCATTTTTGAGAAGTTAAATATTTAAAGGGAAAAGGGCATGGAGAAATCACTTAATTACCATGGCCAGTAACTTCATGTGAGAAAATATCAAGACTTAAAATCAGTTCAACAAAAGTTTACTAAGAGCCATCCACATGTTAATGATAAATTTCATTGGAACTGGCCTGTTCAAAATAAAGCTTTTCATTTAGGCAGCATGATCAAGGAATAGTTTTGGATGTCTTCTAATCACAATTTGATGTCTGTCTCCCTTCACAAGTAAGTTTTATCACTTTGGATACTGGGTAAAATTCCAGGCAAGCCCTCTTTGTGTTGCACAGGTTACAGCAGTGCAAACAACATCCATGGGTGGATGAACATGCAGTCTAAGGTAGTATTTCATGTAATATATATAATAAAGTGAACTCATTTTTATCTTTTGGATACTGGTCTTGTAAAAATATATAAAAGGTATTGTTTTCTGTCATTTAAGTGCATGTATTCAGAGAACCATCATCACTATTAATCTCTATTGTAAGTAGACCATGTAAAAATGCTTATTACACAATGTTGTTTCCTTAAGGGATTAAATATATTAATTACTAATGAAAGCATGAAAATATCCTTAGTCTGATGCCAAAGCATTTCCTATTTGCTCATTATAAGTTGTCATTCATATTAGATGTAATCCTGAATTTTGTCCAAATGCTTCCATGAATGAATTACAATTTTTCCCCAAGCAGTAGAAATGTCGCTTCTTTAGAAAATCTTGTTCCAATCATCTCCTTACCCTGAATATTGGCTTAATCCTTTGAGGCTTTTTACAAATATATTAAGTGATCACAGATTGATAATTTGGTTCTGGAAAATCACCACTGGAAAATAATAGAGAAAGAGCAAGAAGTTTTTAGGAGACATTCAATACTTCCTTCAGTGACAGTGACTGTATTTTTGACTGCTACTAGTTTCCTGATTTACTGGTTAATTTACTGCTCTTCCATGAACAAAAACATTGATCTCACTTGTGGTCTAGGTAGTAATTCAGTGGAGCATTGTCTTGATCATGTTACTCATTTAAAAAGAAATATTATGCTCATTATTCAACCAATTGACACCTTTTCTTTCTCATTCTGTTGCTCTGTCACCAGACCTGAGCTGCTGCTCCTTGGAGGTTCTGATTTGGGAGCAGCTTGGCTGATTTGTACTGTGAGGATTTCATCCACTCGTCCAACTTCTTGCCCTTCCCATGCATCATCTTACGGCATTCTTCTAGGTTTACCCAACTTAAAATGTGAGAGAGAAAGAGAGAGAGCACAGGAGAGCACAGAGTGCGTGCCCAAGATGTTTTACCTGGGTTTGATGTCCCTGAAGGAGCGCGTGGCCTTTCCCTCGGCAGCATGGCCACGGCGGCGTAGGTGACATCCCCTGCCATCCGTGAGCCTGTCCCTCGGAGCTATGGAAAGAGCAGCTCTAACACAGTCATTTGCATCCTGTCACACTCTGCCTGCCTCCAAACACTCACACACTGTGCTATGGCTCTGAGGAAGGCTGAGAAACACAAAAAAGGAAGTCACTAAGTTCTTTCAGTGCAACTTCAAAGCCTGTTTTCAGCCACCATTCTGTCTCTTCTTGCCCTTCAGAATACAGGAGAAAATGAAGATTAAACCCCATAATTTTCACTAACATATATGAAAAAATTTTGTTGGTCAAAGCAGAGGGAATTCTCTAAGGAATGCCCAAAAATGGACTTACACAAGTATGAAAGGTTTGCAGGTTTGCATCTCTTTCTCACAAGAATAGAGAGTACAATTTGTGCAGTGGCTGTTTTGTGGTCCTGTGCATGATCTTACACAGCCTATCCACCTGAAAGAAAGATGAACAAGAAGAACATGTATCAGTATAAGGTGTTTTGTTTTGGGGTTAACGTAACTGTAACCACACAGCTTCAAAAATGTAACTCAAATTCTAACCTGCTCCACCCACGAAGTACTTTAATGGCTTAACTTTAGTGGTTGAATTTAGGTGATATTAATGATGCATTAACATGAACTCAAAATAAAATTTAAAAAAGAATGATCAATGCTTTTTACAAGAAAATGAATGCTCCCATACTTTAGTGTAACAGTAGTTACAAGGAGCTACTGTTCCTACATTGCTTGAACTATTCACTGCTTGAGCTAACAACTCCACAGATGGAAAACCTGAGTTGCCTTTATTACCTTAAACTCCTTTTTCCTTACCCACGTGTTTGCTGCAAGGTATTTTGATGACAGTGTTTTTATCCTCTATTTCAGGTCAGGGGGAAGCCACACAGATTTTAATTGAAACATAAACATCTTCTAAAACCTAAAAATACTTTTACAACACTTAGAGTCCTGTGCATGACATTTTCTGCTAAGAGCTATGCTCTTGATTTTGTGCCTTATTTCCACTTAGAAAATTCCCTCCAACTTCAACACAGAAAATGTCTGCAATCCTACATTTGAAATGTATGTTGAAAATAATGTTTATACAGGCTGTTTGTAGGTTTTTATTACATTCAAAGGCACCTGAAAAAACCAAAGACTGGGGCTGTGATCTTATATTACTGATCTTTTCCCTTATGATGTTAAAGGCTGGCAATGGTGTTAAGTGCAAAGACAAAGAGGTTTGGGGCGGGGGGAAAGAAGAACCTTTGATAGTCGTGGAACAGATTAGTCAGACGTGCCCGAGTATGATTTATAAGCAATGTATCTAAAACCTTATGGGGTTATTATCTGATAATAAACGATAAATCGATACTGTGAGCTGGAGCCTGATAAGGTTTGTTTCACAGACACCTACATAGCAGCCGTATCACCAGGCCTCACATGAAACAGAACTTTGTCCTCTGAATCAGTTTTCCCCTGAACTTCTCAGCATCCTTTACAGCAGGATAGTTAATCTCTGAAATGGAAAAAAATTAACCAAAACCCAACCCTGAACCAAACCAAATTTCCTTATTTGGTTTTTGTTTTTTTTTTTTTTTTTTTTTAAACTTTGGGCCATAAAAAAGAGTTAGAAGCCCATACAGGTTGTTTGAACTCTCAGTCTCTTTCCATCACTGCACACCCACTTCAGCAGTGTTTTCTCACATGACTGCCTCCTAAACCAGTCACAACCATCCAGAGGTAACAATGTGCAGTCTTGAGGCTGTTTCCTCTCATCCTGTCCCTTGTTCCCTGGGAGCAGAGCCTGACATCCCTTGTCTGCCCCCTTCTGTCATGGAGTTCTGCAGAACCAGAAACTCCCCCCCGAGCCTCATTTTCTCCAGGCTGAGCCCCCCCCAGCTCTTTCAGCTGCTTCTTCACGAGCTGTAATCTGGTTTGTTTAATTTATTGCATGATCCACCTTCATCTTGTGTCTTTTGGGTTCTTCAGGTAGAGCCTTGCCTCAGCCTCTTCTTTCCTCACAGGAAATGAATCCGGATTAATATGCAGAGTTTACAGAACCCTGTGAGGCCCCTAAAATACAAGGGGCTGTGTATCAAAACACATATGTCTGGGGAGGGGGGAGTGCTGCTTTAGCCTTGAATTTTCAGACTTCTTGGCAGAACATGGAGATGTACATCTGAGGGCCCAGACTCTCTTGCAGCACCTGCAAGGAAAGATGGTGGGATTGTTGTGTAGGATTTCTCTGCACATCATGGAGATCTTGACAGCCTGGAGCTTCAGGGGCACCGTGGGGGTAGCAAAGGGATGCGAGCTCGTGTCATTCCCCATCCTGACGCGCTCCTGGGTGCACACAGACTCCCCCCTTCCAACTGCCAAGCCTGACTGATGTCACTGAGTGATGTTCTGGTGTTAGCACAGTTACCAGCTATGCACAGAACAAATGTGACAACTGCAGATGCCACCCCTTCTTGTGGGTGTGACAGCATCGCCGTCATTGCGTGTGGAGGCAAAGGCAGACTGAAAACAGCGACGTGGGCTGCAAAGCAGAATCCAGCAAAGCAGAATTCAGCCCCTCCTGCCACAGAACAGGCAGCTCAGCCCAGGACTCCAGCTGCCTCATAATGCACATTTGAAAGAATTTGAACTGCCGGTCTGACAATAAAATGCAGTTCCTAAAGGCTGATCTGCAACACAGACGCTTCCAGGCTAAACTGAGGGAGTCCCATAAGTAAATGTCCAGTTGAGGTTTCAATTCTAAGCCTCTGCTGCATCACAGCAGAGCCTGTTTTTATGATGAGGTGCAAAAGCAGCACCCAGAAGGCATGATCAGAGCTAGGGCTGAAACAAACACACTTATTGCCATAAAGGAATGTCTGTGCGTGGTTATCCCACACTGCAGCAGGAAAAAAGATGTCAGTTAAACTTTTAAATTCACAGACTGAAATTTATTTATCTATTTTGTTAGTCCTTCCCTGCTGTTCTCTATTCTGCCATACAGACACAGACTATCTTGCTTCAGGTCTAGCAGAGCTCCTCTCTCTTACCCTCATGTCTGAAAAAGTCTGGGTTTGGGGTATCACTTTAACCTGTGGGTGTGAGAGCACTTAGCAAAGAAGAGCATCGATTCCAGGATGCACTTGGAAAGGCAAAAATAAAAGGACTTGCCCGAGCCCATCAGCAGGCCAGGGGCAGGGGCTGGAAGACTGCTCAGCACTTCTGTCCCTCAGCACAACACCTTTTTCTGAAGGTGTGTTGGTTTGGGCTGGGACAGAGCTCATTTCATTCACAGGAGCTACCACGGATTTGTGCTGGAAGCAGTGTGGGTAACACAGGGGCGTTTTAGCTGTTGCTGAGCAGTGACTACACAGCATCTTTCCTGCTTCTCACCCCACCCCAGCAGCTGGGAGGCTGCACAGGAGCTGGGAGGGGACACAGCTGGGACAGCTGAGCCCAATTGACCAAAGGAATTTCCCACATGGCATCATGATCAGTATTTAAAGCTGGGGCAAGAGGGAACAGAGATGTCTGGAGTGCTGGTTTCCCAAGTCACAGCTATGTGTGGTGGAGTCCTGCTCTCCTGGAGATGGCTGAGCACCTGCTGCTCATGGGAAGCTGCAGCAACTGAGCTAGCTGAGATGGAGAAAACCTTAGCCTAGGTAGTTCATGCAGAAACCATAAACCTGAGACCATGGGAGGCAGGATATGGAAATTAGGATAGTAATGGCATCATTCCAAAATAGGTCATGTCTCTGGTTCTCCGTGGGTTAAAGACATTTGACAAATACAGTCAAGCCCCTATCCCCCATCTGGGACTGGACCCCTGCCCCAGGTAACCTTCTATATTGTTAAGTTAGCCATGCCCCCAGGTATTTGGATGCTGCCTCCCAAGCTGTGTTTCTGATCAGATCACCGTTCAAGTTCTACATTTGGGCACTCCATCCTTCCCGTCCCGTTTGTTTGCCACGCTCCGGACCGGACCGGTATCACCGTGCCTTTGTGATAGGGAGCCGTGAGTTAAACCCTTCTTTTGGCTTTCCTTGTGTGTGCAGCTTTTGCTTTATCTGTGAGAGTGTCATCTCAGCCCACAGGCTTTTACTCTTGTGGTTCTCCTCCCCATCCCCCAGGTGTGAGGGAGCGAGTGGCTCTGTGGGGTTGAGCTGCTGATGGGGTTACCCATGGCAGCAGGCCAGGCTGATTGCTGATACCTCATGGATTTGTGGGTTGGTGCTTCAAAAATTAAAACCAGACTCATCAGTTCCCTTCTTTCCATGTATTCCAGAGCTCTTTCTGGAAATACCATACCCATGTAGAGTTAGAAATCCCTTAGCCATTAATGCATTTATTTTATGTCAAAGTGATTTTGGGTAAAAAAATCTCTTTCTGCTTGTAAAATTGGAAGCAAAGCTGTTGTAAAAGTGGGACCATCTGTAAATTCTGTCAATCGAATGGACAAATGGTGCTTGTAAGCACACATAGCTTACAATTCTACCAGAAGTTATTGGAATTAATACCCAACGGCAGGAATGAAGAACAAAGAGCACTCTCTTGCACAGAACTTTCAGTGCTCTCTGGTTTTATTGCTTTACAAGTATGTGACATCTTTACATTTTTCTCCAGGAGGCAGAAATGCAACTATAAATGAATTTTTCTTGGTAATTTCAAGATTCAAGAACTCTTATCACATTGGCCTCAGGACAGATTTAGTATAGAGATTAGTATAGCATTATTTAGTAGCATTATAGTATATAGATTAGTACAACAATGCAGATGGTACAGCCCATAAATTAGGATGTTTGCATTGGAGGGGGAGTTAAAGTTAAGAAAAGTTTGATATAGAAGAATCCAGCTTGAGCAATAAAGAGCAAGTCAGAGTGAGCAGTAAGATCATTTATTGCTTGGATGGAATTAACACATTGGAATTAGTCCAGCCTGTAATATTTGCTAGCAGTGAACTGCAGCAGTGGAACTGGAGAAGGAGGCTAAGTGTGAAGCAGGGTGTTAACAGGAGTGCCTAGTGTTGTATGGATCTTGAATACAGAAAAACAAGGAAATAGAAAGAAGAGCAGTACAGAAGAATAAGAAATCCTTTTCAATCCTTACTTTATCAGCATTGAGAGGTTTCAGTAAAGAATCCCAGGATGGGTCAGGCTGAAAGGGACCACAGTGGGTCAGCTGCTCCCACCTCCCTGCTCAAGCAGGGCCATCCCAGGGCACAGGATTGTGTCCAGACTCAAATATCTCCTGTGAGTGAGACTCCACAGCCTCTCTGGTCTCTGTTTCAGGGCTCAGTCACTGCCCAGGACAGAAGTTCTGCCTCATGTCAGTGGAACCTCCTGGGGTCAGTCCCTGCCCGTTCCTCTGGTGCCATTGCTGGGCCCCCCGGAGCAGAGCCTGGGCCCTGCTCGGAGCCCTCCCTGCTCACAGGGACACCCAGGGCTGAGGCCCCTCTCAGCTGGGGCTCCTCTCGAGGCTGGACAGCCCCAGCTCCCTCAGCCTTTCCCTGTCAGAGATGCTCCAGGCCCTAAATCATCTCTGCAGCCTCCACTGGCCCCGCTCCAGGAGCTCTCAGTTAAGTTGTAATAATGGACAAACTGGGACAATTTACATCAATAACACTGCACACAATTTATCCTGCTATGCTGAGTAATTGATGCTGGCTCTTGATTTTAATTCTGTTAAAAACTGTTCTTACATAAATATCCAGCTAGTATTGCTCATGAGCTGAACATCAGAGCTAATTAACTGTTTGGAAACTGGACATCTAAGTTCTCTGAGGACTGGGATTTTATGATCTGAGAGGATCATAATGTTCCCTGGGACACTTGAAAGAAATGAAGTTTAGCAAGAGAAGCTTGAAAGCCTTCCAGCACAGATCTTTGTACTTTGTCCCTTGCTGCTCCTGATGCTTTTGACAAAATCCCCAGTTGTTGAAAAGAGCTTAGTAAATTACTGTCTTAAAGTGTTAATTTCAGTTATTCTTAAATTTTCCTTAGATGTTCTTCCTGCAAACAATCCAAAATGAAACAAACCAAACACACAAAAAGAAAAAACAAACAACAACAACAACACACACACACACACAGAGAAAATCCCCCAAAACCTATTTAAAACTAAAACCAAGATGATCCCAAGGACCCTTTCACCCCAAGGGTTATAAGTGTGATTCTAAGTGTGCTGAACAAGAAGGGAGCAGCAGATGGCCATTGTGCTTTGAACTGGAGCCATGCAGCAGCAGGACTAGGAAAGAAACTGTACAGTGTAAATTACACAGAGAAGTCAACTCTTCCTCTCTCCCTTTTCTCTTCCTCTGTCCTTCTCTGACAAACTCTAGAGCCTTTTAACAGGTAGTTCTAACACTGCACCTTCTCCTGTGCAATCTCACAGTCATCAAAACCACTCTTTCAATGCACACACACTCCTTCCTGCAGGGAGAACAGATCTGAGCCCCTCAGGCCCCTTTTCCTGCATTGGTGGACTTAATTTCATTTATCTTACATTAAAATCAGCTGGTTTAGCTTCTGGGGTTTTTTTCAAATGCTGGAATTTGCATCTTACTTTACCAAAAGAAGATGATGTGCATATGTCTCATTAAATAGCTGGAAAGGATATTTAAATATATGTATTGATCTGCTTCTGCTTTGTTCCTGCCCACTTGAGGAGCAGTTGGTACATTTGAGGAGCTTAATGCCGTTATTTAAATGGAGACTTGTGAGGCCTGGAACTACGTAAGCAGCTCTGTTGAAACCTTACAGTTTGCAGTATTTAAGTTGCACTTCAAAAGGACAAGCCTGGGCTTTTTGCAACAGCAAAGATTTGTTAACTTTGAAATTCACAGGCAAGGTCTTTTCCACAACAGTGAAGTGGGCATTCTAGCAAGCCATTGGTGATCTTTTAAGTGCTTTGTCTAGAATATTTCTTTCTGGAAATTGAAGCTTCAGTGGAAAGTTTTGGTTGTGGTTTTTTTTTTTTTGTTTTTTTTTTTTTTTTTTTTTTTTTTTTTCTTCCTTCTGAAATGGTTATAATGATTTCTGTCAGATGGAAGATTCAGCAAGGTTCAACCAGGATTTTTTGGGGGTCAGAATTACATCCTGGCTTCACCTTTAATGTGTTGACAGTGTCTAGTGGTGCTAAATCATGGGGGTGCAGTCGATGGATGATCAGCCCTGGAGAAAGGGAACAGTGTGGGGTGAAGGAGAAGCAGAGAGGAGCTGTTATGGACTGACCCCATTGCCCCATCCCCTGTGCCTCTGGGATGGTAGGTGAGGAGGGGAGCGAAGCCAGGAATAAAGCAGTGGAATTGAGGAAGAAGGAGCAGGAGCAAGGTGTTGCTTGAATCTTTTTGTCTGCGTTTGTCACTATCCAAATCTATTTTAATTTGCAAAAGTCAAGTCTGTTTTCTCCATGATGGTAACTGGTAAATGATTTATCTGCTTTTATCATGACCCACAACCCTTTTCCTCTTATTTTCTTCCCTGTCCTGTTGAAGAGCAGGAATGAGAGAGAGGTTGGATGGGTGTCTGGCTGCCATCTAAGGTCAATCCAGCATAACCATCTTACCAGCTTATATTAATTTACAACTTTCTTTTTTTCTTATACCTATTTGCTAAGCTGTGTAAAGTTCTAATAAAACAAAGGTAGTGGATCCTGTGGCTATCTCAAGAAGCTCTTAAAAATATTAGCAAGAGACCACTCATGGAATATTGACAGAAATTGACTCCTAAGTGAATTATCCTCCTGAGCAGTTTAAAACAAACCACTTTTAAAAGGCAGGTACCTGCCAAATAAGCTTTTTAAATATTATAGTCCTTTGTTTCACTTGCACTAAATCCTCTTTACATTTTCAAATTAGTTTTTGAAAGTCTGGAGTAGAAGTGAAAATATTTTCATGTAATGACACATAAAGATAGCAGAAAGCCCACCCAGGGAAAGAAAAAACAGTGTTTTAGTCTGACAAGAGTAACACCCCTCTCATCTCCATCCAAGTTAAGCTCAAGGCTGTTCACAAGTTGGCAGCAGAAATTGATACCAACATTGCAAGGATGAAGGTCAGAGACAGTGCCAAGCCTTGAGAATCCAGGGCACTGTCTCAACAGAAGGATGAAGGTCTCAAAGAGGAGCAATCCGGGAAAACATAGGCATGTTTACATTTAAACCTAATGTTCCCCTGGAATTTTCTGAGTAGGTGTGTACCTGCAGATGGTGTGCAGTGTTTTTAAAGATCACAAACCTTGTTCCTCTTCTGCACATTCAAAGAACTGGCTTCGTTTTTCATCCTGCTTCTTGTTACTCAAGCACACTTCACGCTTCGAGTTTTATTTCACCAGAAAGAAAACTTCAAAGCCACTTACTCACATATATAAAATGCTATATCACTTCCTTTCTTTTGTGAAGTCCAGCACATGCTTTAACTGAATAAACAAAGAGCAGTTCTGAGAAATGCAAATCTTTTCTTGGCAAGGTGGTGGTGTGAATACAAGGCAAAATCATTGGGATTTTTCCTTTATTTCAGAAGGATATTCGTATTCCTTTTACTGAGATGATAGATCCAGTGAATAATGGCAGAGATAAGCAACCAGGCAAGAACAGCAAGAAGCCGGCCTACAAAAAGGTAGGTGTTGAAAGGAAGCAAAATGAAAGAACTATAATTTCTGTCAGGCTGGCAACCTGTCACTACTGGGGTTCCACAGGGCTCCATCCTTGGCCCTGTTCTCTTCCAAATCTTTGTAAATGACCTGGACACAGGACTGGAAGGACTTACTAAGTAAGTTTGCAGATGATCTTAAATAGACAACAGTTAGCACAACGTGTAAATGCATTGTTTCTTTTCACATCCCATTTTGTTCTTCTAGCTAGGAAGCATCCAATTCCCAAATGCTAGAATATTCTGTTAGGCTAGTGATGTTGCCCATAAAATATAAAAATGCTATGAAATCCTGAACCAAGAAAATCCTGAACCACAAGAACTCGGAGTTTCTGGTCACACAACTGGTGAAGACTTTTTGCAATGCTTGGGCTTTATGTCTGGGAAATCTCTTTACATGCCTAAAAGCAACCATGGTTTTAGCAGGTCTCATTGGTTCATTATCACTCAGATGGGTTGGGAAAACCAACCTGTTAACTGTGACATGTAGTAACGTTGATGTTCGTGAGCATCCTTACAGTGCAACGTGTAATAAAACCTCGCTTCTCAAAATTCCACTTCAAAGCATGTTTCATGTAAATGAAGATCCAAATTCCTGTAAGTGGCTTTGGCACCATCTGAAGAAGCAGGAAGCTGCCTAGAGGTTTTATGATACAGATCAAAGGACACTAACATTGCTTTAATAGAATGTAGATGCTCTCACACAGTCAAAACAAAAATAAGAGGAAAGAAATTTTGCCAGCCTTTCACTTCACTAGTTCCTGTGGAAGCTCTTATCAGGCTATGGGTGTTCACAAGTTCAAAACCATTCTTACCTGGTAGCACTGTGGTCACAAAGCTGGCACCCTCTTTTTCCATCCTGTACTCCGCCTTTGGATTTTTTCTGCAACTTCCATCTTAATTTTACCATCTGCAGAGAGGCCTGGAGCAAAGTGTTACGTTGTAGAATCATGGAATGGTTTGTGTTGGAAGGGACCTTCAAGATCATCTTGTTCCACCCCTCTGCCCTGGGCAGGGACACCTTCCACTATCCCAGGTTGCTCAGAGCTCCATCCAACCTGGCCTTGGACACTGCCAGGGATGGAGCAGTCACAGGTTCTCTGGGCAACCTATGCCAGGGCCTCACCAGCCTCAGAGGGAGCAAGTTCTTCCTGGTATCCTAGCTAAATCAACTTCCTTTCAGTTTAAAGCCATTCCCCCTTGTCCTGTCACTAACTTTCCATCTCCAGCTTTCTTACAGACCTCCTTCAGGCACTAGAAGATATCTAGCTCTGAGGTCTCCACACCTCCTCTCCTCCAGCTGAGCAGCCCCATTTGTTTCAGCTTGTCCTTGTAGGAGAGATGCTCCAGTCTTCAGAGCATCTCTGTGACCTTCTCAGATCCATCCCAACAAGTCCCTGTCCTGTGCAGATCCCCAGAGCTGCACACAGGCTCATCTCCTAACCACCTCCTTCTTTCTTCCTGTGGAATAGGTCCTCATTCTACAGCCACCTCTTATTCATGGATGATTTTAAGAAAAAAGAATGCAAATAGAGTGTGAGGAAGCACTTGGACAACCTGATTTGAGCAACCAGCAAATGGTACTGTGGTTTCAGCAACCTTTAAGCCTCTGAGTAATGTGAAAATGGTTGCTGCAGGAAGTGGGCACATGGCTCTTCTACACATGGGCAGCTTCTCTTCTCTCCTTGCCCGGGCTGAGGTGAGCCCTGCCTGTCTCATCCATGGCCTTCCAGGTGTATCAAGGCTGGATGGCACATCCATTGGTACAAAGTCAGAGGTGAAGCCTTGAGAGTGGAGCTAAAAGTGTCTCTAGTCTTTACCTCTTCTCTATGCTCAGACTTTCCATTTGCAGGACTTTCCATGTCAGTCAGCACAAGTTCTTTAACCTGCCATTTATTTCCAGTTGGTACTCTCTTTTTTGCAGGAGGAATCCTTACAAATGGGATAGGAAGTTGGAATATGAGACCTCAGGCACAGTTCTCACATGTATTTGTTCCTGCACTAAATGTTACATGACTCCCCCACCCCAGAGGATTGTCAGGGGATCCTCCCAGAATCTGTTAAGGGTGTTGGGGTTAACAAGGGAAGGAAGGAAGGTGTCTGTGGGTGCAAATAGCCCTGACACAGGGGGAAAAAAGCTGATGCTGCTTTTGTCGGAGCTCTGCCCCTGCAGCCACCATCAGTGTGTTCTGCCATGGGGCAGCCCAGCTGCCTGGCTGCTGTGGTGATACCCATGAGACAGCTTCTCCTTCACCACTTCTCTTTCCCCTCTGTGAATGAGAGGGGCTGGGAGTCCTGGAGACCTGCCTGGTCAGGAGGGCTGTGAGGTTCACCCTTTTGGGTTTGAGAACATCAAAACCTCAGATGTTGTGGGCGGCGTTGCTGGGCACTACAGTGACTGCAGTTTCTGCACCCTAAAACCTTCTGCACCTCTAAAACACAGTAGGTCCCTATAACCAAGCTTTTAGAGAGTTTTCAGTTAGTGCCAGCAGGAACAGGATTATGTCCAACAACCTCTGAATAGAAATAATTGGCAACTAAAGACTTAATTGGAGTGACTGTAGGCTTTGAGATTGCTATCTCTGAGAAGTGTGTTCTATTTTTCAGGTTTACCTTGCATGGCTGGAAAATGGCTGGAAAACAGCTGAAATGGGGTGCTTGCAAAAAGAAAGGGATCTGTTTGATGTGTTCTTATGCAACTTACAAGAAAAATGACAATTCTCTTGGACTTCAAGGAATCATGTATGACCTGGCATTTAGGCCTTCCCATCTCCCTTTAGAAACGTTTCAGTCAGCTATTGAAATGCTTGATATTTAACACGGGCTTGTGTGAATGTGTCACTGCTGCTGTATCAGTCACTGTTGCATAATTCCCTCCCTTTGTAGCTTTCTGCGTGCACTATTCTGTGTCCGCAGCACCTGATCCTGAACAGCAATTTCAAGCAGAAGGACAGTGTTTGTAAATATCACTGATGGCCAAACAGCTTCTTATGCTGCCTGAAAGCTGCTGAGCTTAAGTGAAGCCTTTCTTATAACAATAGAAATGATCTCTGAAAAATGCCAGCATGGGGAAGGTCTCTGGTAACGGAAAATAGCTCAGTTTGGCCCAGACAAACACAACCCAAAATCTGTAGTTGTACTTAAGTGCAGTTTATTCAAGACAGTTTTTGACTGTCTTTTTGTCTCAGAATCCCAGAGGGAGCATCCAAGGTGCAACAGCTAAAAGCCCCAAACTGCCTTACAACTCCTCCTCTATCAAAGAGCCTCTTCCCAGGAACTCAGGGAGGGAGCTTTCCACATTGTAAGTTTGAGACTCACTGCATTCCTCTTGGCATTCTGTTTGCATCAAAATTAATTATTTACATAAGTCAAAAACCACCCGCACAGCTCTTGAAATGCAGAGCAGGAGCTCTTATTTCAGCTGCACCAGAGTAAAGCAGGGATAACCTTAGGGCAGTTGACTGTGGAAATTCCTGGGTGTGAAGCTGGCATCAGTGGGACCTTCAGGGCTTTCTCAGCAGGTCCACCTCCGGTGTTTCTTGTCACTAAAGGAACATCCACCACCCTTACCTGAGTGCTTTCTTGCGAGCTATCAGAGCCAGGCAGGCTTTAACTGATTGAAAGAGAAACACTCCAGAAAAAATAGGGGACTTTTATTCATTGTAGAATTACAATTTATATATCTTTTCATTACTTAATATGCAAATAATACTAGTTCAAAATAATGCAATTATGCAATCAAAAATAAACTTGTAAATGACAGTTTGGGTCAGCTGTGTAAGGGATGGACCAGAATTCAGTAGTTTTGCTTTTTAAGCCCATATTCAAAACTAGGACAGCATCAATAAGAATAAGAAACTGCTATGATGTTTCCTGCAAGAAGATGTTTCCCGCAGTATTAGAACTTCCAGGTAATCTATCCAAAATTTCATGAACCCATTTTTACAGGAAATGTGCCTGAACTATCAATGCTTCCAGTGGGATTTCACGAGCATTCAGAGTTTATCTTAATCCACCATAAAATCCTTAAGATCAAGGCTTTTTGAACATTGTGCATAAAATACCCCATTACTTTCTGGCAGTAGGCAGATGATTAGTAATTTCAACCCAGCATCACATCCTTGTTGTTAGTGTCATGATATACATTGTAGATTGATCTGCTCAGAATCAAGAAGATTTTCAAATATAGACTCAAGAAGATTTTCAAATATTTGAAATAAGGTTGTCAGAGGAAATATTGAATGTCCAGCATCCAGTACTCTTGAAGTATTTTTCCATACCCCTTCTAGGAAAACATATAAGAGAAAAGGTGGTTAATTATCAGATGGGAAGGCCTCCACCCTCAAGAAAATACAGGATTTATTATCCGGGGACACTAAGTTTGCATCTGCCAGCTCATACAGATTGCTAAAAAGGGGGGGGGGGGGGGGGGGGGAGGAAAGAAGAAAAAATTTTAATACTATTCTCAGTGGCTTTTATTCTGCTTGTTCAGCTTTAGTCAGCTCCTCAGTTTATACTCAAAAGCTGAAAACTTAAAATGAAACAACGGCCTATGTCCATGGAGATTTATATCCATAAATGTGCTTGTTTTGGATATGAATTATATGAATTTATTCTCCATAGTGATGAGTTCAAAACCATGAAGTAAAGAAATGTTTTCCTCTTCCTATTCTGCCCAGTGCAGAAATAACAACCTGCTATTATCTATTTCAGGGAGGGAAAATGCTGGGTTTTTTAGTCTAAACCAGCGGATTTCCTTTAACTGGGAGCTATAGCAGAACTTTAGGTGCTGGGACAGAACAGGTTTATCTGCAGAACTCAAGGAATCAAACAGGTCAGTGTTATGTAACTCATACTTCTGGGAAAAAATAAGGCTACATAAGCACTTCAAATTTCCATCAGTTTAAATGGAACAGAAATTCTGATATGTTTTATGGTGACGTAGAGCCATCTAGTGACTATTTTGTGTGATTCAAATGCAAATGATTAATGTAGGAAGGAAAAAAAAACTTCTTCCAAATTCTTGAATAACCTTCTAACAATAGGTACATCTTTATATATAAAATAAATTTAGTCTGACTTTGTATTACTGACACTGAGGACAGTTTAGCACCTAAGTACTAACACAAACCCCTTTCTCATGCGACTTTTTAAAGAATCTTCCTCAGAACAACTTGGATGCAATCTCAAGCAAAATATGTCTTTTTCTAACCATCACCTGCCTGCTGAGGGGAAGGGCAAGATGCTGGAATTAAAAGGGGAAGGATGTTGGAACTGGAAGTGGCCTGGAATCAGATGGTCTTTGAGGGCTCTTCCAACCCAAATCATCCTGGGATTAATTCCATGTTGCTTTGGACAGAGAAGCATTAACCCCATAATCTTCTGCTCACCCACCTAGATGCCTAAATCTCATCTGTTTACAAACTTCTGCTTTCCAGCTGGTACCTCCACAGTCCTCCCACTTTCTCCTGAGAGGTCATTCAGGTACTGCAACAATGTGAGACACTTCATATTTTCTCATTATATCTCAGCAGCCAAAGAGCACATTTTTCCAGAGTATGGGACAGTATCACTTTCTCTCTTTGCTGTCCTCCTTTCCAGGAAAGAAGACGACATTGTGGTTCTCCTTCACCTGCTGAGGGTCCCCCTGCAGGGCTGCATCCAGCCCTGGGCCCAGCACAGCAAGGCCAGGGAGCTGCTGCAGCCAGGCCAGAGCAGGGACACCAAGGGCATCAGAGGGATGGAGCAGCTCTGCTGGGAGGAAAGGCTGAGGGAATTGGGATTATTCAGCCTGGAGAGGAGAAGGCTTTGGGGTGACCTCATGGTGGCCTTGCAGTGCCTGAAGGGAGCCCACAGGAAAGATGGAGTCTCTTGACAAGGGCCTGGAGTGACAGGACAAGGGGCAATGGCTTCACACTGACAGAGAGCAGGGTTAGATTGGATATTAGGAAGAAATTGTTCCCTGTGAGGGTGGTGAGGCCCTGGCACAGGTTTCCCAGAGCAGCTGTGGCTGCCCCATCTTTGGAAGAGTCCAAGGCCAGGCCGGATGGGACGCTGAAGAATCTGGGATAGTGGAAGGTGTCCCTGCCCATGGCAGAGGGGCTGGAATTACATAGTCTTTAAAGTCTATTCTAATCCAAACCATTCCATGAGTAATGCAGAACCTTTTAGTTACCAGGATTGTGAAGGCCCATTCTCAAAACATCTCAGTGATACAAGCTGAAAAGGCCAAAGTGTTCATCTTTCTTCTATGGATGGTCCCAAGAGAGCAAAATATTGCACTCCTTGACTAACCACCATGACAACTCCAAAGAACCACGTTTTCTGCCTTTATTGAGAAAATTTGAAAATCAACATGCAAAGGAAGCATAGGTCAGACTCAGCCCTGGTTTAATTCTGAGCTCAGTAGTGCCCCAGGGATTTGAGGATTAGCATGTGGTGTAGAGCTGGTTCAGAAATTCCTCTCTGAGAATTCAAAGTTTTGGTATCATTCTAAGTTACCAGAAACCCCAAAAATTTAGAAAAAAAAAAAACCCCAAATTTAGGAATTTCTATGGGCAGGAAAATCCAACAAGAAAAAAAAAGTGGGCCTTACAAAAACATTTTTAAACCCAACTTCAAAAAATAATTTTATTCTGTATGAAATATTTGAAAAATTAAAATTCAGAAAAACATTATTTCAACAATATTTAAATTATGTTTTTCAACAATATCAGGTATTCTTTCTATTCCTCCCCATATCATTGATTTCTGGTTTCAACCCTGAACTGTGGAAGTTTAGGAGGAAATTATCTGATAATCACAAACCAAAGCAATCTAATAATCACAAAATGAGCAATCAATCCAATAATCATGAACCGAGTTTTCAATTGAAACACATTTCAATGTCCAGTTGGTTTGAGGACAATATGAACTCACTCAACATGTTGCCAGTTCAGGTTCTAAATGAAAATTATGTGTGGGTTGAAAGTCCCAGTTTGTGAGAAAATTGATCAAAATCTCAGTTTTTAACAGGGCATGCACCAAGAGAAGGGAGTAAGAATTAAAAATTGTTCACCAAAAGCTACAAGGTGAGAATTTACATTTGAAAAAAAAAAAAAGGTTCTGGTTTCCTTTCGTTTTGCAGACATCTAAACACTCCTTTTGACCTAATGTGGTGTGATGGGGGGAGGTCAGAAATAGGGGCTGTGTTTTCGTCAGCAAGTCCCATTTTGATGGCAGACCTGAGACCTGAAAGAAACTATTCAAAATGGCAAGTGAGGTGCTCTATGCCGAGGTGTCGCCCAAGGAAAGAGTGAATTTTATTACAGAAGCTTCAGATACAGGTAAAAAAAAGTTTATCTTAGTATTACTTATTTTCTTTTGCTCATTGACACAATCTTAAAGCTTTCATTCTTTCTTAAATCGTTCACCAGCAGCTGAAGTCATGTGGAAAGCCTTTTATAACTATTAATACCCAACTCTGGTTTTGTATCTATTGGCGTGGCAAATTCATATTTATTAATAGAATGAATGCTGAATTCTAACAAAAGTGAAGATTGACCTTTAAAATCCCATTCTGACTTTCAGTAAGATGGCTGAAATAAGACCTTTCTTAAACACGCTAATGTTCAGACACTGAAGATCTATTTACAGATTATGGGAAACTCATTGACAGTTCAAGTTCATTGAATGGATATTTCTCTCTCCTCAGTCCACTTACATTTTGTATTTTAATTTGACTCAGTTTCTTAGACACCAGAAATATTTTTAAGTTCTAAAGCGAGAGGTCTGTTTCTATTTTCTTTTTTCCCTCTTTCTCTCTCTTTTTCTTTCTCTGTCCTTTTCTTTCTCTTCTAAAAGTTCTGTGTTGAGAAAAATACAAGTCAAGATTTAACAGAACTTTCTATAATTTTGAAAACTGTTAGTACTGCAATTTCTGTATAACCTACTAATGCCTTCAACTATAAAGCTGCATTGCTTAAAAAGAAATATTTTTTAAAAATATCGTCCAAAATATAGCCATTAATGGATTTGGGCAGGAAATAATTCATGGTTTTAAAATGAAAGTATCAAGTTTTACTTTTTCAATTCTGATCAAAAAATAGATCTTTTCTTGTTGTAAGACAATTGAGCATGAAAAGTTTATTTTAAATTATAATACTCAAAGCTTCCAATAGGAAAGAAAAATATGTCCTATGCCAGTAAAGCAATACTTATTCTTAAAAATTAGATATGTATATTCACTCATTGAAACAGAGTACGAATATCACTTGTACAGATATGAAATCTTTGTCATTCATTGTTAACTCATTTTGCCCCTTAAATTGCTTGACCAGTTCTCTACAGAAGAGCTGCACTGACAGGACAATCCTTGGAACTCCAGTGTAGAACTGTCCCCTAAGGATTTACTGGAGACGCATGCTCATGCCCTGTACAACTCATTGTGAAAATGGCTCAGACTTGGAGAGTGTAAAAGTCTGTTCCATCTATTTTTATTTTCTTCTTCCTCTGTCCCTTAAATTTCTAGTTTATATTTTCTAACTATATGTTACGGTTTTAAGTGCTTTCACACAGCTTTTAATTCGCTCCAGTGAATCATGCTTAGAAATTGGTGTATACATTATTCTGAGAGCCCCCAAGACCATACTTCTGAAATCTGCCCATATAAGGTGCTTGGAAATTCTGAATCTAAAAAATTCTAACGGCCAATTATGAGGCTTAATAAGTAAGCAAATTTCACAGAAAATTCTTTTCTTATGTTTTAGAGCATGCCAGCATGGCGTTTAGCCTGTCATAATATTTTCAAAAAATATTTTCAATTGCAATACCTATATTCTTGTCACTTCTGTGAATCTTGCATCCCAGTTGGTGTCCCAATAAGTGCTTTACTTAAATGGCATCCTAAAACAAGGACTTCCACAGGCTGATTGTAATATCTTGCACTAAGAAATACTTCAAATCGATCTTGAATTTGGCACCTACTAATAGCACCAGTGTTTCATGGTGAGATATAGCAGAAAAAAAATCTATCTATATAATTAGTATTCTTTCATGTTCTTATGGATATAAAATCATATCTATACATGATTACAATCTTCAATTTCTTGGTGTGTTCCATCACTTTTGTATTTGAGAGCACAAGTGCAGGAAACTGAGCCCTTATCTTCTGCCAGATGCTGTTAAATTGTTCTGACCACTTGGCTGTTGCCTGTGAAAGATGCTTAGTTCTGAAAATGGGTCGCATTCTATATTTTTTGTAAATTCTAAACCACCACACTAAGATTGATCTCCACAGCTCTGGCACCTTTAGGAGGTTGCTTTTCTTCAGGCAAAAATAATCTTACTTCATACACTATCAGTGAGCAAATTTTTTGAAAGTAGCTCCTGGGGAATGAGGCAAAACATGCAAAGCAGGCAACCCTGGAGGTTGTGGTTTGTTGCAGTTGATATAAAAATACAGGTCCTTCCTTCCTTCTGCTGACACACCTACCAAAAACTGCTGGGGTCAGTGACACATCCCACACCTTTGGGGAAATTCACCCTGACACCATTTTTTATGCTCTCTGTTGGTTGCAAAAATCTTGTAACACAGGTTGAAGTACTTTTTATGATGGTTGTGACCACTGAGTATCACAACCCTGCTTGTGGTTTATTAAGAAGTAAACAGAAAAAAACTAATTTAGCCAAGAAAAGTTGCCAGTGATTAACTTCTGCCTAAAGATTGACAGAATATATAAATGTGCGTGTAAGATATAGAATGACAAGGAAAAAACAGAATTAATAATAGAGTAGTTCAGTGTATGGTAACTGAGAGTCACCTAGAAGGATCTGTAAAATTGTCTAAAATTATTAATTAACAAATTTATTTATTTATTTGGAATAGTGCACTGAAAAAACATTGTTGCAGGAACTCTTCTAGTACTTTCCACCCTTTTTGTCCCTCCAGGTGATCCAATCACGTATGCTCTGGTGAATATGAAAGGGAGATCCGACAGACCTGACAGCACACCTGAAATTACACATTCAGGTATGGCAACTCCACAGGACACTTCATGTTTTCTTGTTATATTTCAGCAGCCAAACATCATATTTATCCAGAGTATGGGAAAGAGTCACTTTCTCTTTTTGCTGCAGGTGATTTCAATCCATTTTTCCTTGCTCTCCACTCTTGAAGGATGCTCAGAACATGCTTAAAATTCATTTTGCAGTGGAGGCACTTGAAAACTCTTCTTTTCTATTTAGCAACAATTTCCATGTATTGCTTTTCACTTCCGAATGAATTTTGGGTGAATGAACAGGCCAACAACAGCATTTAAAGCCAAACTGCGTTACTTTTGGAAAGTAATAACCAAAAAAGCAAAAAATTCTGAACAGCTCTTTGACAATTCCAGAAAAATTGTGTCTGTCTTTTCTTAAGTTAGTATTTCAAGATACTTTAAACTGTCTCAAGCCATGTAACCAGCCCTGAAAGAAAATTTTGTTCTGCAAAGTGAAATAATATATTGGATATGAGTTTTGACTCTTGTGTATGAGGTGAAAATGAAGAAGAGAATATTGCATTCATGTGATGCATAAGAGCAATTAATACATGTAGGCTGTTAGCTTCCAAAAATGTTAGCTTTTGTAAATGCTGGTGCAAACAAACATTTCTACTGGGGTTTAATTTGGCCTCCCAACAAGGAAAAAGAAACTGAAAGCTTCAGATGATTTTTCTGACTAAAAGTGGCAGTCAGGCAGACAAGGGAGTGGGCCAGGTAGAGACTGTGTTACAAAGACAAAACTAATTTACTGGCTTCATTGAAATGATTTCATCTCAGTGAATTCAGGCTTGAAATGCAGCATGGAAAGTGTTGTCAGTAATGCAGTTTTGATGTAGGGCCATTGACCTGTTTGCTTTTTGGGTCCCTTTTACATCCCAGTCGTCAATTCCTCCCTTCCTTTCTCTGATTCTGGCTACACTGTCCAGGTTTTTAGAATCTTTTTCCAAGGAATATCAAAATCCATATATGTTCTACATATGGATAAATGCTACTACGAGAGCTCTGTCCCTTCACATTCTTAACTGGAACCTCTTTAAAACCACAAAAGCCACATGTTTGTTCTGATTCTCGTTTAGACTGGGGAGGAGTTTAAATGGAGTTTTAAATTAAAAGGAATGGGGATCAAATGAACACAGTGATCCTAGTCAGAATTAAAGTTGAAGGAGAAAATGATGGAGGCAGGGATTTAAAGACCAATTAAATAAGTGTGTCTTTGTTGTGCTTAAAAATCATGGTAATCTGGGAAGTCTCTAGAATTTCAAATTATCTATAAAATCTTTTCTTAAAGCCTGAATTGGACCTTCAAGCTTTCCTTGTGGGAAAAGGAAAGTTGTGTAACCTCAGACAATTAATACAGGCTAGCACAACCACTGCAAGCCATTTTCCAAGGAAAAGGCAGGGCATATTCCAAAGTGGGAAGCACTGGCAGTGCTGTGTGTGCACATGGCAAAACGCTGGCACAGCAGCGCTGGCAAAGCTGTGCTCTGCCACTAAAGGCAAGAGGTTGTATTTTTAGATTTCTTCTCAGTGCTGTGATGACAAAATTTAGGACTGGCCAGGAAAAGGTTTCTTCTGACCCTGAAATTGTGATTTTAATAGTTACACACTGATTTGTATGGATCTAAACTTTCATAGATCTACAGGTGCTGTATCTACAGCAGGAGGCACAATGATTTTTCATACTCCTATAACTCAGAACAAAAGTTGCCTTGCTTCTGCCTGTGGTGACACCCCTGTCCCTTGTCCCTTTGGCAGTGACCTGCTTGGAGAAGTCCTCGTGTTGCTACGTTGTCTTTGCCCTGCTCTTCTGCGCAGTGGTTCTGCTCCTCATGGTCATCCTGCTGGTGGTGAAATGTTACAGCCGCTGACCCTGCTGCCACAGGAGGTAAGCCCTTCCCAGCCCAGCTGGATTTCCATACAGTACCTTGGCATTCAGCACAGGAGGTGCAAGGGAGCTCCCAAACCAAAGGCTGGTATTTTTAGGCAGCCATGATAACACTCACGGCAGGTTGGGCTTCAGTGAGGTACTCTAATTCAAGCAGCTTTTGTCTCTTTCGTTTCCAGGTAAGCACAGGAAGGTTCTGCTTCAATGAAATGGGATGTAGTGCTTGTTTTATTTTACATTATTTTGGCTGAAGAGACGAAATGAAGACCTGTCAAGAAGTCTGATCACTCTCCAGTTATGTCATCCCAGATGTCTGTTAAACCTCCAACCTCTCCATATGTGGACTAGACATATATTAATTTTATTTGGAATTTTCTTAATCCTGTAATACCAGCAACCATCCAACTATATCAGTGCATGTATCAAGACATGGGCTCAAGCTCCTGCATCAAAAGGTGGATTTGGGCCTTGGTTGGACAACAAAAATGACCAGGTTGAGACATACTTTTAATTCACATCTGACTTGATTCTGCACTTATTTTCAATACAGATAAGCTTTTGTATTATATGCAAGTGCAAAAACTCATGGACAAAACAGGGAATGTGTAAGGTTGCCCAGAGCTTTTTTATAAAGCCTGGGCTTGGACTTGATTTTTCTTCTTCTGACAGCCCTTAGCTGGATTTGTCTGGAAGGGATATTGAAGGTTCAAGAAACTAAATGATGTTAGTAGAGAAGTCTCAGTTTCATCTGCTCATTGGCTTGACTTAAATTATTCTGTTTCAGTTGTCCAGAAGAGCATCTCACAATATACTGTTTCTGTTTTGGGACAGTAATTGATTTTTATATTTGTTTGTTTTTCTTGTTGTTTTTTTTCCCCACGACATGCCATAGCTTGAGTTAAAACTGAGTCCTCCACTGGAACTGAGGCACCTGAAGTTTAAATGCACTTGTTTGTAATCATGATGTTATTTTCTGTTTTTATATTATTTTTGGATCTTATCCATTATAACTTCTTAGTGGCAGGCTGCAGAGGATTTGCAGATCCTGAGTAGGAGGGGCCTGTATAGCAAATATTTCTAGAATATTTCTTGTATCTAAACTTACCTTTAGCTGTTGCTGCTGTTTGGAATGTACCCCATCTTTATAAAATATACATGCACAGAAGTCAATAAACAGATTCAGTAAAGCATTTTTGCTGGTGGTTGGTTGGTTTTCCTCCAACCTTCTGTTAGTCAGAGGAAAAATAACATTTAGTATTTTGTATGAGTGTTAGTTTTTGTGGGGTAGCCCATTTATGGCACAACTGTTTTCTAGATCTTGCTACTTACTCTCTTTTTTTCGGACTTACCTTTGTCCTCCCCTCTTCAAGATAAAAATGTAGCACATAAAACCCAAAAAGCCAAAAATTAGACTCAAGACACAGGCAAAATCCTGAGACTGGACATTTGGTAATATTCGAATATTAGAAATACTAGGCAATCAGTGAGGTGTCAGAACCAAATATGCCAATATTACTTTTAATAATGTTATATTTTTTTAATAGTTGAATACAACTCTGTCTCAGAGAAAGGCTACATGACTGAACAGCCTCAGATTTTTACAGTGTGATGATCTGCAAAGAGGAGGAAAAATCAATTGATTTTACCATAATTTCCTGAATATTGGCTTTGTAGCCTGTTCTTTTGTGAAGTATAAAGAGATAGAAAAAAATTATTGTTTCTGGCCTTTTTATCATCCTAAAAATATTAAAGGTTTCATGTCAGGCCTCCTAGTTTAGTCAAAAAATTTCTTGGGAGGTCTGAGAGGGGCTGATTCCCATTCCCACATTCCGTGATGTGGGATGTGGACAGGCTGGATAAGTGGGCTGAGACCAAAGGAATGAGGCTCAACAGTGCCCAGGGCTCGGTCTTGCCCTTGGGTCACAACAACCCCGGCAGCTCCAGGCTGGGAAGAGCCCAGCAGGAGAGGGCCTGGGTCTGCTGGTCCATAGTGCATGTCCAGGTGGGCAAGAAGGCCAAGGGCTCCTGGCCTGGCTCAGCAGGGGAGGGGCCGCAGGACCAGGGCAGTGACTGTCCCCCTGTCGTGGGCACTGGTGAGGCCTCACCCCAAGAGCTCTGTCCAGTTCTGGGCCTGGCACTGCAAGATGGACATTGAGGGGCTGGAGCGTGTCCGGGGAAGGGAACAGAGCTGGGCAAGGCAAGCTGGGCACGAGTCTGATGAGGAGATGCTGAGGGAGCTGTAGGGGCTCATCCTGGAGAAAAGGAGGCTCAGGGAACCTTATGGCCCTGCACAACTCCCTGACAGGAGGGTGCAGCCAGGAGGGGTCAGGCTCTGCTCCCAAGGGAACAAGGGACAGGACGAGAGAACACAAGTCTTAAGCAGTGCCAGGGGAGGTTTGGTTTGGACATAAGGTGGGTTTTTTTTTTTTTTCATGGAAAGGGTGATTAGGTATGGGAACGGGCTGCCCGGGGAGGCGATGAAGTCCCCATCCCTGGAGCTGTTGGAAAGATGCACGTGGCGCTCAGTGCCACGGTGCGGCTGACACGGTGGCGAGCGTCCAAAGGTTGGGCTCTCTCATCTCGGAGCTCTTTTCCAGGCCGAATGCTGCTGTGACTCCGCGAAGGGCGCAGGCGGCGGGTGCGGCTCTCCCACCGCCGCCAGCACCCCCTCGCACCGCGCACCCCACGGCCGCCTCGCTCCGCTCCCGTCTCCGCGGCAACCGGGCGGGGCCGGGCCGCCCCTCGGCGCCAGGCGCGGGGCCGGCNGGGAGCGGCGGCGCGGGCAGCCCCGGCAGCTCCGGCCCTTCTCCCTCGCGGTTCTCCCGGCGGCCCCGCCGGCTCCCCCGGCGCCATGTGCGAGCCCAGCAAGCAGGACATCGCCGCCATCTTCAAGCGGCTCCGCTCCGTGCCCACCAACAAGGTAAGGGGCCGGGCCGGCGGGCAGCGCTCCGCCGCGGTGACACGTCGCACAGCCGGCGGGGCGGGGGAGGCGCGGGGCCCGCAGCCCGGCACGGCCCGCCCGGGACAGCAGGGAAAGGCCCGGCGGGTCCCCGGGGTGGCCGTCCCGGGAGTGGGGGAGCTCTTCCCTGCCTGCCCCCCGTCCCTCCGGCCGGCGTCCCGCATCCCGAAGGGATGAGCCCTTGGGGAGAGAGGTGCCTCAGGTCCGCTGCGAGGGTCAGCTCCGCTGAGCGTGAAAACAAGTTCCAACCAGCTGTAGTGTTGAGTGTGTGTTGCTTTTTTTTTTTTTTTTTCTTTCTCTCTCCTGTGTTTGTTATCCAACAAAGTGGCACAGCCACTTAAGCAGTGATAAAATCTTGTTGTTTTTTAATCTTGTTGGGTTTTCCCGTGGCGTGAAGGTGTTTCTGTAGTGTCCATTCCGTGTGGAGGTGTGGGCTGGGGAAGGTGGCTGGCCAGGTGACGCGGCACAAGTGCCTTCAGCTGCTCCGTGCTGCTTGTTTGTGTTGGCTTTGCGATGTTCGCTGAGAACGTACGTGAAATGTACACCCACCAGGAAACTTCGGATTAGCGTTAGGAAGAAACACGTTGGGTTTGTTTTCTGGGAATAGGAATCCGGATGTCTGCCTCTGGTCCAAAACTGACTTCCACTCTTTGAACACAGTTCATTAGGACTGTACAGGTCTGGTTTCTCAAAGCAGAGCTCAGAGGTGAACACTGAGTTTCTAATAAAAGTATTCTTAAAACCTGCCTTTGCAGTGGGGTAAAAAGTTTATCAAGGAAAGATCCTAGTCCCAACAACGAGGGTGAGAGAAAATCTCTTATAAGCTCCTGAAACTCACTGGCACTCTGCCTGAAAATGGAGTAGTTTAGGGCTGTTGGGATGCTTTTTCTGTATTGGGATCACCGGAGAATTAGAAAGTACTGCCCCTGCCTGGCAAGCATGGAGTGCCTCGAGCAGTTCCCCTGTGCCGGACTCCTTGTTACTGTGTAGATTTAATCAGGTGGATGTGGTACCTGTGGTTGCTCAGGTGTATCTGTCTCCCCATGTCAGACGGCACAGGGAAATTCAGTGTTGACATAGCAATATTAGCACAATGTGTGCTGCCACTCAGCGTGGGCCAGTGGCAAAGAAGTGGCTCAGGCACAGAGGACTCGGTAACAATGTGGTGGTACCCGGTCTGGTTGACCTAGGAAGGCAGAGAGGGAGAGTGAGAAACAGCAGCTTGGAACTCACAACTCTCCCATGCCAGTCTGTCTGACCGTTCTACTGAAGGTGTTTCTTCCATCAGTTTCTCCTCTCCTCTTTGTTTCCTTTCTGTTTGTTTCCTTGCTGTTGTGTTCTTCTTAAGCAGTCTGTCTGCCCCTTTTATTTGTAAGTTTTTTTGCTGGGGGAAAAAAACATGGGAAAGTGCAAATATTGAAAAGGGTTCTGGATTAAAAGTTTAGTAATTTGCTTTAACTGTGTAGTTTATGGGTAGAGTTTGGGAAGAGCTGCCTGCTCTAGGCAGGCATGTGCATTTACACTCTTCTGGGGGCTCTGTAGTAGTTCTTAGTGCACATGAGCTTAGGGAAAGATTTCTCATTTAAATAAACGTGCAGTTTAATTTGTGGGTGATAACATGTTGAAAGTGATGTTTGAATAATTGTTTTGAAATTAACGTCTGTAATTTCATGTTAGTTCCCTTTGTGATGAGGTTTGGAGTTCTTGGTGTCTTTGGGTGTTACATAATGTAGAGCTGACTGATGACAGAGACAGGTGATCAGCTGCCTGATGACTTAACAAACATTGCATTATTAGATGGGATGTATTTTGTACCCACAAAAATGTTCGTAGTCATTAAGCTACTTGATATTGTTAACTGGAGTGTTTGAGCTCTACAGCTCAAGCCTTTTGACGACTTGCAGACACAGACTGTGCTGAAAATCTCTTTTATTCTGTCATTGATCTGTTCCTCTGCCAGTGTTGGTTTTTTCATTCTTTTCCACCTGGTTCTTTTCTTTGGTTGATGATGGTATTCCTGTCTCTGCTCGGACTCCCAGTGTTACATGTTGTGCTGGTGGTTTATCAGTAGTTGAGTTTTGTTATTACAGTGTGTGTTCGGGTGTGGTGTGTGTTTGTGTTGGTTTTGCCCCGGCGTGGACTCTACTATCTTGTGTCCCTTAAGTCATTTTGAGGTGATGACACTTCCAAAGCAGGCAGTCCTCTTGCCTTGCCATGGCCAGCGCTGCAGCTCCTTCCCTTCCAGCATTCCTGTGCTGTGAGTTGGCCTTACCTTTGCTCTGAGTCCGTGTGCCTGTGCAGAGCCGCTTCCCAGCGGGATCAGCAGCTGGGATTATTGGTGCTGATGCAAGAGAAGAAGGAAAACATATCTGGGGACAGTGGCTGGTGACTAAGAGGAGCTGCTTGGGTTTAGATCACCTTGGCTGAGTGTGGCACTGCCTCCTGAGTTCCAGTCAGGTTAGTGTTCCAGCAGCTGGATCCACAGCCTGGGAATGGCAAGGTGTGGATCTGTTCCTGGAAAGGTTCAGAATGTAGAGGCTGAAAGTCTCTGGGTAACCCTGACCTCAGGGGTCAGTGCTCTTGCTGAACCCACTCACCTCTTCTGCTTAGGCCAAAAATAGCATTTCTGTCAGCTATTTATTACTGCACCTCCACAGCCAGTGTCAATATTTAATTAATTTATTTATTAATGTAGGTGTTTTGCGCAAGGTGGATGTTTTATGATTTATTGACTGCTTGCTGTGGATTATACCCAAATCTCTGTGTTTGCTCTTGTACAAACATCTCAGTTAGGTCTTTGGTTGGTTTTTCCCAAAGTGACTCTTACTGAATGTACACTGTGAAGTGTTTCAACACAAAATAAACAAAAAGCATGCAAGTGTATTTTGAAAGCACTAGATTATTTAAGCATATCCTTCAAATTTATTTTTAATCGATATTTTAGTTGCACCGAAATCTGCACAGAAAATTTAATTCATCTGTTTTTAAAATGAAAGTTTCATAGGGTGGCTCTGAAATAGATTTTATTCTCTTCCCCCTGATTCTTCTTAAAATTTATGTGGTGGGAAGTACTTTAAAAATTGAGAAAACTAAGCAAAATTAGTCTAAACGTTAATGAAACGTGCATCTGTTTCTGTTGCATAATATTGATGGAAATAGCAGTTCCTTCTTTGCTTTCAGAAGAAAATTGGATGTTCCTGCTTGCATCTCAGTCCTTTCTTTCGGTACAGAAAGGTACATTTTTATGCCTGTGAATAATCTCCACAGGTGTCCAGTAGGGACTCCTGTGTGAGTGAAGATATTGAGCTGTGGCAGCCAGCTCCAAGGTGATGCAATTGACTTTAAGATGTTGAAATGACAAAGTGCTCGTAATTGGAGGAAAGGAAAGGGAAAGGAGGAGAATCTTCAGGTATGTTTATGACTGAACTTTTAAAAAATGGGTGGTTTTTTTAACCACCCACTCAAGATTCTCGTTTCCCATTTGTACTCCAGGGAGTTCCCACAAAACTTCCAGCTGTAAGTCAGCTTTGCTCTCCTGTATCAGAAGTGAGACCAGGATTGCCCTGTTGGCTTTGGTTTCAAGCAGAATCTTCTCCTTTTTTGTTGTCCCCATCCTCCTTTGGCCTTGTAATAAAAAGCCTGGAAATAGTCAATTTAAAATGAAGATGAGTCTCATGTTTTTTAAGGAGCTGCTTCAAAGAATTTAGGGGAAAAAAAGAAGAAGTTCTGACTGCTTAGGCTGTGTGTTTTCTTAGGATATGACATACATGAAGTCTTATTCATTCTTCTTTTTCCCTCACCTCCTTTGGGCCATTCTTCCACCTGAGCTTGTTTCAGGGACTCCCTGTAACCTCTCTTGTTGTCACCCATTCTGTGTTGCTTTCATTTCTGCTGTATCCCAGTGACTGCCCCATTTCCACATACAGGAGTGGGATATGTAAGTAACATCAGTAAGTATTAGGTCCCTGTTGGCAGGGAAAGGCAGGACTTGCACCTGCAGGAGCTGTGATCCCCATGATTTCTGTGTGTGTTACCTGTCCGTACCTAACTGAAGCTCACCCTTAAAGTGTTCAGTTGTTGGAACAGTTAGTGCTGGGTCTGCTGGTGAACTGTTCTTGTGCCTGATGAATTTGGACTGCCCAAGCTAAACAGACCCGCATTAAACTGAAGAGTTTAGCCTCAAACTGCTCCTGGGCATGTACTTGAAATTAATTTGGATGGATGATGGGTGACATGACCTGAGCCCACACTCAGGGCTTGTTTGACTGTGTATGTGCAAAAAGACAGAGACAAAAATCTCTATCCAGGTTTACAGAGGGAGTTTCTGGCAAGAAGTCTTCTTTAATTTTATTTTTATTTTGTTGTTCAGCTTGGCAAGGAGGTGCTGGAAGCTCTGTGGCCTGTTTTTGATGTTCCATATGTCCCCACCTGGCTTGGAATAAACTTTATTTTTTATATCTGCATATAGCTAGAACTTCCATTCCTATCTGATGCATGCATCCTCCTTAATATAGGAGGATGTTAAAGGATAAAGTTGCAAGTTGGAATGCTGTCAATTTGTATGTAAAAGCTTCTCTCTCTCTGTGGAGTTATTTTTTATTAGGTGTGACTGGGTGGATGCTTTTACTGTAAAAATACTTCTCTGCAGCCCTTGGAGATCCCTCTGAAAAAGCATTGATCAGATAGTCCTGTCATACAGGAATAGATGGGTACACATGGCAGTAACTCAGAATAGCTGTTTCTGTTTAAAGTTGTTGCGTTCCTTGCATTTGATAATTGATTTGTATCAGATCATTTTCCTGGTTCTTGCTTTCCTTGGTCAAAGAAGCACAAAACTCAGGATAGCTGCAAAAGGGCTTGAAAGTCGTGGTCTGCTGACTTGCAAAGTGTATGAGACACACACAGACACAGCTGTTGCTGTTTTGGCTGGATGTTAGAGGTCCAGCATGGTGGCAGAGGGTAGGAAATTCCCGGGTTTGTCCATGCAGTAATTGTGGACCTGGTTGCTTTTTTACCAGCGTGGCACAGACAGTGGAAAGGCTGATGTGGCAACTGGTGTGTGATGAATCATGCAAATATCTGCAGAGGCTGCCTGGATAAGCAGTGCTCAGAGGCCTTCTTCACACAGCTGGACTGCCATGGCTTGCCCTGAAGGTCAAGGTTTCAGTATAGGAAAGTAGATAATGATGTCATTAGTCCTGCTGATAACTTTCTGGGGACTCACAGGTGCAACATGAGGAGAGTCTGCCCTTGGGGAAGTATTTCTTAACCACTTTCCTATTCCAGCAGTTTTGGAAGCACTGTATTAAACATGTGTTTGAACTAGGCTGATGTGGGTTCTCTGACCTGGTTTCCCAACCTGGGTACAGTGGTTATTTTTGGAAATGGGGAGGCTGTAGTTGTGTGGGCAGATTGTGTAACTCCTCTTTAGATGTCTAAAATTAGGATACACGGAGTAGTCATGTCCACAAACACCGTAAGAATGAGTTAACAAAGTTGGATCAGTGCAGGGGTGTTACATTGACCTGTTATACAACTCTAAGGCCTGGTTATGCTCCAGTCCTGTTACTGATGTGTTTTTGCTTTAAGGTGTGTTTTGACTGTGGAGCCAAGAACCCCAGCTGGGCAAGCATCACTTATGGAGTGTTTCTCTGTATCGATTGCTCAGGGTCCCATCGGTCCCTTGGCGTTCACTTGAGTTTCATTCGGTAAGTATTGGTGTGCTGTGACAGCGAAATTCATCTTTCAGTAGTTTTGTTTGTTCACAGCCCTGCTCACAGGAAAACCCATTCTTCCTTCACCTTCTGATTCAACCTTCTTAGTGTTTCTCTTGGCTTTGCTGTATCTGATAGCTTCTTGGGAATTGTGTTCAATTTGTCAACTTTGCTTTCTGAAGCAGCTCATTGTGGTGGCACCCGAGTTCTGCCCTTCCAAGCCAAACTATTCTGTGGTTCTGGTACCTGGGTAGTGCTCAGGCAGTCAGCTGGTGCAATAAATCTGCACCCTGAGCTTGTCCTATTCCAGGTGAGTGTCCCAGCTGCTGCCTCAGGGCCTTTTGGGGTCTCATAAATAACTACAGATTTCAAAAAAAAAGGGGGAGAGAGAAACACTTGAAAAAAACCCACAAACACTGATTTTAAATGGCTTTAAATGGTGGTAACACTAAAAACATTTCTTTTTGTTTAGGTCTACAGAACTTGATTCCAATTGGTCCTGGTTCCAGCTGAGATGCATGCAGGTTGGAGGAAATGCAAATGCTGTACGTACTCCCGAGTGTTTGTTTTGCACATTGAGGCTTGGTAGGCTTGGAAAATGTTGTCTGTCCTTACTGTCTCTCTTCCTGGGATTTTTTATTTTTATTTTTTCAATCCTTTTTCTTTGTTACAGCCCCACCCCCATTTTTTAAGATTTCCTCTGGATGCTGATTTCATCCTCCATTCTTGCAACTTCTCCATTTTGGTATAGTCTGAAAATGTTGGGTTTTTTCCTTAGAAGTCAGTGATGAAAATCACTGAAAAGGCCAAATCAGATTCCTTGTCAGTACATGTCTAATTCGGACAGCTGCTCAAAGATGCCTTGTAAAGTAAGCTTATGGCCCCTTCCTGTGACCGTCATTCCTTCCATGGCTCATGAAAAAAACATGCCAAAACCCATGGAACTGCCAAAAGTCACCCTGGAGTTAAGATCTGGCTTCACCTGAGTTAGCACTGAAGATAAGACATGCTGCATTGTTGGAGGGGGACTCTCAGTGTCATGGACTGGGCCAATTCATATTGGCTTTTACTTTCAACTTGACTTTTTATGTACTTACACAATATGTTTGTAAATTGAAGTTCTGTTGACAGCTGTCTTGTTCTCAGTCGCCCTTTTTGTTTTCTTCTGTAAGCTTTTTGGCAATCTTTTCACAGCTTTTTCCACAAATAACTGAGTCCTTCCTTCCTTCAGTTGGCCCACCCAGTGTGGAAACATGCAACTTCCAAAAGCAGTTTTTACCTTTCTTCTAATTCCCTGAATGCTTTATCCCTGATATTTTTTCATTTGTGCTTGGTCCTTAACATTGTTTCTTTAAGAAGCTTCACCCAAGCTTGCTTTCCATAGTCTTTTCCTTGACAGTTTTAACCATCTTTCCTTAAGTCTTTATGGTTTTTATTTTTTTTTCCTATTTATATACAAAAAATGCTGAGTTCAGGGTCATTGTTACTATCTTCCACTTCTGTATTTTCCAGTCAAATATTTTTCTTTGAATTTGGCATGCAGCAATTCCCTATCTCAGGCTTACAGATATGAGCAGCTACATGATGTCTTCTCCCTCTTTTTCTTCTGCCTGACCTTGCTAAGTTATTCCTTTCCATGTTAGTACTGCTGTTATATGCGTGTCCTCATCAAGTTTCTGTTATGCCACTTAGTACATAAAAATCACAGTCTTGACTAATGAGAAGAGGGAGATTTCATGTTAAGAATAGTTTCTTTTTTAGCCAAATGCTTAAAAGCTTTGATTAAATTATATCAGTTTTGCTATGTAAAGGCTTTGAGGCAGTTGGAAAGAAAAGATGGCAAAGTCTCAAAAAGCCTTCGGTTGATCTTAGAAATTTACCTATTAGCAGAAGAATAACAATAAACCTTAGTTGTTTAATTTTGTGGGGTTTTGTCTTCCTGCTTGGATGTTACTGTTTCCTATCATACATTGTATGAAGAGATGCAATATACCCTCCCCAAACACCTTAATTTTTTTTTGCAACTCCCCAAACACCTTAAATTCTCAATGGTTTGGTTTGGATTACTTCAGAAGATTAATACTCAAAACTTGAAAAAACAGATTGATAAATTGTCTGGATATTTGAAGCAAAATTAACAGTTTTCTTTTAATGGCACTAAAAAGCCATTCCCTTTTAGTTCCAGTTAAATACCAAATTCTAGTTCTACTAACTGTGGGCTAGAAGTATTCCTAGATTAACATCAATCATTTGTGTTCTGTAATTGCCTGATGATGCTGAATCCTGGATAACAGTGGTCCTGAGCTTCTTGCTCAGGAATAGATAGATAGCTAGAAAATCCAAAGTGTCCTTAGTTCCTTGTGCTTTCAGATCAAATCTCTATGGTAATTGGAATTAGGGTTTCTAAGAAGCCCCTCTGAGTACCAAGTTAATAGGTGTATATAGTTACATGCAGAAATGCACAGATCTTCATTTATTACTTCTATATAAACACACATGCTTACAAACATATCTGGGCACATAGATATGTGCATAAACACCCCTTTCTTTTGGAGGACCATTTTTGTACACTCATTTTGATGCTGTTGAACATACACTGATCTCCCCAGCCTGACAGAGATGAATCCAAGCAATGCCTTTTAGAAAATTAGGACTGTCCTGTGGAGCACAGCTACTGGCAGTTAATTTTACCTCTTTCTTCCGCTTAATCACTTAATTTCAGAACAAGGATTGCTTTGTATATAATGGAAGCTTGCATTTGTATATGCTCTTTAGGCATCACACTGATATATTGGTGTTTTTTCTGGTTTATTTATATGTAAAGTCACCAGAGTGGAGTTTCCTTTGTACTTTGCAGATTACTTGAACTCCATAATTTGAAAGATTTAGGCAGAGGAGCAGAGCAGTTTGCTGCATTGCAACCTATTTTTGTGTCAAATGTCATTAGCTTTAAGCCTATTCCTTACAGCATTTTCTGTGTTCTGCTTCCCAGTCTGCTTTTTTCCACCAACATGGGTGCACAACCAATGACACCAATGCCAAGTACAACAGTCGTGCTGCTCAGCTCTACAAGGAGAAGATCAAATCTCTTGCAACACAGGCCACGAGAAAGCATGGGACTGATGTGAGTACTGTGTGTCCTGAGGCCTGGAGATTCCTGAAAACCTTCACCTTCTTTCCCTCAAAAGTCACTTGAAATTTCTAATCAGTAATGCAAAAGATTATCAGTCTTCAGTTAATATGGCCATTTCTCCATGAACCATGCTTATTTGAAATTGACTATTTAGAGGAGTAGAGCATGAAAAATTGTAATAGCATTAACTACGGACTATGTGTGATTTAAGTGGGGTTTGTTTTGAACAGGTAAATGATGGTATTTTTTGTTTTTTTTCTCTACAAAATAATATTTTGCAAATTAGCAAGCTGTGTAGAACCTGCTGTTCAGAAATGCTGAGGCAGTTCACACAAGCTGTCAAAACATTGTTAGGTTGCTGACAGGAATTAAACAAAGTATCCAAAATTGATTTCTAAAGTGTTAAGTTGGACAACAGTTCTCTTCTTCATACATAGAAACCATATTTTGATTGTTTAATTCAGGTTGTTGAAGTTTTTGGCTGGTTCATTTGAAATTGATCAGATGAGTGGAAATTAAAAGCAAGAAGGCTTGATTTTTTTTCTCTTATCTGTGCATCAAACCGTGAAATTTAATGGATCATTCTTAATTATTCACGCTATGGACAATATAATTCACATCACTAAGTTCAGAGAATAGTTCTTTTGAGTTAGTAAACAGCTTAAGATGTAAAATGTGTTCAGGTAAGTACAATATACTGTGTGTATCTAAGTTAGTGGCAATTTCCCCAAGTGACTCTTTGAAGTGATTTATCGTGCTTCCATTACATATTCCATCCAATTGTTTGATATTAAATATTTGAAAAATTCACTAAATATTTAGTAAATAGTTTTAGCTGTGCACTGCAAACTTAAGTGATTATGTGCTGTTTAAATTACTGAAGTAAATTATTCAGATAATTGCATTTAGTACCAACCATCCCCTCCCCTGTCACATGTTAAAAAATTCCTTTTCTGACTTACTGGTAGAGCTGATTGTTGAATGGTGAGGTGAACTTGTTGTACCTTCACTATCCTTTCTGACAGAGGTCATTATTCCTGCATGGAATAGGAGGAGCTGTGAGAAAAGATTTGCCTGTGGGTAACTTTGGAGTGCAGGTCACAGGTTGGAGTCCTGTCCTGCAGTCCTGTGGCACTCTGGGGACCCCAGTCCTGAGATCTGGCTTTGCACAAAGCTCTTGGCTGGTCCACCAGGAGCACAAGAAATACATATGAATTTAATAAAAAAAAAGGAATGTCATCTATTGAACATTGGATAAATTTGTAAGGAAAAAATAAGGACAAGATAAAGAACTAATACATTTTTAACCTGAAAAGAAAACAGAGTCATTTTAAGATTAATGCATTGGAAAAAAATACATTCATGCAATTAATCTGTAAAATTCTGTCTCTTAATTTCAGCTGTGGACAGATGGGTGTGGAATGCCACCAGCATCAACTCAAAACAAAGAGGAGGAAGATTTTTTTGCATCCCATGTTTCTACCAAGGTACAAATTGCCTGTTTAATTCTTGTTTCCTTTCTAAACACTTTGGTTGACTGTGAGCTCTATGGTGAAGATTAAACCCTGAAAGAAAATTTTATAGAGAAAAGGTGGGTCAGGGACATAATATTTATCTGCTTTTCCTTCTCTGAGTTTCAGGATTCTTCCTGGATGTGAACCACTTGCTAAGATCATAATTTTAAATGACCCAAATAGTAGCTAAATGTGGAATTGAAATCTTTTTTGTAGACATAACAATTCCACTTGGAGCCAGGATTTCTTGCTTGGAAGTGCTCTGATATAAATGTACTGTGTTGTACCTTGGGTTTTCAATCAGCAAAGTGTAACGGGTCTTAAAACATTTGTTGTGACTTGGTCACAAACCTGCCTGTGTAGGGGGATGTGTTTGAAGAGAGTGGCAGGACACACCAGGAATGTTGGGGGGACTGCTCAGAATCAAAAATGAAATGTGTAGAAAACGGGAAGTGCGAGAGCTTGTGGTGATTATGTGTAAGTAAATCATCCAGCATAAAATGTAAATCTAAAGCACAGTTAAAATGCATATTACTGATTTTGATGGTAAACATATGGTAAACAAAATTCCTGAGAGGGGAAATAAAAGTGTTCAGGAGTGGGTTGAAACCACCTTGTTTTTAGTAAAGGTAGGCATTTCTTGTAATTTTAATAGCTGCCCTTCTGAGTACAGGTTTTAATCCTAAAAGCTGTAATCATAAGAATTCAGTATTAATAAACTGGTTATGCTTAGGCAGTCTTTAGCTAAGTGCTCATATTTATTTGTTATATTCTATTTTCTGTGCACTTTTGATTTTGTGGGTTTTTTTTTTCAAGGCAAAGGATACAGACTGGATGTTACCAGAACCAGTTTCTCTCCAGCAGAAAACTTCAGAAAACATTCCAGAATCCTGTGAAGGTATGACTGATTCTTTGTTAACAGTAAGTTGCATTTTTCTGATACTGTCTTAGTTTAGTCTCTTTTTACCCTGCTTTAATAGTTAAATAACTTAACCATGCTTAATAACACAGGAAGTTGGGGGGGTGCCTGCTGCTCTTTTAGTGGCTGGGAAAGCTGTGATGGAAATAGCACATTATGGTGTCTCTGCCAGGCACCACCCTGAGTACAGTGCCATGTGTTTTGGTACTTTGTGCATTCTGACGAGTCTTCTGATATTCTTACTCTTGTTATTCCTTATCTTTTAGGACCAGAACATGGACCAAGTGTTGATGGCCTTAGCACATCCCCACAGCCTGCATTAGGTAATGAGTGCAAGCAGCAGAAGAGAGCAGCAAGTGTAGGGAACCCAAATATCCCTTTGGACAGAGAATGTCTGCCTGGGAAGAGCTGTGGAAATAGATTTTGCTCCCTCTTCAGAAATCTGAACATAAAAACTTGGACTGGAAAAATCCTGTGTTGATAATGCAATTACCTTCAAAGACCAGGCTCTTGCACTTAACACTGAGCAGTTTATCATACTGTGAGTAAGGAACAAAAGCTGATGGAAATAGAGTAAAATACCTCAGTGGTTTGACACTTTGAGACTTGTCCTGCAGGACTAGGTTTCTGAGAACAAAGTGTTGATTCTCAGCAGCACAGAGGTAGTGAAGAAGTGCTGTCTGAGCCTGTTTCAATACTTTAGGCAGGTATGGTCTTCATCACTTTTTTTCATTTGGGTTTGGTTATTTTAGAGCTGTAGACTACAAAAAAGGCCACTGGATGCACTTCCTGCTTTTCTCACGTGTATCTTTAACATGCACTCCTAAAACAAGTACTTTTCTTGCTTGATTTGGACATCACAAGTTCTGTCTTAAGGGAGAAATCTCTGTTCTGTGTATGCCCCTTTCCGTGCAAATTTCAGCTCAGAGTAGTTTTGCTGTGTGCACAGGCATCCAGTAGGAGCTGTTAATAATGCTTGTGATGTTTTAGTGATGCAGCTATGTTTTATGTGTGTCACTGCTGGGTTTGACCACAGCCAGTGCCTTTCTAGACAGGAAGAAACTTACCTTGGAAGTGATATGAGGTGGACGTCAAGTCTGGTTGAGAAGAGCAAGTCCTATTTTCCTGTCCTGTTGACTAGCAGGAATCTGCAACAGACAACTGAGCTGTAATTTTATTCTATTGCAGGTTTTCAAGACATCCCAATCAAAGGTAGCTCCTCACATTTTCTTGGAGACATTCACAGCTCTGTTCTGTTGCTCAGTTTAGTACCTCAGCCCCTCAGTGTAGAAAGACATGAAAATAAATGGCAAAAACTATTTTGAGGTTGATGTTACAGAAATTTTCTTCTACAGTTCTGGAATTAATAAAAATTGTATGTTAACCAATGTGCATTTAATCCTTGCAGAGAACACCACCTTCATAAAAAAGAAGCCAAATCAAGCTAAGAAGGGGGTAAGTGTATGTAAACAAGGAGTATTTTAAACTGTATTATAGGTCATTTATTTCAAGATAGTTTAAAGATAGTTTACAGACTTGCTTCTACATGGGGTCTGAGCTCTTTCTTAGCATTTGGTTTCTGTAAAAGGGCAAGAAGAGAGTTTAGTGTCTCCAAATGATGTTTCAAGGCACAGGAAGGCTGAGGAAAGCAGCTCAAGTTTTGAATGTGTGGCTGTTGCAACTCAAGAAACAGCCCTAATAGTCACCCTAATGCCACCCTAATTGTGGGCTATCAGGGTGACAGCTTGTTACAGGGAGTCACTCCTTTTAAGTCTGGGCCACTGTAGGACAGAAGAATTTGAAGGTTTATTGGAGCAGATAATTTAGATTAAATCCCATCATTTTGTGCTCCCACTAGAAGACCCTAATATCCAAGAGGAATTTTTTTTCTGAGTGGTTTGTGCAGATCTGTTCCCTTTCAGTGAGAACAACAGAACTGGGTTGACAGGTGCAGGTACAGTTTGTGATCTGTGTGTGTGGCCTGGAGCTTTTACATGAAGGCTTTAAAGGAGTAAGAGGTGGAGATAAATGCATTGTCAATTTTATTGTTGCTGCAGTGTTGCAGGTGAGGAATTAAACACAGAGGAGGAGACTGAGAGCAGCAGTGTGAGGGCTGTGCCACCATCTGAGTCAGAACCATTGTATCCATATTTGCAGTATTGTTTTATAAGTCTGATAATAGTTCCATTGCAACAAAATTTATTATATTATTCCTATACAACAAAAGAAACCAAAGTTGTTCTATGTGTTACATTTATCCAAGCCTCCCAGTCTCTGAACAGTTAGAACCTGAATATTTCCATTTTTGTGTGGGACTTCACTGCAAGGCTAACTAAATTTGTATGAACAATTAGCAGAAACAGAATTTTGAAGTCCAGAATATGGAAAGAAGTATTTTGTCTGCTCCAAATTGTCCTTGCTGTTTCCAAGGACTGCTCCCATACAGGGTGTAGTGTTTGCTGTTGCTTTCACATCTGGCTGTTGAGTCAGCTGAGGTGCTTGTCTCAGTTATAATATTGGGGGTTTTGGTTTTTTTGTTTTTCAATAATTTCAGCTTGGTGCCAAAAAAGGTGGTTTGGGAGCCCAAAAAGTGAGCTGCCAAAGCTTTAGTGAGATTGAAAAACAAGCACAAGCTGTAGATAAAATGAAGGAACAAGAGGATCTTCACAGTAGTAAGAAAACTGAGAAGGAAGAGCCACTGTAAGTATGAATTAATTATACAATGGTAAACCAATTTAATGAGCTAATTGAGAGCATTTTAAATAATACCATAGATTAGCATATGCCACTAAAACTTCAGTTCTTAAAAAAAAATGCCCAAACAGACATGGTTAAGATGAGCCAAGCAGTAATTCCCCCAGTCCCTTTTTTTTGGCTATTAAATATATGTTTATACAGTTTATGAGTTACTGTAGGAAATTAAGTATTAAGAAGACTCTTGGCTCTTGATTTTTTTTAATCTCATGCTAATTACCTAGTTTATTTTGATTTGGTGTAGTCAACTCAATACTATTGAAAACAGTCTTTCTAAGGGATTCAGCTTAACTTGTACTTACTGGGTAAGAGCAGAGGAAGTTTAAGTATGTCTCAAATTGCCTGATGAAGTTTTCAGCTGATTTATACTGGAACTGCCTCTTTTTTCACCTAAACCCTTTGAATAATTCTGTCTGAGACCTTGAGTCTATGGTTATCCTTAATTAATAAATACTCAGCCCTAAGCTCAGAGGATGTTATTCTTGATTCCGTCCACATTCCTCTGCTGTGGGCTTCTGGGTTTTAGTATTTCATTAGTTCTCTTCAAAATTAGACTACTAAATAGTTGGTTAGTGTACACTTCTACTGTTAAAGAGCTGAACATCCTGTCAGGTGCTAGAGAATCTTTCCTATAACCTTTTAAGAAGTTTTCTGAATTATTACATAATTACAGGTTCACTTTTTGTTCATGATCCAAGGTCTTTGGTCTATAATCTCCTCCTCTTTCCTTTTGCTCACTTTGATATTGTCCTTGCAGAAATTAATGTTTTGGTTGCATTAAAAATGTCAGTCATAAGGGGATCATTTGAAGTGTTTTAACCACAACATCATGGTTCTTGGTGGTTACCAAAAACTACCACTGGAGAGACTCTGAATTAACAACTAAATAATCAAAAAAATGATTGTTCATCTATTATTACTCTTTATCAATACTGTCTTTGATTGTATAATGTAGTTTGGAAGAAAGTCCCAAGTAGTGTCTTGGGTTTTGTGTCAGAAATGTACATATCTAAAGGTCCAAGCCAACTTTTAATAAAAGTTCTGCAACCTTTCTGCAGTAGCCAAAACCCTCTAAAAATGCTTGTAAACACGAGGGATGCACATACACTGAGTATATGGATCCAGTCCTGGTGGAGGCAAGAGAACTTTATTTCCCTGAAATAATCATTTGGGAATTTTAACTGTAGGTGGCAGCAGTTACCAAAATGAAAGGAAGGGTAAACTCTGCTAAAACTGCAGTTGCTTCCAACTAATTTGTGTGGTGGTTTTAATTTTAAAAGCTTGAGTAATAAGCTTTACTAAATTAATTCAATATGACTTTGTTCTGTGGCAGGAGTTGAAGTGATTCTTTTGTAGTTTAGAGGGAGGAGGAGTTCTGAGACTTGAAACTTTAAATGTGATTTTAAATTCGTACACAATTTCCTTCTGCTGTGCACTGACAAGAATAGATAGCTGAAATTACTTCTAAAAACTTGATCAGTATTCCCATTTGTTTCAATCAACAGCAAATAAGATTTTGGTGTTAATAAAATAGATTTCCTGAGATGGGCTGTTAATCTTACTGCTTAAAGTGCTGGGTAGATGTTATCAGTTACTTCTTTCTGCTTTGCAGCACATCTACCAGCAGCATCCTAAATCTCACTTGCCTTTCTTCTGTAGTGCATTTGGACTTCATGCCAATTGAGACTTATAAATTAAAATATTGCTGAGTTGCTCATTAAAATCAATAAAAGATGTATGCCTTTTGACCTGACAGATTAAATTTAAGCAGTATTTGTGCAGTTCTGTAACCAAGATGAAAAACCTCAGTCTCTGCTGCACTGGTGTGACTGGAAAATATTAAGATGGTTTAGAGGTAAGGGATGGAGACTTAGCTGGGCCTAGATGCTTCTCTTAAGGGAAGACATTAGAAAATACAGTGCTACAGTAAATATTGTTAATGTTCTACTGATACTCCTGGACCGATCATTCAGTGTAGCATTGGACATGTCTCTGGTAACTTGTGTTTTTTTCCAGTGTATCATCTTTAAGGTTGGCCTACAGAGATCTTGATATTAAAGCAAAAGAAGAAACCTTAAACCTCTCTGGTAAGAAGAAAACGGAACTGGAGAGGCTTGGCATGGGATTGGGCAGCAGCAGGAGGTATGTGAAGTTCTGGAAACTGTGTTTGAAATACTCTGTGGTTTTATGCACTTATCCCTCATTTTACTCAGGAAGTGAAGAAATGGACTGGAGCATGCTATGGAAACTTGAGCAATATCAGCAAAAAATCTTCTCCTTGTCAAGGGGAAGCTTCTGATAGATTTAAGTTCTAACCTGCCAGACAGAGGTGAACCTAGACTGTGTTTTCCAGCTGTCAGAACAGGCTTTGTGTTCAGGAGTCCTGTCCCTACCTTGAGAGAACAACAGTTTTCCAAGGGCTTCCTTTATTTTAATTCCTCTTTCTTTAGATGTTTGTATAGCTTGGGCTTTCTCATCAAGCTTCAGAAAGTAGATTTGGGCTTTGATTTTTGTCATCTCTTCACATGCTTGTTGTCTTCCTGTCCCCAGTGGCATTTCTCACTCAGTCAGCTCAGATATGCAGACAATAGAGCAAGAAACACCTACAATTGCAAAGCCAAAGAAGAAGTACATGGATGATGTGGAAGACTCTTACTTCTCTTCTAGCTCAAGGTATTCTGTAAGCTTTTGATTTTGGATGGGCCCAGAAGTATATGCAAATTCCATAATAATATGCACAGTACTTTTGAAAGCTGAGATGAAGGCAGTTTGAGCCTGTGTACACACCCAGCATGTTTTCAGGGGGCATCTGAATCCAAAGAGTTGTGGGAAAGTTGACTTTGCCTCAGTGACAGATGGATTTGTGAAGGAGGGGAGGTAGCTTTGTTGGGAGAGTGGTCTGAACTGTGTGTTTGTAGATTTTATCTTGGCCAGAGTCTAGTCTCCGCTTGCACGGGCAGTTGCCATATGAACTTTTATTTTGCTGTATTCCAAATCCAGTGAATTTTTTGTCAGAATGACGTGTGTTCGTTCCTTTTTTTCTTTCTTTCTTGTGTTATTGTCTTCAACTTAAACAAGCGTTGAAGTCTGATGTTAGATGTACTACAGTTGCATCATTCTCTGCATGCCAAATGCAAAAACTTCAACCTTTTTGAGGTATTTGTGCTGGGTGTGTTGGGTCTGCAGTCCTATTTCAAGAGACTTGCATGTAAAATGTAAAACATAAAATGTAAGTGAAAAATAATTGGAACATTTTTTGTCAGAGGATGACTGCAATGCACACTACAAAATATTGCTCTTGGGAGAATAAAAATAATTAAATCTTGAAGGCACTAATTGCAATGAGCCAGCTGTTTTTGGACCGAGAGACACAAACAGGTGTTTGCTTTCATAAACTGCCTTTATTGGATCCATGCCACAGCAGCATGAGAAATTGTACCTAATTGTTTGTAGACAGGCAAATAAAAGCACAAAGGCTTTTGTGTCACTATGTTGTAGTGCAATCACTGCAGCAGAAATACAAAATGTGGGTCCAAGGAAAGTGGCAGCAGTCTTGTAAAATGTAGCATTTCAGTGCTTGCCTTTTTTGTTCCCTGAAAGGAACTGTTACTGCTCTCAAATTATTCACCAGCTACCAGCAAGCAAAGGATAAATTATGGAGGAGGCTTTTTAATGTGTTGTGGTTCAATGATTAGAGGATAAATTGTAACCTGGCTGTTCCCTGCTCTTGTTCTGGTTTGAGATGGGAGGATCTAATTGGAGTTGGTACACAACTTCATTCTCTTTAAAGAAAGAACAGTCGGATTTGGACTTGTTAAGGGTATCATTATCCTTTATTTCAAGCTGTGTCTTGAAATAGAGGCAAAGTAGCTTTAGCATCATCTTAGTATATGCCCAAAAACAAAATAATCATCCTGGATATTAGAGTGCTGGTAAGTGAATTAAGCAAGGTAAAGGTCTCAAGGTTTAGGCATAAAATTGAAGCCTCTGAAAATCCTGTGTTTTGATGTTTTGCTCTTGCTACAAGTAATAAAATCTTTATTAACATCACAATGTAAAATTTTGTTTTCTGTTAAATACAGTTTTTCTTTCTCTCCCCCATCCCAAATACTGAGGAAGTATTTTGCAAAGCTACAAAAATCTGAGAGGGAAGCTTAGAGAAAATAAACACTTTACTCAAATCAGCTCAGGTAACCTCTACCCAATACCATGGTTTTGGTGGCCATTGTGAGACTGGAAATCTTCAAATTCATAAAAGCACCTTGATTGTTTGTTATTATGGAATTTAGAAGACTGCTGTGGTTTCTTTTTGTCTGTCAGGAGAGAGGCTCCTGCTTTTTGTAGGAGTTCATTCCAGATCGGTGCTGAGACTTTGCTGCTGCAGGTGTCACATTTCTCATAAACTGCAGAAATGAGTGGCCTGACTATTCATAGTGCAAACATGGAGAACTTTTTTTTTTAAGAGTATTTTGCACAAAATGCAGGTGCAGACTTTAATATCTTACCTTGTTCTACTGAATGGTTTCATTCTCCTGTCCCCCTGTGGTTTTGATCATCTTTCTCCCCATCCTGGTCATAGACAAACTAAAGGTAAACTTCTTAAAGCACAAAATCTTAGTCTTTGGCATTTAATAGGTTTTGGTGGTGTATTTTTTTTTCAGATGCTTTCCACATATGCTGAGATGTGTGTAGGTAATCAAAAGGGGAAAAGATCAAATCATGCACCAGAATTGACAAACATGCTTCATTTTTTTTTCCTTTTCTTTATTTTGTGTTTTCCCTGTGGTTTTGATGTGCAAGAGAAGATTGCCTTATTAAACTCAGACTCACTTTCAAGAAATACATTTTTAGGACTTCAATTTTAATAAAATGTGCTGCAGAACCCAGAAGTTCTTAATATTTGGATTAAAAAAAACCCCCACAGAACCAGAAATAAAGGCTTTCCTGCCTGTTCTGAGCCATTGGTTCAAGTGTACAAAGCTTCTAAAGCAGTATTGTGAAATCCAAATTACTCACTGACAACTGTAATTTGAAAACATACTTGTTAGTGAATACTTATGGCAGTCATTATGTAACAACAAATAAATGTATTCCCACTTTTCAATAAATAACAAAGTTCTGACTTTTCAATTGGTTTTTCTTTTGTTCTAGGTACTATGACTCTTCAGATTTGAGGAGCAGCACTTTTTCTAAATGGGATGACAATTCAGATGCTTTTTGGAAGAAAGAAAATAATAGTAAAGACATTGATATATTGTTAACTTCAAAAAGCACAGGATTTTCAGACAGGTATGCCAAGAAAACCAAACTGATTTTTGTCCAGAAAGCCCAAGTTTTAATTTGATTTGAGTCCTGGTCATAGTAGTGGGATTTTCTTCAGTCTATAGGAGAATTTGGCCAGAACTTCCATCAGCAGTCAAGGGATCTCCTGACTGAATTTCTTTTGTAAGCTGAATTTCTTCCTTATATTTTAAGCTCTGTTGTGCTCAGAGCTGTTCAGTACATGTACTGGAAGTAATTCCCAAACACTTTCAGCAAAAGAGGAAGTAGACAAAAGATGTGGGGAGAAACTCAAATATTTGCCCTTTTCTGAGCACATATCTGCTTTGTTTATTGTGTGATGAATCAAAGGAAACCTTGTTAACAAATGAATGAAATTTTGGGATGCTCAGTTCAGAGGATGAAGGTAGTGGAGACACAAACAACAGGTCTGATTGTGATGATAAAAAATACCTTTTCTCTATGAAAACTCTATTTTTATCTTTGTAACCAATTAGAAAATGTAAGAATGGGGGGACTTATGTGCTTGGTTGGTGTTTTCTGCCTCTCTTCTTTCTACTTTAAATCATATTTTTCATTTATCTGTACAATAGTTTGAGCACTTCAGTGCTTCTTGTTTTTTTTTCCTTTCATTCTGCCACGATGTGAGTGAGGTTTCTCTCCCTGATGCAGTTTATTTTCCCTCCAGGCCTGCGTCTCGGCGTAAGCCTGAGTATGAACCTTCTGCAAACACAGACGAGGCACAGAAAAAGTTTGGCAATGTCAAAGCCATTTCATCAGACATGTACTTTGGAAGGCAAGATCAGGCTGATGTAAGTAGGAAACAGTGATAAGTCTTTTTAAATGTGAAAATATTCTTTGACTATAAAAATGGTGTTCTTGTGAGTAAGAGAAAAGGCAATAAACAGTTAAAATCAGTAGAATTAGCGAGCTTATAGAATTATGTCCCCTTGATTATTTGTTTGATAGAAATATACAAGTTTCTGATCATTTAGAATTTAACTTCAAGGAATTGCAGTTGCATGTAGGACCGTACCTCCATCATTCTTTCCTGATACAAGTGGTAAACTATGATTCAGCACTCCTGATTTTTGATAGAATCAGGCTTCATTTGTTCTAAATACCCAAACTGATGCCAACAAACCACTGCTGAAACATCTTCCTGCTCTGTATTTGTTACATGAGAGCATAATTAATGCTGTAAAGCTAACCAGGTAAATAGATTTTTCGGTGAATTGCATGGAGCTGAATCAGCCTAGAAAGAGATCAGTATTGTGCTGCATTTTGGAGGCGGGATACAGATTTTTAATGAACAACTAAGAGTGTAAATGCTAATTAAAAATATAATTACTGTTTGCAGGGAACTTGGAAAAAGTTGACTTAAAAATGTCATGTGGTTGGAAGGGTCAGCAGGATATTAAGTGTAGTGTTTTCCCCTCCATTTCACTCTTTTAGTTGTTGCTTTTAATGGTTGCATAGTTTTTCAGCAATTTTAGGGTAATTAACAGTGAGTGGGGCCCTTGGCGTTGAAATGATAAATGTCACTCTTGGGTAACTCAGAAGTGAGATGGTGGCAACCCTATGGTCCATTTCAGTTCTAAATGTCTGTAGTCTCTCAGATTATCTGACCTCAAAAGGTGGCAGCAAGCTGATAAATCCTTTTTATTCTCAATGCTTTTCCAGTATGAAGCAAGGGCTCGGCTAGAGAGGCTTTCTGGAAGCACATCCATAAGTTCAGCTGACCTGTTTGAAGACGAGAGAAAACAACCAACAGGTACTTACCAAACAGAGTGAGAAACTGGAGCATGTGGGGAATGCAGGCCCTCACTCTGCTTCCAGTCACAGTCATCACTGTGTTCTGCAAGCCAAATGCTAGGAGCTCAAACAGGCATGGGAGATGGAGTCATGGTTTAAAAATTAACCCCTTAAATTTTCAAGTTCTCTATTTTTGATTCTGTAAGTTCAGTATTTTATACTGGGGGGCTGTGTTGCAAATAAGAGACTGCTTAGTAAATAACATTTATCAAAGGAAAACTAATGTTTTCCAATGAGGTAACACCTAAGTGGACTCTAAGGTAGTTTTTTGATCAGTTATGATAAGTAAGTAGCTCATTAGCTGTCATAATAATACTGGATCTAGGAAAAATCATTAATAAAATCTTAGTGGATTTGAAGTTCCCATATAATCTGTTGCATGGCATATCCATTCAGTGGGATATTTGCTTCTACCTCTGGCCTTGCAAAATTATTAAGGAAGATCTTCACTTGGATTGTCTGAAAGATTTGTTGGAACACCTCACACTGGAGAGTGTAGTTCATCAAATCAGAAAGGAAGAAAGATTAGATTGAGTGAAAAGAAGCCCCTTAGGGTATTGAAAATGCCTCATGTTTTCTTTCCAACACTTCTTGGATTGTGCAATAATGTGCGATGGAAAAGGTGGCAAATACTGGAACCTTCTATAGGCTTAATCAGTTGAGCTTCATTCCTTAACTTTTGAAGAAATTGAAAAAAGAAGAGTTACTGAAGAACTTGGAATCTCTGAAATTATTCAGATAGGCTGGAAAAACAAACAGTGTGCAGTATCTGATTTTACTTCGGAAAAGTAGGAGGGGAAAACTTCAAAACACTTGACTGTTTAGTTTTGGTCCCCTGAAAGCAAGTTTGAATACACTGACCAGCAGAGAAATAACTCCTGTTACTGGTTGCTTAAGTACAACTGGGATTTAGGAATTTGAAATGTGAAAAAAAAAATTAAGGAGGGAAAAGGATATCAAGCAGAAATCACACTAAGTTGCTTTAGTTACTTGAGGGAGCATTTGCAACATGGTGTCATAAATTCACACCATATCAAATGTACAGAAACTTCCTTTCCTGCATTTCTCTGCTACACCCCTCACCCCAAAAACGGAGGGGTGGCCCTTCCTGGAGAAATGCTGCTGCACTGACAGTTTGTCTGGTGTGGAATTAATGTCCAGACTATCATTAGTTCCATAAAATAAACGTAATCAGCATATTGTCAGCAAAAACACCACTGTAATTCTGGACTCCTTGCCAGGATATAAACATCCTTTGCATCGAAGGTTGTTTTTGTGAGCACTGATGAGATGTCCAGGTAGAACAGTGTGGGGCTCCTTGCTTTTGTACAGAATACTGTAGGGAGGTTTTTAACCAAAGAGAGGGCTGCAAGAAAAAACTTTTTTGCATTATTTCAAAGCTGATGCTGACTTGGAGGTGCTGATTTGGAAGTAAACTACAAGAAAAGGAGTTGCTTTCCTGCCTTGTTTGCAAGAACTGTCTTAGACCAACCAAACTTAACCAACAAATTATGAGGGAATTCTTGTGGCTGAGAAGTGGTTAGAGCTTCTCAGATTATTTATATCTGCAGATTTTATTTCTATGATTGATTTTAGTAACAAAAATGCCTGAAGCATTTGATGAGTGGAGCAGATTGTAAGGAAGTCCAAATTACAGCTTAGAAATGGGGCTGTCTGAGGCATAATATTATTATTATTATTATTATTTTAATATATATACTACAGATATTATATATAATATTATATATTATATATAATATCTGTATAGATAGGATAACAGCTGTTGAGAATACAAAGCAACATTGTCACAGACTGGAAGTATAGAATAAATCATCTACTATCCAAACATGAATTGCTTAGCTGGGAATGCAGAGTGTAGAGGATGACACTCCTGGGTGGAATTATGAGAACCTGAAAACAATCCAAAGGAAGATGCATTTGAGACATTGAGATCTCTGTCTAGTGCTCCTAGACATACACTCTACTTCAGGGAGAAAAAAAAAAGGAAGGTTGATTTTAATGTAAAAATCTGCTTCCTCCACATTGTGTTCTCCTTTTAGGAAGCTACAATATTACCAGTGTCTTGCCTTCAGCTCCTGATATAGCTCAGTTTAAACAAGGAGTGAAATCCGTGGCTGGAAAACTTTCTGTCCTTGCTAATGGAGTCATGACATCTATACAGGTGAGTAAAAATGTCACAATCTATTAACCATCAGTTGAAGTCTTCCTGTAGGGATTTAGTACCATGGATTCTGCCACTGAATTATCTTTAGGGAGAAAAGGATGAATTTGGTTTTGAGCCCTGTAGATGTCTCCAAGTAGATGGTAAATTAAAAAATTAAAAATTAATTTAAAAAATGAATCTGTATCTGATAGCTCACCTTCATTAGGGTATCTTTTTTCTTACAATTACAGTAAAAAATCCCATCATGAAAGTTATTTGTTGTCACTGTTTTTAAACTCATCACAGTTCCTAACTCAGAATGGAATAGTTTGGTTTGAAGGGATCTGCTGTGATCATCCAGATCAGCTCTTGTGCTGGCTCTTTAATTGACCTTTGATCCATGTTTTTGCATGAAATAAAGCCATCCTGGCCTCAGTGTCCAGCATGTTTTGTGCTCCAGTCACTTGGCAATTCCTGTTTGAAGTCATTGGGAGCTCTCGGGTGTTTGAAAATCAGGCTGATTGTCCTGGAATTCAACCTTAAACTCCAGTTCTTGGAAGCACAGGTCAATTTTTTGAAAGCCTTGAAGAATTCAGCTGCTGTTTATTGCACAAATGGAAGTAAAACTGATTTATTTCCCTGGAAAACCCATTAATACCTTGTTTGTTATATGTTTTTACTTTCCCAGGATCGATATGGTTCCTAAGTGAAGCTAAAGGATTCCTCTTCAGGCACACAAGTAATCACTGCTGATTCAAATGAAAGTTGCCTTAAGACTGATGATGTTTTTATCTGTTTCTTAGTGCAGATTTCTGACTCAGCCTTTTCTTAGTGCTGTTTCATCTTAACAGGGCAGAAATCTTGCAGCAACTTGTTACATTGCATATATTCTTTTTTCTTCCTTTCCAGTCTTTATTTCTTAACAACCTTATTGTTAGATAAGCTGGGAGCTTTACTTTATTACTGGCTCTGTCTGTGAGGCAGGAAGGAGAAAGGAGGTGGTGGTTTTAGTAGACTGTAGCAAAATACGCATTTAAATTAAACCTGTGCTTGCCAGGAAGTAAAAGCTGTTGAAGTCATAAATTGATGTGCATTAAAATGGTGGGGAATTAGTGGTTTAAAACAGTATTCCAGCTAGAAGGTTCTGTGCTTAGATGTGAAGTGTGGAGAAGTCAAAATGTGGTAATGCTGAATAGTGGATTTCACCTTGTTGTGGGAACAGTCTATTTATTCCTAGTTTTGAAAGTTACAAAAAAAAATTGCAATATAGAATCCTTAAGTGCTTTTAAAAATTCTGTATTGTGTAAAAATTAAAAATAAAAACTTGAAATATACTAAGGGCCTAATAGAGTAGTTAATTAAATACTTGTTAAAATGTTTAGCACAATCTTAGATTTTTGATAAATTATCAATTATTGAATAAGGAAATAGTGGGGCTGTGTTTTAGACAGTCTAGAATTTATTGCTGATGACATCCTGCATAAAAATTATTATGACCTTAAATAAAAAACTTTACAACCAAGAATGAATTCAAGTTAATTCTGTTTCGTAATTTTCATAATTCAAATTTGTAAGCTGCTGATATCTAATAAAAACAATTGATATAAACTCAGTTTTGAATTTAATTTCTATGTGTGGTCATCAGTATCCAGCTTTCTAAATACTGTCATCTGTATTTTGTCTGTACAGTGGTCTGGTTAAATTAGCCTTTAGTTTCAGGTAGTCAGACTTGCTTTCTTATTAAATTGCTGTAGTGATTCAGAAATCTAAACAAATTAGAGTAGAAAATAAACTACTGAACTGGGATACTGTGTTAAATACAGTTAACAGAGTAGCTGTATTTGGGATTTAATTTCTACCTGCCTCGTATCTAATTCACACTTCTGATAACCTGTTCTTGTGGCTGTTGGGTTTAGATTTATTGATTAAATTTATTCACCAAAAAATTACCTCTCTTTTTTAAGAGAGTTCCAAGATGAGCATTTGTTCTGCCTAATGGTACAGCTTTGCAATAAAAGATTTGCTTTCCTACCTCCTTTCCCACCCTATTGAGATGATTTTGGTAATGTAGCACAAAAATGCAATGCTCAGGGCATGATTTGGTTTGCCCTGGTGCTGCTGGCTGCTCTCA
>VXBN01008494.1:0-91251 GCA_013397395.1 Sinosuthora webbiana
AACCACAGCAATGGCATTAACCAAAAACAGAAAGGGAACCCAGTCCCAGCCTCTCTCAGCCACAGGCACTTTCCCCCTTGGTGCAGTTCTGGGCACGGCCAGCAGGGGCGCTGCTGGCTCCCGGCCGGGCAGGGCGGGTGCGATGATTCCCCCACGGCTGCAGGGGGCGCTGTGGCGCGGGNGAGCACACAGCAATGGTGGCTCGGCTGAGAAAGGAAGGGATGGATGAGAGGCTTTGCTTCACAAACCCCTGGGGCAGCCCATCCCAGTGCCCCAGCAGGACTCTGAGGAGCACTGTCATAAATACTTATTATGTTGTTGGCTTTTCGCGAGTATTAAGATGAATGATATATGTATAATGTTAAAATGGCTTTGCTGTATGGATTTAGTTTTTATTTCTGCTTTTAGCAAAAATTAGGCATAGCAGTGATAGCTGATATAGTATGCTTGAATTGTCTCCTTGGTTGGGATAACATCCAGTGAACGTATGATAAGGACCCTGCTGCTGACAGACCGACTATCAACACCTACTGTCTGTAAAAAGTATGGACCAAGGCCCAAACTGGAGGTGATAATGGGAATGGACTAAAACTACAGCCAAGAAACATGCATGCTCTAAAAAGGTGGACCCAAGGAGTGGCCATGCTAAACAGTTCCTGGAATATGTAAACTAGTTTGTGGAAAAGTTTGAATATGCCTGATGGTTTATGAATATGCAACAGACTGATGTAATAGAGAAGGTATTTAAGGAGTGTCTCCCAAGATAGTAGGGGTGCTCTTGGCTGAATGCCAAGCACCCGGCCGTTAATTCTTTGCTTTATTATCTCTGTCTCCTATTGTCTTTTATTAAACTTTTTAAATTTTACCAGGAAAGTGAATGTCTTTCACAAGCACCAAGCTGGAATGGCAGGAGTGAGCAGTAATCCCAGGCTGGTGGACGAGATGTACCAGAAACTCCAGAGCTGTGGCTGGAACCGTGGGACGCCTCGGCAGGCCGGGGATGTGAGACTACAACGCAGTGAAAACTTGGAGCAGGGCTGAAGAAGCAGCGGGAATGGGACAGAGACAGCCCAGCTCCCAACAGGGCAGAGAGGGGTGAGCCCAAGACCCCAGGCACCTGAGCAGATGGGGACATGTTCCCCTCTCAGCGAGGTGCGTGCCAATAAGGTCCTAGTTCAATGGCTGGTCCTACAAGCAAAGGCTCACCCCATAGCAGAAGAAACAGCTCTGGCTGGGCCCTGGCAGCAGCAGCAACAAATTCCCTTCCCAAGCAGCAGCTCCAACCGTCCCCCTCCAAAAGCTGAGAGAGAGAGCTGGCAGCTGCCCCAGCCCTCTTTACCTGCCCCCAATTCCCACGGTATCTTTGTCCCTCCGAGAGAAACTCCCCAGGTGAAAAGAAATTCAACCAGATGCCCTCCTTCTCCCTGAGCTTGGCCACTTCTTTATTTTCTTAAGTACCCATGAGTACCCAGAAGTCAGTGTTTCTTACCAACTGATGGGAAAAATTCCATAGGTGAGAAGGAACAGAAGACAAGAAACCTAGCCCCCCACAATGATGCCAGTTGCCCATTTAGGCTGTGACACATGCTCTGCAGAGACTCCTTGCTCCTGCAGAAGGGCTGATTGAGTGGCAGACAGCCCAGGGTGGGTGCCACATGAGCACAGCTCAGACTTCAGGACAGACTGGTGGATTTGGCCACCAAACTCTCTTATTATCAGGTTAACTTTTTGCCAGGATCCCTCAGTAATCAGTAGGTTCATGGTCGGGGCAAAATTCTTTTATTTTGGCAATGTGTGAAATCCATCTCCACATCTCATTTTCTCTCTGACTACTGGCATTGGTGGCAGCCTGACTCAGTCCAGGCTGATGATTAACAGCAGCAGAGAAGGGGTGGTCAACAGATGAATACCCAGCCCTGTGCTGCAGAAGAGACTGTTCCACTGTAAGCATTTCCAGTCTCAAAATTTGAAAGGCACTGGGTAAACTGGGAAAGCCTTGTCTGCCTGCTGAGTCTCTAGGTGCAGCTATGGTTCAGTCACATTGCACCTGTTGAACTACTTTCTTAGATAAGTGACTTAAGCAAAAATGTCTATCTTTTTAATCCCTATCCAGCCCGGGTTAGGATGGTTTTGTATTATTCTGTTTCACGGGGAAGGATGAGTGTGAGGACTTACCTACACCTGAGAGAAGACATTGTACAGACTCCCATACAAAACATCTGAGCTTGCTCTGTGTGGCTGTACAAACACTTTGCTTGCCACCTCCTCCTGCCTCATCTCCTTTTTAATGAAAGGCTGTGTGCTTTACCTGAGGCAATTTATCTCACCAAGGAGAAAAAGCCAGCTAGCTGAAATGGTAAGTGAAGACAAGTCATCAGTGCCCTGGAGCCAGGAGGAACATCCATGGCCTGAAGGGCACCAAGCAAAGCATGGCTGGCTGGGCCAGGGAGGGGACTGTTCACTCTGTTCTGGGCTCACCTTGAATCTTGTGCAAAGGTTTGAGCACCATAATATTGATGCCTTTTCCTTGGTCCTAAAAATTAAGAGCCAGACACGGTTAAGGGATAAAGGGTTTTTACTCTGGTATTTGATAAGGATCCTTATGGTGCACCACTTCACCAAGATGGATTGTGCCAAAATGCACACACATGATAGATTGCATCCACAATTTTACGGACCTTACAAATTAGCATATCTAATAAAGATGCCCCAGTGAGAGGCTTGAATGAATAGCATGATATTTCCCCATCCCGAGGAATTTCCCCCCTGGATAGGCTGAATCTTAATTTATAGGATGTATTCTAGAGGGGACCTTGGTTTCTCAAGATAGTGTAGGGCTTCCCGGCCTCCAACTGCAAGGCCTCTAAGATGTTTGGTCTCCTGGCCTAACAGAATACTAGGGCTGTGTTAACTTAACAGACTCAAGGAACTGCAAGTATGCATGCTAAGAATACTGAGGTTACATAAAAGGTATATAAAGGGTATATAAAGGAAAAGGCAAAAAAACATCTTGAGAGATATTAAGCTGTTAGAGAGCATCCAAAGGGGGAGGAGGGGAGGAAGGATGAAGCTGTATGAGGAGTGGCTGAGTATATTTGGTCTGTTCAGCCTGGAGAAGAGGAGACTGAGGGGAGACTCATTGCAATCTACAACTTCTTTGTGAGGGGAAGAGGAGGGGCGGCACCAATCTCTGCTCTGCTCTGTAATGACCAGTGACAGGACCTGAGGGGCTGGCTGGAGCTGTGTCTGAGGGGGTTTGGGTTGGATATCAGGAAAAGGTTCTTCCCCCTGAGGGTGGTCAGGCACTGGAACAGGCTCCCCAGGGAAGTGATCAAAGCACCAAGCCTTGAGAGAGATCCAGAAGTATTTGGACAATGCTCTCAGTCAGATGTGTGTGACTCTTGGGGATGGTGCTGTGCAGGGCCAGGAGTTGGACTCAATGATCCTTGTGGATCCCTTCCAGCTCGGCATATTCTGTGATTCCATGATTCTGTGGCATGTGGAAGGCTGTGTTGTGTGGCCAGGCATGGGTTGTGCTGCACACCAAGAGGGGAGCATGCAGGGGTAAGGACAGTGCCAGCTTGTCCTGCGTCAAAAGTCCACCCAGACACAGTATCAGACTCTAAAGCAAGGCCCAAAAAGTGTAGTATCTCATTAGGTGGTGTTGTGTGAAATACTGGTGAGTTTGAGAACTCTTCTGATGAAGTAGTGTGTAGAATACATGAGATGTCCACTGTATTTCACAAGGAGGTGGTAAAATCACAGGAGGGGAAAATCTCCCAAAGACATCCCTGTGTATGTTGTACACATTTTGGGTCTACACCTCAAGTATGGAAAACACAATCGAGAAAATGTTGATGGGAGATTCTTGACAGAGACATTCTCCATTTTTCTTTTGGATAGGGCATACAAAGAAGTGATTAAATGTCTATAAATGGGAATCCAGGGCTGGTTTTAGGCTAGTGGACTCAGCATGTGCACTTTGAACACCTTCAGCAGGCTAAGCCACCATCTCTGATTGCAACCTGCAACTTCAATGGTATTTACCAACTTGAATATTTTTACACGTGTAGCGACTGCAATTTTTCAAGCAGCAGGCAGTGACTAGATACAGGATAATGCCTTGTGCGCACACTTTAAGTGATTTTTAATCTATTTTTGGTCACATGCAAGTGAATGGCAGGTGGAGAATTTACTAGCAGCAATTTGGGGCTCTGCACAAGCAGTCTCTGGGCTGGGTGAGCATGCAGGGCTTGTTCTGCACCCCTGAAGCTTTCCCAGAAAGAGTAAACACTGCAGCCAGTATTACTGCAATTTATGGGGTAAGCCAGGAGCCCTCCTGTGAGTTACAGCCCTGATGGCTGAATTGAGAATGCAATTATTCTTCTTTGTGTAAATAGGCAGTGGTGACCAAATCAGTTATGCTACTTCTGAAGCCTTGGGAATAAAGAAGCATTTTGCTGCTGAATATCACATACAGGGAGCCTTGAATATCTCTGCTGAAATGGTAAGAGATCTCATGCCAGCAGTCCCAGAAAGGAGGGAGATGGATTCCTACTTTGGGAATTCTCCTATATGCTCTCAGAGAACAGATAGGTAATGTAGTGGGTGAAGGGACAGCACTAAGCATCTCTGCTTTAAACAGTATGAGATTTTTTTTCCCCCTTTACAATGAGCAATAGTGTGCTTCTCATTTCATTATTCAGATCAGGCTTACTGAACAAGGTATTTTTGTGTGACAAATTTTTTTACAAGATGTCATTTTGAATTTGTAAAGAAAACCCTGGAATAAATTTTTTGTAAAGAAGGGCCTTTATTGAATTGTAAGCTGTGCTCTAGAGCATTATACGTGTTTATTACTCCTAGGGAATTTTACTTCCAAAGCCTCAATATTTACTATAAAATCTTGAAAAACACAAAGGGCTTTGGTTGTACTAAACTGTTCCCCATTAGATGAATTTGTTTAAGGTCTGTAAGGTTCTCACTTCTCTGTCACTTGCTGTACAAGTGCTGTCTGACTCCCCCAGAGTGAATTAATCAGCTTTCAAACAGTAACATTAGGAGTCACCTTGCTACATTAAATCCATTTCAGAAACCTCCCTCAAATTTCTCTGGCACATCCTTAGCTTGACTGTGGGACCGCTTAAATCTTCATCTGTTTTTACAGATGGGTGTTTTAATTGAATCACCTGGTTGTACCATGAAAAATTTGGTATTTTCTTTTGCTGTTTGCCTGATGACTTTCCTCCTGTTGTTGTTTGTGATGGCTGAATCTCTGCCAGAGTTTCGGTATGAGAAACTGCTGCAGCAGGTTATCTGGGCTTGGAAGAAGATCTGTGATCTCTTTCTAGTCTGAGTAAACCAGCTGAATCATTTAAAACGAAGCAGACAGGAAATACCAGTGACTTTGCAGAGTCAAAGCAGATGGGAAATTTTGCCAGGATGGAGAGCAGCTCTGGCTCCTCAACCAAGTTCTGCCTCGACTTAGTTTAATGCCTCATGACCTCCCGGTGTCTTTGAAATGTGGAGCCATATTTATCCCAATCAATTTAATGCATTTGCCTGAGACATCTCATCACTACTATAGACAAGGCAGGGGTGTGTGCACATTTCTAGGTGCAATCCAGTTCAGATCTGAATTTTTTCTGTCCCTCTAAGACAGTACCAATTCCAGCTCTTCAGAGAAGTCTCTAAAGGCAGGAGGCAGGCATGATCCATCTAACTTGCCAAACCTCTTATGACTGACTGCATTTCTTTCAGTTTAAGAAAATATGTCCATCTTTAATCTTATCCATAAGGTAAACCAGAGATTTTCTTTGGATTGTTTGATGTTAAAGATATATCAGCATACATCTGCTTCACAGACCTCCTGCAGCATCAATTTTGGCTTGTGGGGGTTGAATGAGTGACAGTGTGGTTTGGAGAGTCTTGGTGGGAGAACTAAATTGAGGAGTACTATTCCTAAACGATGATGCTATGTTTACTTCATCCTTTGAATAGTAGTAGGGGCAGGGATATTATTTTTGGGGTTGTGCTCCTGTTGACCTAAAAAAAAATAATTTTACACATTGGTGCTTCTTAGTGTGCACTCCCAGGGACAATTATTCTGAAAGCTCAGACTCCTAAGTTAACCGTTTCTGCATTTTCCTCTTCTCCTGAAACTTTTTTCTCTGAAGCAATTGAAATAAGTTTCTTTGTAGTCAACGGTGCTTCTGTGTGCCAGCATGTTTGTAAAACAGCTGTAAACCAGAAGAGGTCTTGCTTGAACCCTGGACACTGCATTTCAAACAGCATTTACCACTTTGTTTGTTTGCATGCCTTGTTTTACTGCTGGTTGGGCTGAGGAGCTGCATTCATCCCCCAAAAACAAACTTCTCTTTTTGGCTTGATGGCTTGTACTGAGAAGGGAGCAGAGGAGAGCTAATCCTTCAATGCTCCAATGACAACTGAGCCAACAAGGCCTCTAGAAGAGTAATTATCCTTTCTCTGTCACTAGACAGGTCTAAAATTCTCTTTTCCCTTCTTTGTCTGTGCTGCTCCCTCCAACAACCATGTCTCAGCTCTCATCCCCCCGATCTGCATGCTAAGCATGCACTGAAAGTGCTCTGAGCTCTGCTCAGCACTTCCCTGCTGCTCTGGAAGGCTCAAGTGCTAACTTTTTATTTTTTATTAAGGAGAAGACAGCACAGAAAAGATATTTAAGCTCTCTCATGTCAAAACACAGGGCTATGGTCCCGGCAGAAGGTGGGAATACAGCTTTCCTCTTGCAGAATGTGGCCATCCAAAGGGAAATGACAGAGAAATATCACACACACAAAAGTGAGTAGAGTGTGTTACAGATGGGTAACGCAATGGGTTGGCTCTGGCAATTAAGGGATGAATATTACGTGTGTGTCAAGAGAAGCTTTATTGATGTATAATTACGTTATTGTGATTTGTTGTTTGGATGTCCTCTGTTCTCCCCATTGTACCCCTGTATGGTTGCCAAGGGACAGCCTTAGTAGTCAGGAGATGTGGAAGGAGGGCCGTACCCCCTCCACATTTGGGGGTACAATTTGGGAGGAGGGCAGGCTTGTTACTGGGGGGCGTGGCATGGCAACACCTGACCTCCAATCAAACTGCAAATAAAGCAGTCTCCACCAATGGATGGCGAGGAAGAGTTGATTGGCAGGCTTTGGGAGGGGCCAGGGTTTCCTGAGGCAACCCCAGGGGCACAAAAGGCAGAGCAGCCATTTTGTGGGTGAGCACATGGCGGTTTAGTTCCACCCTCCCCATGCTGCTCTTTTTCCTTATTCAGTCATTTTGTTGTGTTTTGTTAAAGTTTAATAAACCTTTGAAATTTTAAAAGTGAGCATCGTTTCTCACAAATTGTAGAAAAATAGTCAATACCAGGCACGATTGCTACTTGTTCTTAATGCAACTTGTGTTGTGTCATTTGTAGCCTGTGGGTGCTTTTAGGCTGGCAATTTAACCGCTGTTCACAGCAAACGGTTGCATGGTCTGATTGCTACCAACAGGGAATTTCCCAACCTTTCTCAGTTCATGAAGCACTCCATGGCCTGCTGTTTTCTTTAGCCATGTTTTTAAAGAGTAATTCTGACCAAACTGCCCCTAATACTGTCTTCAGCATCACAGTATTTCTGTCTGACTCCTGGTCTTGTGGGACTAACCACTAAATCCTGAAATATATTTAAAATTAGCGAAGCTGTCAAACTGGCACTGTGCCTTTCCACTAAATTGCCCATGTTCTCTGGCTGCCAGCTCTTCAGCATCTATACGTGTGTATTTATATGCATACAATAATTCTGAATAGAGCTTGAGGTTTATTCAGATGGATGAAAAATTCATTCAGAAGGATGAAAAGGTGGTTGTTCAACTCACTTACTTAAACATTGAGCCTGCTCACTGAAGCAGTTGGAAATCTGCACCTTCTCTGTTCTCCAGCAGTGCCATAAGTCTATGCAGTCTCAGTGGGATGGCAGTGGATATATGGTTATAATCTATAGGTAATGTTCTTTGAATAAGATTACTCATAAACCTCTTGCTTCTGTGCTGTGCTCTGATGGGTTTTGCCAAAACACACGCTTTTAAAGATAAGGCCCCCAAATAGCAGCTGAGATAGAAGGTTTAGTAACTGCTGACTTCAAATTAAGCATTCCAGAATTTCCATGCTTGAGTTGTGATGCTTGATAGTTTCAATTAAAGCAGCTAAGATATATTGCTAAATACACAAGAAAACACAAATACTGGGGTTTCCATACCAAAGTGCAGCAGAGAGAGGGCAGAGAGTGCACCAGGCTTATTACTCAGGGAGCCCTATGATTGACTAAAACACACAGAGTGGTAGGGAAGGAGAGGAAAGGGACAGTGCCTCTGAGATGGAATTTCATCAGAAATAACTGTGTAAGGGACAAGACACAGCACAAGCCTTTTGGGCTTTGTGGGCAGGTACTGAGCAGGGACACACACCTGTCTGTTATTTGTGCATCTCAGCAAGGGATTCACTGTCTCCAGTTACAGTAGTTTGCTGCTTGGGTGTTCTTAAGATTTTTTTTTATATTGTCTTTTTAACAGTGTTTTTCCTGTAGTTGACACACCCAAGCCTGCATAGGCAGGACTTTAAGTGTGTGAGTATCTTCCTTTTAGCACAGGCAAACATACTGATCCAGAAGAGATTCTGAGCCTCAGGAACCAAACATGATATTGCAATAACTAGACAGACTCAAACCTTTATTTCCTATCAACCTCCATGGGGTGTTTTTGTGGGCAGACAGCCTGGGTAGCCATTCCAAGAACTACGAATTGAGGAGATCACACTGTGATGGTATAGAAGTGCCTCTTGGAAACAGTCTTATGGGCTGATCAGCAGAGGTCCAAAGTGTGTGCTGACCAAGAGAGTCAAATCTGTGTGTCCCCACTTGGGATGAAAGGCAAAGCTTTGCCAGATCTGCTTTCCAGAGTTAACCTCTATATAATGACAATGTCTGGACTACTGCAGGAGTTTTATGGACCTACTGTGGCACCTAAAATGGCACTAACTGTTCCCTGTAGAGAATGCACAGGGATACAGGAGATCTACTTATCTGTTCTATCTCTGAAAATATTTCAATCCTACATATAAACTGCACCAGAGTAGGGAAGGATGTGAAGCCTGCAAAGAAAACTCCAGAGCAGGTGGACTCTGGTCATTTTGTTCAGTGTAGTACTATAAATGCTATTTACAGTATTCCTTCATGCAGCAAATACTGTAAGTGCTCTAAATCCAAGGAAAAAAAAGTTGTGACTTTTCTGTTTGAAAACTGTCTGGGAACTGTTATTCTTTAGCATATTCCATAGGAAATGGAGCCCTAATTCTGTGGAATACTTCTCTGAGTCTCTTGAGAAGAGAACTCTAAGCCATACTTCAGTAAAGAATTAGCTCAGGTGCAGCAAGAAGTGTTTTAGCTATGTTTTTCTAGCCTGCTGTGCTATCACAGAGAAATTTTGGGCAGAAACAGTTCACTTGGTTTTCTCGAGGTATGTATCCAAGGGGATGCTGAGTTCAGCCTCTTTGACCAGAGCAGAAATGCAGAAGTAACTTTCATTTGTGTTTTTGAGGCACCAGAAGCCCTTGGGTTCACACAGGCACATGTTCAGGTCCAGGATATCCTTCCTAAATGGACTAATATGCGAAGGAAATCACATTTTTTCAGCCTGCTCAAGTATAATTCTGTAAGTAATGAATATGAAACGCTGAATTTTCTAACACCAGAACAAAAAAATGCAAGACTAGAAACAGGTGCACTGCGCTGCATTCTAGGGTGAATACACAAGAAAAAAAGGAGCCCATTTTGCTTTATTTTCTATGTAAGGCAGAGGGAGAAATTGCAGGTAGAGAGAGTAGCAGAAGCTGATCTGTGTTTGGAAAACAAAATTTGGCTGTGCAGTGTTTTGCTAATAAGCTACACCTATTAAAAATTAATTTACAAGCATGTGGTTGTCTCATTATCCAGCTTGCAGTGTACAAAACACTTTTTCAGGAGATACTCTACCATTTGCTTGAGGTGTTGCAAAGAGTTTTGCCGTGCGGGGCCCCAGCTGTTGTGTGAGATGTTTGTGCCTCCCGGATGTGGCTGCCTTGCAAAACTGCCATTTTTGTTTTTTTTGCTGCTGACTGGTGAGCATTAATCAGCTTTAATTATCACTACTGGATATACTAACAGCTTACAAAAGTTGCCCTCTCCATTCTGCTGTAAATGAAGCCTCAAATAGTTGTAGTTGCCTACGGCTGTGTGCTGGAAAACCTGTTCTGTTCTGTGGCTCACGGTCTCGCCCTTTAATCAGAACTTGTTCTGAAAATGGCAGTGCCATGTCTCTGAGGGTGATCTCATTTTTGAGGGCAGTAGCCAAGGGGGATATTGTCATCTGTTTCAACCTGTTCAGAAAACGAGGCTGCAAAAAACACATTTTGAACTTCAAGAAAAAGCATTATTCTGGTTTTCAGGCAGCTCATCTGGGAGCCTGAGCAAAGAAGTTCTGGGTTTTGCTGATGCTGTTCTGCTTCTCAGGGATGCATCAGGACCTCTCTCCACGCTGGCTCAAGGGACTCACCCCAGGGAACACCACAGATGTCAAAGTAAGTGTCTGCTTGGGAGTCAAGTGTCTCAGCTCCCATTAGAGAGAGCAGATCCATAAAGCAGATGGGCTTATCTTAGAACAGGCGCCAAAGGGGGGATTTGGTTGTTTCAGCACAGCTGTCTGGTGCTGCCTGGGATGCCCTGCAGGATCCACAATGTCTGCACACACCTGGCAGGTGTGGGGCATTCAGGGAGGATCTGTGTCTTTTTGTACCTTCAAGAGGTACAAAAGGAGGCCCAGGAGCACCTAAAACGTTGCTGGGGACAGCAGAGGGGCCACTCTGACAGACTTGTCATATTTGGATGGTCTCTGGATGCACTGACTGGGGGTTACAGTGAGACCCTAAAGACACAGGGAGCATGTGAACACCTAAATTCAAATGCCTTTACCTAAAAAAAGCCTTAGGCCCAATCTGACTTCATAAGCATCTGTAACTTGTTAGAGTTTAAATTAGTTTTGTACTTAAGAGCAGAGACAGATCACGTTGAGTGCATTTACTGGAAAAGTACATTATGAATCTAAAATCATAACCACAAAGTAAAAGTGCAATGATACCATTCTGCCTTATTTTCAGTTGACTTACAGAGTGTAGCTGTGTTGTGATGAAGAGGAGGGAGGGAGGGGAACAATGCACTTCAGTTGCTTCCCTATATTCTTTCCCAGTAAATCTGCACCAGGTAAAAAATCTGTATATTCATGATATTCAGAATCTGTTTGAGCCTTGAATGCACATATGACATGGCATTTATTTATCAGAAGCAACCCTAGAACCACTAAGCTCTGTATGCCTTTTACTAGATTTTTGATCAGTGTTATGTCTATGTCAGTGTGCTGGGAAAATTTTGCTATTATTACAAGACTTAAAATGTGGTTTTTACCTACTTTTATTGCCCTTGTAAATTGACCCTAACTATGTTTTTTTTATCCATTTTGAAGATACCTAAAATGTCATCAGAGAACTTATATTGTTTTATTTAAACTTGTTTAAATGTGGATTGCTAAGTTGGTTTGAATCAGCGAGGTTCAAAAAAATGTATTTTTTTTGGTGAGTACCTCAAGTATTTTCACTATTTGTGAACTTCTGTATGACACAGTGCGTATTTGGCAGAGCACACCACTTTGGATAGGCAGCACTGAGGTGCTTATGAAATGCATTGATTTTACTTTGATAAATCCTATACAAGACATAATCTCTTGCCATTAGCGTATGGATGTCATTACACAGGGAAATGCTGCATTCCATTTCGATTTAGTTTGTGGTTGTCAGAAGTGACCGCTTAAAATTCACAGCGAGCTTTATTGTATTTTTTTTTTTGCAGGCAGAATTGCATCGCATTCTAAATGTCAAGGTGCTGCCAGCCAGCCTGGTGAGAGGCACTGCAGGCACAGAGAAGGTGCAAAGGCAAATGTGGCACTCCCCAGCACACCCAGAGGTGCAGGTGTGGGGCTGTGCTCACTGGGAAAGCTGTCTGAGAGGAAACGTGCTGTTAACAGGGCATGAGGAGCCCTGCTCACAAACAGAATAATGGCATTAAATACCATGGACTGGAGTGGCAGCATTGCAGTGCAGGTACTGAGGGCTGAGAGGGACTGGAGCTGGTTGGTGAGAAAGGAAGAGGGGAAACTCCATCAGGGTGAAGGTCAGATGGTCAGCACATGTGGCCAAAGCCAACAGTTATTTTCAGGCACAAATCACCAGGGCATCATCAAAGTCCTAATTAAATATGCAAATAAAACTGCTGAATTAACCTTGTTTTGTTGAATACTGGCAAACATTTATGAACTGCTCAATTCAAAGAGAGTTTTGGCACTAGTTTGGACAGATGCTGACAACAGTGGAAGTTCTGTGATAGGAAGTCTCACAGGAGTAGCCCTTCCTATACTGGCAAAGCTCCTATTTAGAGCAAAATATTCTACTTGGGGCTGAAGCACTGTCCATTTCAATTGGGAGTTACCCATTTGTATATGAAAATGTAGCTGCATTTCACCCAAAAATACCCTTGAGTGGCACAGATCATTCTGTGCAGCTGGGATTTCTTGTTGTGTTGAAGGTTTATAGGATGAAATCTATAACATAAATATAACAATATTATTACTTCCCACACCAAAAAGGTATGGAAAAATATCTTTACCTGCCTTTGGTTCAGCCATGCCTGGGTGCAGCAAGGGGTGCTTAAGGCCTGTCCCAGAGAGGGGCTGGAGCCCAACAGGAAAGCTGAAAACCACACTGCCACTGGAATTCTTCATTTTTCCACCCTGATGCTGAAATAGCTCCATTTCAACAAGAACAAGAAAACAGATTTTCAAAGAAAAATGAGAGCTCCATGTCACAACAACAGTTTTCCTGTCAATGCTGCAAAAAGAGATTTCAGCTGATACCTTGTGGCACTCGTGGGGCTGGGCTGATAATACCATCTGTCAGCTGGTCACCAAAGTAAGCCAGGAACTACTGTTCTCCTATTTTTGTTGTGCATCTAAGTGTGTATTGATGAACACTGTCTCCATCGTATCTTCCAATCCCTCTCAGGTCTGCAGTCTTTCCTTCATCCTCCTCCCTCCCATGGAGTTTATCATGTGAAAGTGACTATTTGCTGTCACCTTTCTTCATTTTGTTGCCAAAATCAGTCAAAAACTCCTTCAAACCACTTCAGCATTACAAAGCAGACATTCTTTGTTACAGTGCTGGATGAGCAAAGGGATATCTCCACCAAAATGGTGCATCCTGAGTACAGAAAAGCTCCTACTTTTGTATACTGTATTTCACATATATATTCATTGATTTTCCTGGAGTAAACACTTGTATGATAATCCTTTGTCTGAACCATTAACACAAGTTCCCTGCCCTTTGCACATACATTCTTCTGTCCCAGGGGTCCCTCTGGTGCTCGTAGACCCCAGAGTTGCCCCTGGATGAATTGGTGTTACCTCCCAAATACGGAGCAGAGTTGGCACAGCCAGGTTGGATCATGATTTTACACCTCTTCCTGGTTAATATTTAATGATCCTACAGAATAAGCTTTGTGGGGTTCCACAGGCCAGTGTTTCTGCAAGATAACAACTGTATTTTCCCACCAGCTGAGCAAACAGCTTTTCATCTGGCAACAATTTCAGACCAACTGGTCCATGATGAACAGGAGGATTTAGCCCTCCTTTTAGCAAACCATGTATTAATATCAAATACTTTTTTTGGTTGATGGAAATTACCTGCTAATCTGTAGCTTCTGTGTTGCCCAGCAGGTACCACAGGCTGGCAGTTTCTTTGAGTATACACGCCTGAACTGCTTCTCCTTTAGAAAGGAGGAGTCCAGATAGACCTGGGGTTTACTTTGTTTGTTTTAAAATGAGCTGGAGTTACCTTGCATTTACAGTAGTACAAACAAGTTTCATTTTTGCACAGCCCTGCCTCCAGTGTTGAGGTGGTTTGGGGTTGCCATGAGACACTGATGAACCCCACACCTAAAAAAGCAGCAGCTCCCCAGCATGGGGCACCCAGTAGCGGCCCTGGGGTGGGTTGGACATAGGGACCTGTTGTGGAAAAGGTGTCCTTTGCTGATGGGCTTCATCAGAGCTTTTCCAGGAGGGATCTGCTGTGCCCTAAGGGCTTTCTCTCAGATTTCCAATAGTAATTCACAGATGTCTTGTGGAGCATAGAGGTTAAACATTAGGTACCTAAAAGCCACTGGATGCTGGCAGTTAAATTTCATCTTACATAAGGATTGGCATTTAATCCACCACTTAAGAAGTGCTAGCTTCTCTCAAGAGTTTTGAAGTAGATTTTCTTCCCGGTTCATAGCTTTGTCTGCTAGAAATGGCTCACTATAAAGTTGTAATATTCCTCTCTCCTTTGATATCAAAATCTATTTGTATCATATAAATAACAGAGTTTTAATTTGAAAAATTTTTAAGTCTGTGGAAGAACTGTCATTATAAAAATAGTATTACCCTTTCCAGCATCCCGGGCCAAGACGATCACAGGTGGAAGAGAGTTAGTCTGTTATGAGGAATAAAAAGTTGTGGCAGAGGTCATTATCAGAGCTTTCCACTTACATTTGTGTCATATCTGTGCTTTGCTGGGCTTCACATCTGGCTGTTTCTCTTGTTATGGCAACCTCATTTGCTGCAGTGTGACTGACCACTTGCAAAAAGGTGCTCTGTAAAGTGTGCTTGCTTTTGCAATTCTTGGTGGATGCTGAGGCAGCCAGTCAATAGCATGTCTGATAAGGTCCTTCCTGAAGGCTGCACTGATCACCATAGCCATGGGGCCACATCCTTTGCTCCTTCCTTTCTGCTTTTCTAGTCTTTGGCTGTGCCAGAGAAGTTGTGGAAAGTAGTTTCTGTGTTTTGCCTATACATATTTCTGTTTGAAAATCTGGGTAGTCTGGAAATAAATCTGGTATATATTCAATTTGGCTTTATTCATCTGGGTCTCTGCCACTGAAGTGGAGAAATATCTGAGGAAGGGGATGTGGGATATATGATGGCTGTGTGCCACATGACCACAATCCATGCTGAAATATGGGTCATTTCTTAAGAAACAGAGAAATGAGTGCAAGTAGTTATGGTGTTAGTGAAGACAAATATATTGAGTTCACCCATTAATTCAGATTTAAATTTTAACTTGCTTGTAAAAGTCTTCAGAGTGGTACATGACTTTTGGTAGCAACATGTTGTTACTCTGTTTGCCACCTTCCCTTCATTGCAAGGAGAGGTACATGCCCAGCACAGGCTGCTGTGAAACTGCTGCAGCTCCAGCTTTGGGTGGAAATGAAGAGCAGGGAGCAGTAGCTCTATCCGGGTTGTCAGGAATACAAAACAAAGCCAAAATTCTGTCTATGTCCCAGGTTGCCATGACCCTAATGTGTCTAGCTGATATGAATAAACATGTTCAGATTCTCTACTGGTAGTGGACCAGAATTAAAAGCATCCCAAAATGACCTTAATAATGAAACCTCTAGTAAATACCTGTAATTTCACCTGGGAAATTGTGTGCAAATAGATGGGGAGGCACACAGCATTTTACTTACCTGCTGCACCAAAACACCTCTGTCTCCTGTGTGATTACCAGGTCACTGAATTCACCTTTCAGCAGGTGCTGGGACTTCTCCAGTTTCAATGACTTTAGGAAAGCCTTCAGAAAGAAAAGGAGAAAATATGTTTGGTGTCTCTGGCTGTACTGGGAAGTCCTAAAAGATGATGAGTGGTCTCTTTATGTTAATGTGCAGGTGAATGATAAGCTGAAAAGTGTCTAATGGAATAGTCATGAAGATGAGGAATGTTTGATGGTGTTCTGGGCATGGCTTAGTGTGAGGACTTTGTGTGTAGATCTCAATTCATAGTCCAACATGAGTGCGTGGAAGTGCTTTCCCTGGAAGACACACTCTGTCTTTATTACTCTTTTTTCTGGGGACAGGCAAAGATAATTTGGAGAGTAATTTGGAGAGTATGTGTTGTTCCTTCCCCAGTGCATCAGCCTGATGAAGTTGTTCAGCCTGTTTGTGGCTTTATCCCTTTTTCTGCTGTGCTGATTTGGGCTGTTCTGTCTCTTCAGGGATGGAACAACCCAAGGGTTTCCAGCAGATACTGCAAGAAAAATGATCCTGAGGCCATTTCAGCCTTCATTAGGATATTAAATGGGCATCAAAAGCTTCAGGAAGAGGATCTACTGTCGCCCCAACTTTGCCTGCTTTTCAGAGTTTGCATTTTGTTCTCACGCAGCTTCAAGAAAACAATGTATATTTTTAGAATTTATCTTTTTGTTTACATATTTCTCCTCTGGGAGGAGAAAGGTGACTGATGGTGGTCTTCACCAACGAGGTCAAAGAGGTGGCAACCTATGTAGCCAATCTTGTGCCTTCTGAGGATTTTGTATATAAGATGGAGTCAGAAAATTAAATATAGAACTTTCCTGCTGACCTTCCTGCTGCCTGCCTCATTCTTTCTTGTCCCAAAGTGTGACAATCTACAAGTTAGTTTGGTGTAGTGGGTTGCCCCTGGCTGGATGCCAGCCACCCACCAAAGCCTCCCTGTCCCTCCCCTCCACAGCTGGACAGGGGAGAGAAAATACAGCAAAGGGTTCATGAGTTGAGATAAGGACTGGGAGAAATCACTCAGTGATTTTACCATATGGGCAAAACAGGCTGGAATTCGAGATATTAATTGAGTTTATTACCAGCAACATCAGAGGAAGATAATGCGAAAAGTAAAATAAGACCTTAAAAATACCTTCCCCCTATCCCTCCCTCCTTCCCAGCTCTACCTCCTACCAGTGCTGCAGGGAGTCATGGTCAGTTCATCACATGTTATTTCTGCTGCTGCTCAGGGAGAGGAGTTGGAGTCCTTCCCTTGTTTCAGTGTGTGATCTCTCCCACAGGAGACAGTTCTCCATGTACTTCTCCAACCGGTGTCCAGTTGTGAACTGCAGCAGTGTGGGTCAGCCACCCTTCCACGAGCTCAGTCCTTCAAGCACAGGAGGCTCCAGCCTGGGTCACAAGTCCTTCCAGCAAACCTGCTCCAGTGTGGGGTCCTCTCTCCATGGGTCCACAGGTGCCTGCCAGGACCCTTTTCCAGTGTGGGTCTCCCAAGGGGTCACAGCCCCCTTTGGGCATCCCCTTGCTCTGGCATAGGCTCCTCCAGGAGCTGCACGTGGATCTCTGCACTCCCATGCCCTCCATGGGCTGCAGGGGCACAGCTGCCTCGCCATGGGCTTTCCCACGGAATATCAGGGGAATCCTGGCTCTGGTGCCTGGAGCAGCTCCTGCCCTTCTGCCCTGTCCTGGGTGTCTGCAGAGCTGTTCTCTCACATATCCTCACCCTGCTCTGCTCTGGACCCAATTACAACTGCAGAATAACTTTTTTTTTCTTCATAAATCTGTTATCTGTGAGGTGTCACCACCATTCCTGATTGGCCCAGCCTTGGCCAGCAGTGGCTCCATCCTGGAGCAGGATAGTGCTGGCTTTACTGGACATGAAGGAATCTTCTGTCAGCTGCTCCCAGAAGCCACCCCTGTAGCCCCCCGTGTCAAAACCTGGCCACACAAACCCAACACACTTGAAAAGTGGTGTTTCTCTATGACTTCCACCAAGACTGCTGGTTTTGTGTTGTTCTTCCAGTGTGCAATAACAGCAGAGTTTCCATGCTTCTGCCTGAGTATCTCAACACCTGGGAGTATGGATTAATGTCTGGAACTTACTCGTAGCACTTGTCTGTCATGGAAGGAACAGGTAACTCCCCAGCCTGCAGTTGCCCATATGGCAAATATGTTTAATTATGTTTTTCAGTGATCCTTTATTGGGTCAGTGTAAGTAGGAACAGTTGCTATTCATTGGACCGTACTGAAAAAAAGAAAAAAAGAGCATCAGCAAACACAAACTCCTCCTTCTCTCTTTTTCAAATGCTGCATCAGAATTAAAGAGGTGACAGTAAACTCCAGAAAGGTGTGGTATGAACTACTGCTATGGCTACTTGGAGCTAGGCCTTCATAGCCACAGGAGTTTAGTTTAGTTAGCAGACACTGAACAGAAACAACCTGCACAACTTGTTAATTGATCTCTTATCACCAAAGTGCAGCTGTTGATTCAGTCATTGCTGCTCTGTTTTCCAGCAGAAATTTAAGTATGTCAAGATAGGGAAAAACCCAGATAAAAAAGTAAAAGCCACTAGAAACGTTTTTGCACTGTAAAACTTGTTTATGGATCAATAAAACCGTGAGTTAGGGTTTGGATGTTCTTCATCTTTACAACTGTTCTTTGGGAGCCAATGAGCTGTTCAAACACGCACCAGAAATGGTCTAAAGGCTCCCACTGATTTCCAAACGGACCTTGGATCAACTCCATATGGTTGTTTTGAACTCCTGCAAAGAGGATCCTGATCCAAAATCAAATTGGGAGCAGATACTTGTTCCTAGTGCCATCCTGGCTCTGAAATTCTGCAGAAGGAGAATATATTTTGTTTTAAAGCAAAAATATTTTCTTTAATTCTCCCTGGTCTGTCACATCTCGTAGGGCTAGAATTGTTACACCTTGGTTTTTTTTGTCATATGAAGACTGAATTTTCCTCACCTCCATTATCCATGCACTAAAATCATTCCATGTATGAGAGAAGTTTAAGTGAAAATGTGGGTGTTGTGCAGCAGAAGCAAGCTCAGCAGTGAAATCAAATGTGCATTCCTGAATTTCCCAGAAAGCAGCAGGATTTATGCAATATTGCCTGGAACAGCGTTGCTGATGTTCATGTTTACAGTTAAAACACGAGCCAGTAGGTTAATGTCATGCAAACTTTTAGCAAGGGTCCCAACAAATAATTTGAGGGTGCAGCCGTCATTTCCAATAGGACTTTTAAAGAAAGAGATAAAAATGTTGAGTCTGTGGCATTTAGAATTTGCACGCTGTTGCAGAAGGCACTCCAGAGCAATGGCAAGCTCTGCAAAAGGAGCTCCTGCATCCAGTGGAGCATGGTGCCTTTCTAGGGAGGATGTTACCTCCTCACACTATCCCCATGGGCATGACCTTCCCTACTGCAAACAAGCATCCTTCAGGCAGGGACCAGCTTACACCTGCAACAGGGATGGGCCTGCTACTCCCTGGGATGGGTGCAGAGCACAATTAAGCTCAAGCAGGAACACAGCAGCCACAGAACTCAAACATGACCCAGCTGTGGGTATGGATGGGTTGTTAGGAGAAGGTGCTTAGTAAAACAGGATAAATGTGTTTAGGTAAGAGCCATGTGTTGGTCTTTCATGGCTGCTACCCAAAATGGCATGTCTTCATATCTCTGCTTGCTCCTTTTGCCCTGAGAAACCCAAGTGAGCGCCCAGCAGGGTCAAGGAGGATGAGCAGATCCTGATCCAACAGTCTGAGACTTGCTTCCTGACAGCACCAACAGCTTAGCTGACACGTGCCTGTTCCAGACAGTGCAGATTGCACACTGTACTCTTTATTCATGCCATTTGCCTCATGGCTGGTTTTACTTCTGCTTAAAACACTTGAAAGAAGTAATCCTCATCATGGGCTAAATGCTGTGTGACATCTGAAAGCTTCAGCTGACGGCACTCATTACAAAGAGAGGAACTAGGAGAGCGTTTCAGCCTGCAAAAGTGGAAGGTATGGAGAAATGAAATGATTTAAGCCAGATTTAATTTTGCTGCAGGATATGGCTTTGTGCTGTAAGTTTAACGATGAAGTACATTCTTAGTCATCTGACAAACTTTTGGGAAATGGGACCGTGAACCATTGATACCTTGATTATAAACTTCTGATGTAATAGCTTCCAATAACTTCCACCTAGCAATGAGAGAATAGCTCTGTTTGGTGTTTCTTTTTTTTATACCATTATAACTGCTTCTAGCTTCAAAAAAAGGCAGAATGTCTATTAGCAAGTAGTTGTCACTGCAACTGGTACAGTTACTAGTAAATACATTTACAAGCAGTAACTATAAAAGCAGGTTTCTTCCTACTAATTTCTACTCTCTACTGTGGAAGAGGCTAAAATGATCATCCCAGCAGCAGTATGGCAGTGAGTAAAGATGTTGGAATAAAAAGAATAAAATTCTAGCCTACAAGTCTGTGAGGTAGCAGCAAGGCTTCTTCTGTGTTTCTGTACAGCTTAGCACAGTAAGGGCCTGCTCCTCATTGGGGTTTCTAGGCACTCCACAGACAATTTAAAAATTTAAAAAGTGCTGCTGCTATGGTCTGCTCACGCTCTAACAGCAGTGGTGCCATTTTTGAACTCTTCTTCCATTTATACCCAGCTCTTGCTTTGAAGGAGGGAAATAACACATGGATAAGTTAGAATTTGTGGAGTAAAGAAGATAGAAAACAGCCATGTGAAAAGTTTGAATATCCTTATTTTGCAGAATAATTAAGAGCCTTCCTTGGGCTCTTTGGGTGCTTATTTTGAGCCAGTCCAATTAGTAGGCACATCTAGAAAATGTGCAGGCTGAGCTGTGGCTCAGGTAGCTTCGCTTATGTAGAAGCAAAAGAAAATAATTAGTAAAGCTGGCTGGGATGACTTAGGGCTCTTGGATTTCTCTGTAAACACTGCGTGGAGCTTGTGCTGGAGGTGATTGATAGCTCCAACCTGGAGGAGGCTGCTGGGCTTGTTACCAACTCATGAGTATTTTATCATCATGGCCAAGTGTGGAAGGGTGCTGGGAGCTACTGCCTGTCATTCTCACCTCCCTGCATGTTCACAGGACAAGCACAAGGAGCCAGGGTTGTTTCTGGGCCTCATCACTTCAGCTGCACAAAATTGAGTCCTTGGGATGATGGGTTTTTCTGCAGCCTTCACCTGAGTGTGGACAGAATGTTGGAGCTGTTCTGGATCTGAGAACTCCCCCCCCCAAAAAAGGGGGGTTTAATTATGTTGAAGTGTGGGAAAGGGGGAAAAAACAACAATGGGAAAAGCTGTGGACTCTCATACCTCTCTGCCTTTGAAGCTGAGAGTGTGTGACAATAGCCTTGCACTAAGAGCTAATCTGAAACCATCAATTTATGGATCATATTAGGATTTATTATATTAAGGGGAGCTGGTGTGACATTCATAGCTGTCCCCCTGCTACGAGCCCTTGGAATATGTCATGAGGCTCCTACAGAAAATCTTAGAAAATGCAGGTGAATTTCTGTGCTTTTCAAACCCTGAACAAGCAAATCACCCAGCCTCCTGTGGTGTTTAATGGAGGAGCAGGAGCAGCCAGTGCTCTCCCATGCATATGATATTATGAAAGGAACAAACCAGATCACTCCGCTCCTGATGATCAGAAGAAAACCTTGTAATGCAGTGTTAGGGATGCAGTAATGGCTTTGCACGTGGGAACACACACAGGAATCACAGCAGTAATACAGCTTGATTGCAGCACTGGAACTTTATTGGATTTGCCACCATGGGGTCCTTTTGGAGGAAAAAAAAGAAAAGGCTGAAAACATAGAGCTGCAAAACAGGAAAGCACATTAAGTGCAGCCTAATATTTATGTGTTATTTACGTGTTCGGATGTAAATTCTGTGCAGTGCTTAAAAGTGAATTAACAAAAAATCCTCTAAGTCTGGGAATAAAATTGAAGTGATAGCAGGTTGTCCTGAAGGAAACCAAAGTGACAGTGAAAAAAGAAAGAGTCTTGTGGACTCTGCTGCTGCAGTGCACAGTGGGACTGGCCAGCAGGGTTTCATGTCAGATCAAATTAGAGCTGTGAGTTTCTGCGTAATTTTTCTGGTTTTGCTGTTCCTGTGGCCATCAGAGGAAAAGTGTTCTGTCCTGCTCTATGTGTGAGAAAACTGCAGTGGGAGCTCCAGGGCCGGGAAAGGGTGAACAAGAATAAGTTTGCTTTCATGGCTTGCTGCTGGATGCTCAGATGGATGCATCAGTGAAAATCCAAGTTCTGATTCCCAGGGAACAACTGTGAGTTTGGCATTAAAATCACTGTGTACAGTGCACTTGGATGCCCACCTCTTCCATCCTTGCCAGAGAAAATATGGGATTTACTTACTGGTGGTCTTACTGCAGTGCAGAAGCCCAGGAATGACTTTCAGGTGTTGAAGTAGAATTTTATAATAACAGACTTGAGTTCAGGGTCAAACCCCAGAAGAAAAGGCTAGGACTTCAGACATATTTTTCCTTCATGTTGTCTGTTGCTTGGTGCAGTTCTGAGTCATGGCTAGTGTGCTGGTTCTAGAAAGTTTTAGAAGATTATAAGAAATGTTAATATTAAAATCAGCACTTGGAGGCCCAAACTAAGGTAGTCCAAACCTAAGGAGCTCCTCTGTAATTCTGGGCCTTCTCCTCTTTCTACCCCAAAACCACAGCAGGGTGGTGGTTAGCTTGAAGTGGGAGTTATTTTTTTTAAAGAAAAAAGTTCTGGTTTTCTTTGTGGAACAGAGGATCCAGCAGCCACCTTTTGAATTGAATGTGTCTCTGTTACTGCCTACCAAGAAAACCTTCTGCAGATGCTTTCAGATGCCCAGTGATCTAGAGAGTTTGTGCTGATTCTCAGGAAACTGAAATTTTTGGGATCCTTTTCTTGCAAAAACAAGAAAGGAGAATGAGGGAGGAGGTATGTTTTGTCTCAGCACTGATTTGAAATGGGATGCTTCAAAATCCTTTTATTGCCCCGTGGATCAGGAGTTCCATTTCTTTCTCTATTCTAGACGTTGAGGTTTCCCAAAGCTTTTAGATTTTCTAGGAAGACAACAGCACTGAAAGCTTTGAAATGTTTGAATATTAGGGAAGTACGGTCTTAGAAACTTCAGGTGACTTTATATGCTATATGGGATAGCAGCTATTTTCTCATTACTAAAAAAGAAAAGCAACTAACTTGGTGATAAATGTCTGTGCTTGAAATGAATGTTCCCATAATCACCTTGTGATTCCATTTGTGGGTTTTGAGACTGTTGTTCATTCATTCTAGTACAGGAACCTGACTTAAATTTTGTGATATGTGATCATCCCTTCAGATCAGAATGCAATTAGCCCACCAAAATAGTTTAAATTTTATCTGTTTCCAATAATAAAGTGTATCAAACTAGATGAATTTGAAAACTCACTGTTCCCCTTGTAATATGCCTCCCCCTTTCCCTATGCCAGGCTCCTCCTCCTCCTCCATAAAAACGTGCAGTTTTATTTACATTCTGTGTAAGCTTTGGGGAGAATGCTTCGTGGAACACAACAATCCTTGGTGCTGGTTTTGTGAGAGAGCTGTAGATATTTAGTAACAAGATAAAGATCTCCTTATGGGGTGGAACACCTTCTACTTTAGACTAAATAATTATGGCTGGAGAATTTGTAGACTTTTGGCCAGGTATGGCTTGATGCTAGTGTGGAAGGAATCACTTGTTTTGGTGTTGTGCTGGCTTCTCAGGAGCAGTGGAGACCTCACAGCCAGCTGGCCCTGGCTGTGTCCTGGAGGATCTTGTCCCCAGGATCTCATCCCCAGGCAGCTGCCAGGCTTCTCCCCGTGAGCAAACCAAGGCTGTGGTGAAGGCCAATGTCACGCAGTGTCCCCAAGGCTCAGGGCTGATGGGCAGCGAGGCAGCAAAGCAGTGCTGTGAGCTCCAGGAACTAAAGCTGCTGCAGTGGCCACAACGTTCCAAAGCCGAGAATGGACCCTCAGTCTATGATTTTGTATTTTATTGCTGTCTTTCTCCTTTGCTCCTGAATTAAGTTCTGCACCAAGCGACTTAGGAAAATTAGTCCTGCCCTAAGCGCCTTGAGATGAGAGTTGCTAAGTGGCTGTGGAGGTGCTATTAGAGAATGGTGCTTACATGTAAAAAAGCAATTGAAATTCTGACATTCACATCCTCATCTCTGAAGACCCAGCTACTTTTAAACTTGACTTACAAACTCAATTATCTGTTAAATGAAAATCACTTGTGCTCTAAAGTTGAGTGCTGATTCCTTACCCAGAGAATCAAATTTGTCTTAAATTATGGTGATCCTTATTTTTTAAAGAAAATACAGTCCTTAAAATTCTATGTGCAACAGCTGAGGCATTTCAAGGATAAATAGAAAACTTAGAAAAAACATTAGTATGTTTTGTTTGCCACTTTAATTTGTTTCTTGTTCAATGTGCAGGTTTTTTTATTTTTTAAATCTTTGCAGAAAGAACAGAATTTGTTCTGCTTCTCTACAGAGGGAACTTTATTGCAGTTTTTCCCCTGTAGCACTTGTTTATGTGGCCGAGAGAACAACAGCAAATGAGCGAGAAAGAGAAATTTCTTTTCTTTAGAGATAGATTGGAATAGGGAAGGCATTTTCTACCTGAAGTGTATATTTTCTAGGATATTTACTAACAACAATAGCTGTTCTGCAGAGCTCTCCAGAGATCTGGGCATCCTTAGGACTGGCAGCAGCAGTGTTTTTTCATGGTGATATCGTTGCATCTACTGGGAGAACAGTAAAAAACTGAGACATGAGTGATAGGGAAGCAGTTGGGATCTCTGGGAGATGATGTTGCTGTTTGAGATCTGCTCCCAGATGGTGCTCAGGCAATGTGGGCATGAAAAATTCTCTAGGGTTTCTCTCTGGAGCCTGGCCTCTAATTGAGATATATTGGCATAGGGAAGTTGTGTAAATAAGGCCTATAAATCTTCAGAGGATTCTGGTCTAAGAGTTTCCCGTAGGATTTGTCTCAGGTTCTTTGACTGTCAGCAGTGTTAAATGTATTTGGCCCTGTACTGAGCTTGGATGGACACAAAAAATGCGTAGATAGGCCTTTCAAAAAAGTTAAAGCAGAGAGTAGTTTAAAAAGAAACAATGTGTTTATTATTACTAAACTCATGACTTACTGCTTCTCATTTTGATGGATTTTCAGTTCCAGGGCAAATGAAAGGTACAACTTACAAACTTCTCCAACCAGAGGCTCAGCATGTATTTTTGTCACCAGAATGTTTCTTCAGCATGATAGAAGAGCAATGACTACTGCTGAAGAGTGCCCTACACACGGCATAATACAAGGATTAACTTCCTATGGATTCAGGTTCTGGCATGAAAGACTATGACTATGGCTTCTGGTGGGGAAATTTGATCTTGTCAAGTTTGGCTCCACTTGAGTGTTTTAGTCTCATAGTAGTGACCTGTATTTTCTTCCTACACTTTGATTATATTTACTTGCTTTCTCTTTGACATTTTTCCCTTTTTCACTGTAAGAATAGTACTGGTGAGTTCTGGCTTTAACGGATCATTTAAAAACTGGGGGAAGGCAAGACTGTATGTGCAACCTGAACTCCATTATGTGCCTTTCCAAGGAAAGTGTCCCCGTGGCTCCACTGGCACTGGTGTCCCCTGTGTAGAAGGGACAGAGGACAGTGCCATGGTTTCATTTCCCAGCCTGCAGCATCAGGGGAACATCCTGCATCCCTGTGCTCATGTTCTGTCATGCCCCCGCATACTGGGACACTCATGGCTGCTGGTTGGGTTTTTTTCTCAATTGAGTAGTATGCTGCAAATAATGGAGATTGCATTTTGGGCTACACTGCTTTCTTGGTCATGGAATTATCAGCTATTTTAGAGGATTTCTAAATATATATTTATATTGATGGTTAATTAAAAATAGTATTTAACGCTTTTCAGCAGAGAGAGACCTGCTGAATTATTCAAGGTTTAATTTTGCATTCTGAACTAGTGAGTGCTCATGTATTAATAATGCTTAATAAGTATTGTTGAATTTCCAGTTGTTTCACAGTTTGTATTCAGCACCACAGTGAGCAGGAGTTGGGGGAGACAATAAAGCAGAAGAGCAGCTGTGGCTTGTGGTATTGCCCTCTTACCAGGTGAGGTACGTGTTGTTAAATATTCAAAGGAGAGTCCTGGTCCCTGAGCCATTAAGGAAGTACCAGGAAGAGCAGAGCCTGGCTGGGGATCTCTGAACTCAGCAGGGAGTTTGCCTCTCAGCAGTGAGCTTTGCCTCTCAGCAGTGGTCAGTACTGGGAGAGGTGTCTGTGGCCACTGGAGCACCCCAAGGGTTTGGAGTGAAAAGGGTGCAGGATGCCTGCTTGTCCTTCCCAGGAGCTAGTCATGTTTGTTAGGAAATGGGCTGGGATGGACCGAAAGGTTTCACTTTGTGAAATGCAGTCAGAAACGTTTCTATTTTTTATGCTTGCTGGGAAAACTGACTATGTTAGCAGTCAAAATCTCTGTGAGGAGAAGGGGTGGCTGAGGGGAAATATAGCCTTAGATCTGCTGCTCGACTTCTCCCTGGTGAGGCTGTCCAAGACACAGGTAACTCCCTGTAGCATTTAAATATTGGCATGTTCTTGGCTTTTCCTCACACATCTGTCTAATGGGCAGATGGCCATGGATTTGTGTTCTCTCCCAAGCAGTTCCTGTGGGTTTTCTGCAGGAGAAGTCAGCAGCAATACGTTATGTTATAATCCCTTCAGCCAGTTTGAACAGGAAGCCATCTCTCATTACCATGACAGGTTCACTGAGGGATTGCTTGAGAAATCCTTTAAAAATTAAAAACCACTGTTGATATCTTTTTGGATGCTGTAAGATTGAGTGTATGTAGCCCTCATGTGCTGAAATAGAACTCAGTGCTGCTCTAAGTAACAGAAAGAAAAATGACATCTCTAAATACTTGTTCACCAGACCCAAGTGTGTAAGTTAATTCAATACATTGTGTGTAGATATAACAAGTACAGTGGCAGAACATGGGAGAGAATATTTTCCAGATGCTCAGTAGTTCAGCTTGAAAACATATTGAGTGGAAAGCACCTACTTTTTCCCTAGGAAATGATCAACAGTCTTGCACTTTCCATGTGGAGACCGTATGCCTTGTATCTCACAGAGATGTCACACACAGTTCGTGGGTTGGACCTATATACAACTCTTATTTTTTAGATTATTTGGGATTTGAGAAAGCATGAGAAGTAACACTGGATGTGCAGAGAAGTCCCAGTCCTTCTGCACAGAAGGACTTTTTCCTGCTTTCTTACAGGCTGTGTTGGCCCCTGATTTATTTCTGTGCCTGGCACTGCGCAGTGATGTTGAGTTATGGTTCTCTATGTGAGATTTGGTTTAAGCACTTTTCCTCCTACCTGTACTTGCCATGATTTATGGCTGGGATCAGAGAGGGCTGTTGTGCTGCCACTTTGGGCTCAGCTCTGGCCATTTCAGGGCTCTTTGGCAAAGGACTGAAGGTTTTGCTAATAGAGTTGGCAGTGCTCCAGCTTGTTGGCCTCCGAAATGTATTCTGTAAGAAGTTTGGTTAATGAGGAAAAATGGCGTGGATTGAAGGGAAAGAAAGAAATCTAACCAGAATTGTAGAGGAGACACACTGGGCTTTGTGTTTGGGCAGAATTACCAGTGCAGCCCTGAAACTCTGTAAATTAGTTGGTTTTCAGCAAGTTGAGATATGCTCGTGTCACTGTGCCCTGGAAAGGCCTGCAGCACTGTCTAAAGTAAACAGCTCTGTGGTCTTTTGGAGAACTAGCTGGAGATGCTGTCCTTTCCAAGGAAATTTCTCCTGAGGCTTGGTGTCTGCCCACACATGCACCCTCACATGTCCACATACACACAAACCCTGATTTTGCCTCTTCTGGTCCTGGGTAAATACAGCCCAGGAACCAAGGTGATGTGTTATGGGATAAATGCACAGCCACAAACAGCAGAGCTCAAGGTATCCAAATGTCTTCACTTAGGACCTGAATGTAGAGGTAGATGACCTCTGGCTCATAACTTGCAGCTGTCTGCTGTCCAGATTTCTTCTGGATTCCCTGGAGTTCTTCCTTGGCATTCACTGGAAGGAGACAAGCAACATGCTGATGAGTGATACAGACAGAAATAGGAAATAGCCACTCGCTCTGTGAGGAGGCGGACATGTGACATCAGCTGCCACAGACTGATATCCTGTGTGTGGACTCCTCCTCCCATCTCCTCTTACCAAGATATCCTGTGGGAAGAGATCATGTCCAGGAAACACCATCAGCCTGTAGATTTATGGGAACTCACTCATATCTGAAGCTGGGCATCTGGACGGGGAAAAGCTTTGGTCTGACACTGGTCAGGGAAATGGTGAAAGTAATAGGTGTGAGAGGGTCAAAAAATTTGGGCGTTTGCTTAACAGAGGTCCAAATGAACTCTTAAAGCTGCTGCCTTTGGACTTCATTTCAGATCTGCATATATATATACAAAATATATATACACACACATATATATATGTATACACAAATACATATATATATACATATACCTACCTACATTTGTATATGTATTTGTGTCTACACACATGTGCAGGCACTGACTAGAAAAAAAAGACTAGGGAAAGAGCAACCTCCAAAAACTCCAAGGGTCTGATTAGTGGGACTTCTTTTAACAAAAATTAAAGTGCTGGATGTTTGCTGAAGCCAGTAATAGGAGAAGGCTGCCTAAACTCCACTATCAGAGAGCTTAGCATACAGAAAAGCATCAAAAAAACAGGCCAAATTTGAAAGAAGACACTTTTCAGTGTCTTAAGCAGTGCATAATCCTCCAAACCTTGAGTAGGACTTCTGGACTACAGTACTGTTGTGTTTCATTTTTCATAGGAACGTGATTAATTTTTCTAATATAATTAAGGATGGTCCCCACCATGGATGTGTCATGCATATTCTAGGTTGTTAAATTTACTAACTCCAAGATTATTTGTTATATACTAACTTGAAGTGTTTTGATCTTGCTGAAATCTTTATTTGGACAGAAAAAATATCATGCATATAAATTGTGTGTTGACATTTCTTTCAGAAGGGTAGTTATCTAGCTATTGGTAGCCTGCAGAGCGAAGACTTGTCAAAAATAATAACTTCCAGTTCTCATTTGTTGAAGTTAAATAGCCTGAACAGGGGAAAATTTGTTCACGCTCTTTAATACTCATATTATTGCAGTGTGAAAAGTCAGCATATAAATATGCAAAAACTGAAAATAAATCAATAGGATAACATGTTAGAAAACTGAGGGATAACTTCTGGAGAAGATGAGATAATGTTACAATAGAAAACCACTTGTTAGCATTGATTTTTTTTTTTTCATCATACAGCTCTTTGGATGGGTGCCCAATACTTCTCTTTCAAGGAATTAACTACTCTAACAAACTCATGTAAATAAATAAAATCAAACCCCATATGTTCTGAAAGTATGTTCTGGGCATTATGATTCAACAAGACTGTGGAACTTCTCTGTTTCTACAGATGATCTATGGGGACAGTCTAAAATTTGGCATAACCAGAAACTGAACAAATTTGTGATGGAAGATGTTTGATCTTTATTGGTATTTTGGTTCATCCTTGTGACCTTGATGAACAGTCCTTGTGATGAGCAGGATACCTTTCATTTTCCTGTCCCTTGTCACCAGTTCCCAGGAAACTTGGCTTTTTTTTGCTTTTTATTTATTACACTTAGTGTGGATTTTTCTCCTATTTTAAAACCAAACTCCTCTATATTAGAGCATCATTAACATTCCTGACAAACAGCTCTCCCCTGGCAGTACAAACTCATTCCAAGCAGGAGTGACCAATGCAACACCCAGGGCAAGGTAATTGGAGTAGGCTTCAGTAGGCTTTATATATAACTGGCTTTCCATAGAAATGGAAAATTAATAACTTTGTCACTAAGAGGTAAAAATGACCCGTTTAAGTTAAAGGTAATTATTATACTACACATCTGAGCCACCTGATGTCCCATGGGAAAAACTAAATGTCATTATAGTATGCTAATCATGACTGGTAGCTGGTGGTTATGGACTTCCTCTAGTGAGCTGAACACTTCAGGCACGGTGTAATTGGAAAATGACTCTTTTGTTTCCCATGCTGGCTGGTAGCAAAATGCCCTGAGCCTGTCCTGCTGCGTGGGAGAGGCTTCAGGTAACACTGAAGAGTTTTTAAGTTGGATTCTAATCAGTCCTCATGTGTCACGTTGGTGTCCCTGGGAGTATCCTCCCAACCTGCCTCGGCCAGCCCTGGCACCGTTGACAAGAACGGTAGGGCTGAGTATGCTGGCAAACCGAGCCGATTGGTGAGGTCTTTTTAGCTTTGGCGCAGCGTGACCGTAGCGAGGAATAAAGGAGGGTCTGCCACTGAGATTATTGGGGCCCCACAAGGAGCAACCTCACCTCAGGGAGTCCGCCTCAGCAGAGCACAGACTGCCCTGTGACAGTATCTTTTATATGGAGGAGGAGCAAGGGGAAGGGTCAGGGGAGGAACCAAGTGGGAAAGATCTGGGAGTGGCTTTGGGGATGAGGGACTTCCCAAGGAACCAATCCTTGGTGGGGAAGGAGGGAACTTCCCAGACCCTGGCCAACCACTTGATGCCCTCCCTGGAACTTTCCAGATGCAGGGAGAGGCCTCACCATGACTGACAGGCCCCGGGGGTAGGGGAACAGAAGATTGACAGACAACTGAACCGTAAAGGGATGAAATTAGGGGCACATAGAACAAATCAACTGTTACACACATTTAACAAATGAAACTGAAAGACACACCGCTACACTCATGAGAGGTGTATCTCAGGGTTTTTTTCCAAACCCGCTGTTTCTCTGATCAGGAAATTCCTTTCCATTGATCATCTTTTGAACACATGGCATGAGGAACTATCTAGGAACTTTCTTTCAGAAATACTAGTTTTGGTGGCAGTTCTTGAAGACATCTGACAGAACAATCTGCCCAGGTGGGGATGAATGTTAATAAACAGATGGGCTCCTAATTGGCTCAGACTCTATAGAAATAGATAATAGCAATCCTCTCTGTAGAAAAGAATCTCTCTATAATCCTTTTTGCACTAACACCACACTGGTATTTAGCTTGCAATGATCTGGGTGAACCTCAAATGCCTGGGAAGATACGTGGAGTTTCTGGGTCATTTGTCTGGATTAGTCAGACTTTCAACCTTTTAATTGGTTCTTGAAATTTCATGGTATGAAAAATCATTGAAAGGTACTATAGAACTATATTTTTTAAACACAGACTGGTTTTTGCATCTAAATATCACAAAAATTTTCTATAGAGATACAGGCTCAAGTTCTCTTTCCTTTTCAAACAAACCAAAATCTTCCAAACTTTTAACTGTTCCTGTTGGGTGCTGAGAGCTGCAGGTGCAGGGATGGCCCTTTGTCACTTTTACATCAGTATGGGGGGTCAGGCATCACTCTTCTATTTCCTCTCTCAGAACCTTGTGAGAACCAAGCAACCTGGCTCACCTTGAGCATGCAGAGAGATGTCAGTAATAAGGATTTTCTTACATACTGGAAATGCTGTGAGAGTTAAGAACAAGGAGATACCCCAGCATGAATGGCATTGTAAGACACGGGAGGAATAGGGAAGGTTTCTCCTTGCCTCCTTTTTTGTCTGAGAATTAATTTTTGTAATCTCATCCATGGTCAGAATCTGCTAGCTCACTCAAGATTTTTCCTCTTACACCAGACTGCCTGGATCTTGTCCCTGAATGTCACAGTCCCCAATGGAAGGACTTAATCCAAATGTCTTTGAATTTAGCTTGTATTTCCCAGGGTTTCAGGAGTGGGAAGCTCTTCTCTAAACTGCGTGTCTGCTTTTGTGATGTTTGGTTTTTTGTTGTTTTTTTTTTTAAAGTTGTCTAAGTCAACAATTTTTGCTAACCAAAATAATCTGTGTATAGCAGTATGAAGACAACCTTAGCACCAAGCCAAAGGGGTCTGCCACAGACTTTATTTAACATATACCTGGATTCCAAGTACTACATTAGGAATGTGTTACAAATACTTTGCCAACTAGCTGGTTAAGACAATTTTAGTGTCTTTGCTGTGTAAGAAGTGCAAAGGATTTACATGAATAATAGAGAGCTTGTCAACCTTTACAAGAGTCCTGTGGTGCCTGGTTGTAAAATCTTTCTGAGAGTGCTTCTGAATGTGTTATTCTCTCCCTTCAGTTCTTCCCTCTCACTGATCTAAGGGAAAATCTCATTGTAAAGTGACCTTCTGTCCAGGCAGATAAATGTTCACTGAAACTGGGTTTCAGACTCTTTATCCTCTAATTAGAAGCTCTCAGGAAAGCCAGAAAGTCTTTCTGTGGCTAAAATCTGGGGTGGAAGTAGTAGGGAACGGAAGATTCCTCTTTTTTCTGTCCAGTGAAACTTTTGGCACCTTGTCACAAGATGACACAGCCTATAATAAGATTTTCAGAAACATCCGTGTTTCATTCAAATGTCTTTTCAGGTCTAGCTGACACTTCTTTTAAAAAAGCTGTTTTAGGAGCAGAATGCATATCCATTCACTGCCCTGATGCTGAAGACTCTCTCTGAAGGCAGGCTGGAGTAGCAGTTCCTGCTTGGGCTAGGAGAAATGTCTTTTTGCTGCTGATCTATATATACTTCAAGGTTTTCCACTCAAATGAGAAACTTCACTGAAACATACTTTTTACTAAGAAAGTGAAGAAAATCCTATTGCTTAGGCAGACTTGTCCTGTGCCTTTAGAAATGTGCTCTTGGCAAGCTGTTTGAGGCAAGAGGGCAACTTTGCTTATGACATTGCTATTGTGAAANCTGAAGACTCTGAAGGCAGGCTGGAGTAGCCGTTCCTGCTTGGGCTAGAAGAAATGTCTTTTTGTTGCTGATCTATAGATACTTCAAGGTTTTCCACTCAAATGAGAAACTTCACTGAAACATACTTTTTACTAAGAAAGTGAAGAAAATCCTATTGCTTAGGCAGACTTGTCCTGTGCCTTTAGAAATGTGCTCTTGGCAAGCTGTTTGAGGCAAGAGGGCGACTTTGCTTATGACATTGCTATTGTGCAATGTCTCACTGATCATCACCAGGAACTGCATCATAGAATCACAGAATATGCTGAGTTGGAAGGGTCCCACTAGGATTATCAAGTTCAGCTCCTGGCCCTGCGCAGACACCCCAACAATCCTACCCCTTGCCTGAGAGCATTGACCAAATGCTCCTGGAGCTCTGGCTGCCCTGCGGCTGTGACCATTCCCTGCGGGTCCTGGTCAGTGCCCCACCATCTTCTGTGGGAGGAACCTTTTGCTGATATCTAACCTAAATCTCTCCAAGACAGTTTCAGTTGTTGCCTCAAGTCCTACTACTGGTCAGGAGAGTGAAGTGTTTGGTACCCGGCCCACCACTGCCCCTTGGAAGGATGTTGAAGACCTCCAAGAGGTCTGACCTCAGTCTCCTCTTCTAAACTCATGACAAGTTTGTGCAGAGGAATGTCATCTCCTCTTAGCATCAACTTTCTTTTCCCTGATCACCCCTGGAGCCTCCTCCTCTTCCAGTGTGATTCCTCTTGCTCAAAGGTGACTGACCAGAACTGAGCTCAGAAGTTCTCAATACATCTTTGCAGGACGTTTTCATCAGTCTGAGATTGAGATCTTTTGCCTTTTCCTTCTCTTCCATTTGGAAAATTTCTTTTTCATGCTTCTGTTCCATTAGTTATCCTGCTTTAACCCATGATAGCCTTCTGACCATTCTTGACTCGAGACAAGGGATTGGTGCAGTATTTGAGCCAGGGTGAGATTATCTTTTTTCTTAGCTGAGTCTGCATCACCAGTGGTCCTGTGGGTTTGTTTGTGGGTTTTTGTTTTTTTTTTCTCATGTGACATGGCCTATTTTTTATAAACTGAGAAGAAGCCCTTTGCCTTGGCAGAAAATACAATTGCCCTTTTATCTTGGGGGAAAGGGAAGGGATGGTAGCAGTGTGGTTTTGGCATGGTTTCCATCCCTCACATTCTGACTTGGTGAGAATCCCAGGAACTGTGCAGCATTAGATCTACCCCCACCAACTGTGACAAGGAGCTGGAGTAAATACTTCAGATTGACTGGATAATATGGAGTTACATCTTTGCAAAGTGGAACCAATTCACCTTTGGTGCTCTATTTTCCTAGGTGTGAAAGTTTCAAACGATCAGAGATAACAGGGAATTGGATTCACTATTTGTAGCTACTAACACTTTAAAAACACTTTGCTACTGAAAAATTCTCTTATCTTTTATTTTTCAGGGAGGTTATCCAGGAAATGGTGCCTTTTTTTTTTTTTTTTCCACTTGACTGCCACTTTATGTTACTTCTTTAATTATAAATATTTAAGTATCCTGAAGTAATGCCAATATCTTAAAAACAGGGATCTTTCTCTCATCTGCTGTTCAACGAAACACAAAAATACATTCCCTATTGCTGCAACCTGTTCTCACAAAGGGGAATAAAATGAGAACTCTCACAGGCAGTCAGAAGTAATAAAGAACATACTAAACATTTGCTAGGTAAATTACAGTGCATTTATATTCATCCAGCTGAAATTGTCACCCTAGTTTTGATAATGAAATATATTCTTGTCTCACTTTATCTAGCTGAACTACTATATATTTAAATAGCTTTCACTGCATCTTATGAGCATCTACTTTTTAATATGGCAGATAAAATCGTTGAGAAGAACTTTTAAACTTTTTGTTTATGCCAGGCTTAGTGTCTTATTGGAAAATTATGTTGCAGGGATATTTCTATTCTAAAAATGTTAATTTTGCAGGGACAATGTCACTTGAACAGGGCAGCTGATAACTAAACTGCCAATGATGTTAACAGTAAGTCAGGAAAAAGCCTCATTTTGTGACTTGAGGAGCTGAAAAATGTTTTCTCTCCTGTTTGTTCCCCTACTGTGTGAATTCCCAATACAAACTGATATCTCTTGCAGGATGCCAGTGCTGGGTTAATGGTTGGACTCGATCTTAAAGGTCTTTACCAGCCTTATTGATTCCATTCTTTCCATGGCCATTTTGGGGATTAGCTTTTCTACAGTAAAGGCTGCATTAATGTTGAGTGTAATTGCTCTTTTATTTCTTACTCTTTTCTGACTAACACGGTTACATCTTTCCCCAGAAAATTAATTGTGGTGATGCCTTTCTATTTCTGTTTGTTTATCTGCTTCTTCCCTGTCATTTATTATCACTGAAAAAATAGTTCAATCATTCATAGAAGGCCAATGAAGCAGTTTAATGAAACTTCAAAGGGTTTAACACACACAAATAAAGTTGTCAAGAAATTCATTACAGGTTTTTAGCAGGAGGCTGGGATAAAACAGCTTACATTGCTGAGCTTAGGGAGAGGAAAAGACCCTGATCTGATTTGTCCTGGTTTTAAATGAGGGTCAGGAGTCACCTGCAATGTCTGTGTGGAATAGGGAATGAAGGCTTTGTACCTTGCTTTTGTCCATTTTCTATTGCACTTATGTGGCTGTGGGCAGGTCAGAGCAGCAAGCCTTTCCCTCTGATCCAGAAAGGAGCATGGTCCACTTGGGCACAGGCTGAGCCCCTGCATGGAGGGACATGTGCCCTTGCAGCTGCCCTGCTCAGCACTGACTCCTGCATCAGCAGCACCCTCAGCAGTGCTATCCTGCCCACCTCTGCCTGCTGCCAACACAGCGTTTGCAATTTAGCATCTACTTTCAGCCCCAAACTATCTGGTGGCCTTGCAAGAACCGAATTTCTTAATCCAACAAGTGTTTGTTGGCTCACAGTTTATTTAATCCTATCGTGGAATGCAGTTCTGTTATCCATTTGCCTGTATTTCTGGCAACCTCATGGTGGCTCCAAAATGACTTTTAAGGCTGAAGCTCTTTAGATTGGCTGTTCAGCCCTATAAGGCTGCTAAAACATGTTATCCTCCATGAAGTGTTTCATGTCTCTGCATGCACTAAAAGGAAATGGCAAGCACTGTTCCATCACTGCTGAGGACGTGCTGCTGGGAATGCAAATGCAAGGTTGAGGGGCCAAGGCTGCCTGCCATTAATCATGCTGAAGGAGTCCTGCTGATAAAGTGTTGAGAAAAGGGCTTTGGATAAATACAGCATTGTGAGGTGAGGGTCTGAAGTGACCCAGGGTCCCCAGGCAGGTGCAAAGGAGATCTGCTTTATTCTTAAAACTTGGCCTTTTTAGGCACTTAGCTGGTTATCAGTTACATAGTTTTAAATTATAACAAACATAATTCAGCCAACCACCATAAACCACAATATGAACACGTAATGGTTATATAATTGGTTTTTCTACCTCTAATTCAGCTGAGTCACTTTCCCATAGTCCTTTTCTGCTCAGCTGAAGTAGCATGTATGCAACATATCCTAAAGACATTCGCAGTATGGGGGGTGAACATGTATTTATCATTGTTTATTTCAGGATAATTCAGTTTTGCTCACCTGAAGAAGATTATGGAGTATTTTATGTCTCCTACTATTCTTATTGTTCTGTAATTGGGAGTAAATAGCATGAATTGTGGCAAAGGATTTGCTCTGAAATAACCATTAACTTTAACAGGGAATGTGGGGCTGTTTCTTTTAGACACCTTCCATATAAAGATCTCAAAACATGTCATAAATAAAAGTCATGGCAGAATCTCAATAATTTCTTTGCTGTTATGCTTCTCCACTTAGTGTGCAGATAAATTTATTTACATCGAGAATTGGCAACACATTTGCTAATGTATTTTCTGTGCATTTTATAATATGGAATAATCCCGTTGTGAGAGGGGACATATCTACATAAAATATGCAGGCACACATGCACACACTGCTAATATGATAAGCAGCTTTCCTTATAATGTGCACTCACACATGTTGCATTAACTGTAGCATTTTTCTTGTACAAGTGGTGCTGGTAAGCTGAAACTATAACCTTTATTTTTTTCTTAGGGGCTTTTACATTTTTAAAGCCCATTCTTCTTCAAGAAAAATTGCTAAAGGACTGTCACGCAGAACCTTTTAGAATGTGAATATTTAATAATTAAACGTTAAAAGCAGGAAACACATCAAAAGGTGAACGACAAAAATGTTCTTCAATGGGTTGCATAGAGGTTGTGACCCTGAGTAGATCAAAGTCAAATGCTCTTGCACTGTCTGGAAGTAAATGGGAAGAATGTGCTCTTTCATACCCTGCAGGGCATGAAAGCATGGTGGCATGACTGTTTGTTTTTTTCGGAGTCACTGGGCATTTCAAACATTTCTACCAAAGGGAGTTACAGCACTACCAGCCTTCCTTCCAGGAACTAATAAAACTGGCTGCTTGTTAAATCCTTGCACATCTCCTGCGCTCTCAGGAGGAGAACAAAACCCTGCTGCTGTCAGGTTTATAAAGGCAGATGGGTTGTTATGTGGTGGGTAACTCAGGCTCTTGCTGACCTTACTTACTCCAAGGGGCAGTATCTTTGCAAGGCTGAACTACTTCTAAATGCTTTCTCCACTGTGTTAAACATACACACAGTTTCCCAGGCAGGCTTCCTAAAGAAATACTTTATTACATATATTTAATTTCTCAGTGGAAACCCCCATGCTGCAGTCATGGCTCTGTATTTCATCATGTTATAAAGAGGAATTTCTGTTGTGAGAGACTCGGTGCCCAACCTTTGCTGAAGTCTGTCAGATGGTGCTTCTCCTTCAAATCACACAGCATAAACTGGCAAATTTTTTTAGTGCTACTCCCTTTCTGGGGATTGAGGCTGAAGTTTCCTTTTGGCATGTAAATCTGCAGAAATGAGCATTTATTTTACTATAACACACTGACTGCATAGCAAAGCCTTCTCAGACAGGAACCATGTCAAGGTCATGGCAAGAAAGGAATCTATTTACATTGTAGGACCTTTTTGAGAAGTTCATACCATGAAATACCATAAACTTTCCTTATCTTTTTTACCTGAATACACCTGGATATAAGTGTTATGTCCTGATGCTATCTTTCCATTTCCCCTGAGCTTTGTTTTTTTTTTTTTTTCCTCACAGATACTCCAAAGACAGCTCACAGATTCTTCCTCATCTGGATCTTTACATGCAGTCTCCACTGTCCAAGTGCATCTGCCTCTCACTTTCAACCTTCTGCATCTCCCTCTTGGCCTTCCTTCCACCTCCCACTGGCATTGTTTTTTTGAGATCATATCTAATATACTCTGGGCTGGTTTGGTGTTTTTTCCCTCTGTTGCTTCCATGCCCTAATTTCCCCTTTTCCATCCTTGTTCCACTTGACTGGTATGGCTTTTTTAATCTTGCCCTTCTCAGCAGTGTGAACATTTCACCTTAGTCTGTCTATACTGAAAATACACACGGTTGTAATGCTGCTTTGATATTTGAGGAGAGCCCTAAATATAAGTGAGTCTGATTGCATAGCATGTTCCCTTGTATTTGTATAGTGTAATATAATGCACTAAGGCCACTGTACTATCAAGTCATTAAGAGATGAGTTCTCATACCATGTAGAGAAATGTTTCTTCTAGTTTCAGAAAGTGCAGAGATGTCAGTATCTTGTAGGCCAGGGCTTCCCTGGGATAACCTGCTTCCTTCTCCAGCAAAAAGAAGAGAGGAGCAAGGTCACTGTGAACTCTTTAAACTCCTAAACCCCTATAACAGGTCATGTTAGTGTGCTGATCCTTAGGGGAGTCACAGTAAAGGCATAATTCTGCAACAGAAAAGTATGTGGACGAAGAAGAAACATCTCTGTGAATGTACCACAGAAGGAAAATTATGTTGTCTTGGCATGACAAAAATCCTGCTGAACTGACTTTAGTCACAGTTTAGGGATTGCCATATTCAATAAAGATGTAAAAGCATTTTAGCTGAACTCCAAGGAGAATACTGTATGTTTAAAGCAGAAGTACACGGCAGGGTCCAGCAACATTTAACTGGGGCTTAGCTGCTCAGAACACAGAAGGTCTCTGTGGCCATCAATCTGTAAATGCACAGCAGTTTCCCAGTGGGAAATACACAGTAGGAAAGAAAAAAGCTCTACTTGAATACATGGCTTTTTAGTAAGCAAGTATGTCACCAGCTGGGAAGTACAAATACTCTGATTTGCCACCACCCTACCAAATCACTTCTTTGTGCCTCCAGCTTGCACTATTATGTGGAATTTATTACTGATTTCCCCCGTGACCTAATTAGATGACAGTGATAAGTATTCTTTTCTTGCCCTTGTCTGAAGGTGCTGACTCTTCCCTCTTACCACCTTTTCTTCTGTCATCTGGAAATACTTTCTTCCCTTCCCCACCTATTTGCAATTATTCATCTCTGCAGTGAAGTGTTGAGAACTCCCAAAATATCATTTTCATTTGTTAGTGGAACTTGTAGTAATCTAAAGGGCTCTATGGGGTTTTTTTTGGTGCTGATAATATGTCATTTGGAAAGTTTTTCTTTGTAGCTTTAAGCCCTTTATGTATGCTGAAAAGAAAGCCCATGGGAACATAAACTTTATAGAGGTAAACGCTGGATAGCATGGGTTCAGAAAGTAACTGCTCTCTCACCTGAGGCTCAGAATGATGTGGTTTCTCAGGCGTGAGTTATTGCAGAAAAGTGAAGTCCTGATGAAGTGGAGGGGATGAAAACTGCTTTCCATGTGAGGTTTCTCTGGCCACATCCTCCTCCCAACACGTGTGAGTGCCAGCACCACTGAGGTGTATCCCTGGCCATTGGCCCTCTTACCAGCCTATTCCCTTTCCCTTGGTAGGTAAATGGTAGATAAGAGATGCTTCACACCTTGCCTAAAATCTGGTACACCCTAGCTTGTCCCAGGTTTTCCAGCAGTTGGTAGGAGTTCTTTCATGAGGTGATATAGGCAAATGAATATAAAATTATAATAATTCACATGTGATTAGCTCAGATATTTTGGTGGTTTTCTTTCCTCCAGCCCTGTGAGCACACACTGTGTGGCAGGAAGCCTGTCCTTGCATCAGGGAGGTTATTTCCTCACTTTTTGCAATGGCCAATTTTCTTTTATCCACAGGGTTATTGAGGAAAAGCATAGAAAAGGGAGTGCTAACCTGGGCCTTTGGTAGGCTTATCCTCCACCTGACTATCACTCTCTTTAATTAGCTCAGCCTCCTTTCTGTGGAGGGCAAATGATTTGCCATATACTGCAAGTAGTTTAGCCTTGCAGTTCTGGCCTGGGCTAAAGAACATGAGAGATGTTTTCCTGGATCCCCTGGGAAACAGCCTGCTCTTGAAAAAGTGGATGCTGGAAGATGAGGGCCTGCAAAATTAAGGAGATAAAAAAAGCTGGAACAGACCATAGAGAAAATGAGAACTTAATACTAAGAATCTGCATGGTAAATGGAAGGACTAGATGGCAAATTCTTCTATAAATGAATACCAAATTTCTTCAGCAAAAAAGGGAACAGCTTAGCATGCCAATAGTAATTGGGGTCTCCCACCTCTGAGAAGCATTATTTTCCTTTCCTCTTCTGTCCATGAAAAAGCCAGTGAAGATAAATAAAAGCTGAGACTACTTGAAGTCCAAGAAATACCTGTCTCTCTTGAGCATCTAAGTAAAAGTATTTAAACAAAGACAGGTGAGCCTTACTTATAGGATGCTGTTTAACTCACATCTCTGCTGATCCTCACTAGACAGGAATAAAGGGCTTTATGGTTTTTTTTCAGTTTATAAACTTTGTATGTGCGAGTGATGATGTGAGAAATTACGCTCTTATTAAAATTTCAAAGGTTTATTAAAAAACCTTAACAAAATACAACAAAGGACTGAATAAGGAAAAAGAGCAGCACGGGGAGCATGGAACTAAACAAAATAATAATCTCAATTGTGAGAGCCAACTATCACATTACCCATCTATAACAATGATAATCAGGAAGAAAAGCAAAGCACCTATTTAGGAGTTTTAAAAGAATCCAGAAAATGAAATTTCTTCATGAAGAATGGATCAAATATTTTCTCAGTGGGGAGGAATAGAATGGGGGAGCCTGAGGTTGTTTCTCTAGCTGTGATTGCTGTCTCAGTTATTTACACAGCAGTGGCACTTTCAGCTGGGGAACACAAGCACATATGGGAAACCAAACTGAGGTGACTGAATCCTAGAATGGAAAAGCTGTCTTTTAGCTTCTAAACTGGCTGCATGAATGAAATGAAAAAAAAATTAACCTGTACTGGAGTGGACCAGTAAGATTCATGCTGATGACTTCACAAGACTCTGGTTCTTAATCATCCAGAGGAGGGTCTGTACTGAGGATAATAGTGTTTGTGAAGCTGCCGTGGGAGCTTGTGGAGTCCTTTCAGCCTGCCACACGATGCAACAGGAGCTGTACTATTACAGGTGCCTTTAGTGCTATGATGGTGTCACATGTATTTGTAAATGAACATGCTTGGTGTTTTTCTTTGCTCTTGACCTTGTTTCCACCAACTTCAAATTAATGGGATTGTTTTTTTCTAGCTGAAAGGAGGTAAAAAGCTAATAAATGTGTCAGTTTCCAGTTTTAAATTTAAGTAAGAAAAATTAACCTGCCTTCAAATGAGAGCAAGATTCAGTAGTGTCCAAATCAGAAAAAAATCCAACCTTAAACCACTTTTTTTTCCTTCTTCTGAACTTACTGGTAAAAGAGCCATAAGGAATCTCTAGATTTATAGCAGATATATGGATAAAACTGCCCATTGGATATGTTATGGAGGAGTCAGGTATATGTCTAAAAAGTATCTTTATCATATACTTGCTGGTTATATACCTGACTGCAGATGATAAAGGAAAATTGCAATTTCATGAAAAAAAAAAACTTACCAAATGTTTGTGGAGAGTACAGGTTTGGGTAGTATTAATCTCTTTAGTTGAGGAGGTTCTCTCCTCGGTCTGGCACAGTTTGGCTTGTGGAGAGCAGCATTAGGTAACTTTAAAAACAGCCACACAAATGTAACAAACAGAAACCCAGAACTGCATATTAAAAGACAGAGTGGTACTGCATGAGGTCCAATAAAATCCCATGTCTTGTGGATTTGGTGTGGCAGCATATCAGGCCTTTCACAAGCTAAATAAATCAATTTGCGTGTCTGATTTCCTTTGAAATTTTGATAAATATTTCAAGATCCTATTATTTTTAATAAAGAATAGATACGCAAGGGACAACTTTAACTGCCATGATTTCCATGTGAAACCTTGTAATTTAGCGGGGGAGATGTCACAATTTTGAGTTTCTTTTTAAATTAGTAATATGAAATATTATGGAGGAGAGTAACCCCCATGGACTTAATTACTTTGTTTTAGTGCTTTGCTGTATTGGCATAGTGGAAACACCGTGTTCTCCTGGTGAACAGGCATACACAGCATGGTGAGGGGTGGCACAGGTGGGGAGGAGGAGGAGGAGGAAGGTGGAGGAAGGCGGCTCATTGCCCCCAGCTGGGGCTTGTCCCTCTGGGGCCCAAAGCAGTACCCAGAACAACCCCTTCCCAATGGTGGTCCCAGCATGTCCCAAGAGAGGGAAAGCCTGGCCTGGCCTCAGTTTGTGGTCAGGAGGCAGAGGGAGGAGGGAAGATGGTGGCTGAGTTCACTGCCAGCAGCCTTTCTGGTGAGGTGGCTCTGAACAGCGGGAGTGACCTTGAGGTACTGCATCATTGCTCATCCAGCAGTGTACTTGTTTTCTGTTTTTTCTCTTCAGGATCGTTGTGACACTCACAAGCTAAGTAGGGTGACCAGCCCCCTCAGCTCACCAGCAGAAGTAAGGGACCTTGGCAATTAAAATAGGACACATCACACTGTGTTTTATGGTGTACCAGATCTCTGGAACACTGGGAAGGTCATGCTGTCTTCCAGCTATCTTGCACTCTGTAGGGGTCACGCTGTGTTTTTGGCTGTACCTTCCCTGTGTAGGCTCAGGACCGTGCTGGTGGCTGCTGCCAGACCCCCACCAGCCAGGTCTGGGGGTTGTGGCAGCCCCACTGCACATGGGTGGAGAAAGTGAGTGCCCCCAGCACTGTGTGATGTGAGGTGTGCTCTGTGCTGGGAGATGTGCAGCGTGGTGCCAGCAGCACACCCTCAGCCATACCCAATGGGTGGCCTCTGGCACCTCAGGGTGCTGTGATGCACCCCTAGAACTGCCTGTCCCTATGGTGGGTGCTGCTGCCCAACAGTCTGGGATCCAGCTCGGCTCTCGTCCTCAAATCTCTGTCTGAGGGGAGAGGGTGTGTGTCCTGATGAGGTATTGGTGCTTTTCTTGATTTTCTCTGGAAGACCTTAATCAAGAACCTGTTCTTTGCAAGCATTATAGAAACAAACCTGTGGGTTTCCAAAAAGATTCCTTAACTAAAAAGGCCTGCAAAAAGTAAAAGCATCCATAGTACATTTGCTGAATATTAGGGGAAAATAGATCCTCAGATATATTTTTTGTGTATATAATACAAAAAACATTTTTTACTTTTAGGTAGCCTTCCTAGCATTTAGAGCACATATGTTGTAGGCATAACTCAAATTGCTGTAAATCAAAACCTAGTGGAAAATTGATACTTTAAGTATGTTAAAACAAGGATATTGATGAGATTTTTTTCAAGGAGTCTAAAATAAATAGACAAAAACTCTATAAAACTTCAGGGGCTTGTGGCTCTTGTGGTTTCTTAGGACTCTTCTACAGCCTTGGTTTCCTTGTTATACTGTTGGCACAACAAAAGCGAACAAAATTCAAGTTTTCTGTTGGTTTGTCACTGAAGATAATAGAAGAGGAGGATGAACTTGAGTAATTGTGATGGGGCAGTGAACTGCTTATTTTGTATAGTAATGAGATACAGCTGAAAAGAATTTATGTTCCAAATTAGCATGCAGGAAGGTACTGAATGCAAAGCAGCTCTGGTAAAATAAGTGACTTAAAGATCCTGACAGCAAATAGTTATTAAATGTTGTGCTCAACAACACGATAACAATGCTCTTGCAGAAACTTTTTTATCTTTGTGGCATAGGTGGTAGCAGTTCTGAAAATAGCTGGTAGATGACAGCCACAAAAGTACAGCTTCCAGAACAGAGACACATGAAAGCAGGGGATCAGCATGGACTTTGAAGAGGTTTATCTAAGTGTCCTTTTTTAACCAGGATAAACAGATCTGAGCCCAGATAGTCCATGAATAATCAGGGAGACCTCTAAAGAGATTTAAATATGCTTTATTTTCAGCATATTTATCTGGAATATTCAGATATGGCTGGAGTTTCTGCAAGCTCCAAGGGCTGTAAGCTGTTCCAGCAGTTTCATGAGGCTTGTACCTTCCATTCATTGCTGCAGAGAGCTCTTTGGATTTTTTCTTTTGTCCAGGTAGTTTAATATAAGGAAGTTTTGGGCTAATAACTGACAAGAACGGTAGAATTTGGAAGGTGGTGGTTATAGTATACCTACAGTGAAGGAATAAAAAATTCTGGTGTAGCTCATGCAGAATTGATTTCTTGAGGGAAAGAGACTGTTTGAAGAAACCATTGTTTTCCTGTGTATGGTATATATTGGCCTTTAAAGTAACACTATTGAAAACTGAAACAACACCTACTAAACCAGGGACTGCATACATGACTGGAAGTTGCCAAGCAGTAATTACCAGGACAAAAAATCATTATCCACCAGGACTTTGTGCCTGTGTGAGGCTTCCTTTATGTCAATTTTTTGGTCATGTTTCATGTCTGGTCTTTATTGCCATCCTACCTCCCCATTTATGTTCTGCTCCCTGTCACAGAGTCCTCTGTTGCCATTTGGCAGCTCTGATTTTAGCAAGGATCCTTTTTATCAGATGCCTGAAAACTGTTAATGAAATGTACTCTGTTCAAGCATTGAGTATTTTTGTAGACTGAAACGGTATAAAATGAATCTTTACAGTCACTTTACTCTTTTCAGTTAACTGTGAGGATAGATCTAAACTGTGGAGTGTAGAACCAAGTCAGGGCTTTGATCACTGCATGTGTCAGGAGCATTGGAGTGCTTGTTAACTCTGGCTTGTCTCCTGTGTGTAGTTGTAATATTTCCTGTCTTCTTGAGTATAGATTTGTACTCTGTGCATCTGTGAGGTCAGGTGCTTAGGCATCTGTGTCTTTGTGTCTCTGTAGATTTGATTGTCTTTATTTTTTCTGATCTGATGCAAGAGGTGGGGGTGATACCTGTCCCAAACATCAGTGTGCCTTCCGTCAGCATTCCTGGGAATTCTGCTGCTGGATGTAGCATAGAGGTAACTAAGAAGGGAACTCCTTTGCTCAGCTGTTACGAGCTTGTTTCCTTATGTTCAAGTCCTAGAATTGTTTCTACCAAATCATCATAATTTCTCAATAAATTCAGTCACAAATGGATGTCAGAGGAGCAGGCATGTATTTGGCTGTTAATGCTGCAGTTTGTGTTCTGCATTTTATCTGATTCACATTCTTGCACATGTAGGAAGAAATAGGCATAATAAGGTGTGTAGAAACAAAGCAGAAATGATGTTTCAAATGCTGCTGTAGTTTGCAATCAGTTGGAATGCATTTAAATGCAGCATTTAAAGAAAGGTGTTAGGAAGAAGCGTTTTTCCCCCTCTGCCTTGACAGCCTTGATCATAAGTGCTTTGTGCTCATAGCTCTGAGAGCAGGATGGTCTCTAATGTATCCTCTGTTGCTGTGTGTTCCCTTAGCATCTCTGCTAGGTGTTGGCAAGCACTCGGGGACCATAACCTTGTCCCTGCTGCTTGGGCACGCTGCCACTACTGCATGTTACCTACTTGTACAGTTTTCAGGCTGACTGAGGATAGTAATTGGGTTTTGAATATTTTTAGTTTGCTCCTGGTTTTGCTTGACCAAGGCTGCCTAAGAAAGTGTCATCACACCAGGACAGATGGCCTTATCTTGATGGTCCTGCTTGTGTGCTAGAACTTCTTTTCCCTTACACCTTCTTAAACTGATGCTGAGATAATTAACAGTGTTCATCTGATGGTTCACTGAAGAAGCAGCAGCTCTATTTGAGATACCATGCTGCTCAGACCTTCCTGCAAGGATCTGTGGGCTAATAATAAGATTTTGAGGAAGCTTCAGGCTGCATTCCTCCTCTATATACTAAATGACAATTATCTTTAAGCCAGTATAGTGAGTTCATTTGTTTCTACTTCCTAACAACTTGGAAAGAAGGATAAAAGTTGGGCTTCTCTCACTGTTCTCCTCCCGTTTAGCTGATGTTGGAGATGCAGGCTTCCTGCTGTCATCCTGCCTCTCCTTTACCTTGCCACTTTTTTCATAATGTCTGAATATGCTTACTCCATGTCTTTAATCTTCCAGAAGTTCCCTTGAATGCTCCTCGAGTTTTGTGAGTGGAGAAGGTAGGGAACTGAATTCCACATTTGTTACCTGTGATTAGACCCAACCAGAACTAAGTGTCACAGGAGAGATGATGACACTTTGTCTGTGCTATCACTTACATGCCTGACCTTTTCTGAGGGCTTTTGTAAAGCAGTTGTCCATTTTCATTGGGAACTGTGCATAGCACCAAAAGCTGTAACTCAGTCATGCAGAGAGAAGCATCACCTGAAAAAAAAACTTTCTCCCTCAGAGAAATTTCTTCTTCAATACACCAGGATTTAGGTTTTCTTCTAGATAGTAAGGTAGCATATATAGTAAGTTTTCAATTGCACCTCAGCCACCTGTGTTGGTTTATTGGCCTGGAGAAAGGAAAAGCTGCTCTGTGAATTCTGGCATTTGTTTCATGCAGCTAAATACTTAATTTGGGATGTATGAATGTTGCATACAGGTAGAGATATCATGAAAGAAAGGTCTTATAAAATATGGTTTAGGCCCTGCTACTCTAGCTAAACTCGCAGTAGCTTGCAAGTTGCCATAAGGAGAAATCTTAAGAATCTATTTGCATAACAACCTATTCTTAGAGAGAAAAATGAGTGTCACCTGCATAAACAATGAACCTATCCCATGGAAATCAGTGAACAAAATATGTAAACTAACCAAATACAGAGAAATTTGACAGATGTCACCCTAGCCATTTGCCAACCAATAAACTGAGTGTCAGTGTATTGTTAGCAAATTAGGTCTGACACAGTGCCTTCTGATATTTCCTATAAATATGAGCTTTGTGAATAAAGAATTGGCTTTTCTGCATGAAGCAACTGAGTCCATTCTACTTATTAATACAACATATTACTATTCTCACAATGTATATATACTTTGATAAGACATTATGAAATGCAAAAGAATGTTTCTTTAAAGAAATGTATTTCAAATCAGACTTCCTTATGTGATAATCCAGAGTTGATATCTTAATTTTACTAATCTAACTCTGAAATTAAGCTTCTGTGTAGTACAGTGAAATCATGGTCTTTCTAGGATTGTTCCAAAGCATCCAGCTGGATTTTAGGGAAAATCAAACATGGCTTTTATTTTCTGCTCATCAGATAAAATCATTTGCTCTTGTCTACAATGACTGGGAAATTGCTAATCGTAAGGGTTTTTATACTTTGGGGATGGAAGAATGACTGAGGATTATATAGAAGGAGGTAACTTAAAATACTTTAAAATACTTGGTTTTGTCTTTGTAAAGGAAGGCTATTTGTCTGCTACAGGACTTCGAGTTTGATTGCTCTCCTACTTGAGAGTACTTGCTGCTCCTTGATTTCAGAGCTCTTAGGGCTACTTAGTGAAACAAGTGAATTCAAGATGATTTTTAAAAAGATGAACCTAATATTTGCATGTAATGAAAGCTAACTGATAGTAATTAAACATTCTTTCATCTTGATGAGGGGTACGGGCTTTTGAGGTAAATATTGAGACTTATGTGACTCCATGCCTCAAGGAGCCTTTCCACCTTAGTTTGGCCTTGAGGACGTAATTATTTTCCCTCTCAGTGCAGGCATTGCTGTCATTCTCTATGTTTTACACCCTCATAACTTGATTATTGCTTGTGGCTGTATCTTAAATCAATCTAGAAGCTTTGCCTGGTGCAGAATGCTTAGTAGTGTACTGAATAATGAAGCTGGAGCACAGCAGAATTTAATGTTCTCCGTTCCATTCTAAGTGAATTCCATGGTATTTTTACAAGGTGCCAGGTGAGCATTGTTGGTGACAAATGCTTCTCTTGTCACCTGCCATGGCTGGTAACTCAGCAGGCTCCCCTACACAGCCCTGCAGTCTGATTTACAGAGACCTTATGGGTGGGCAAAGCACCCTTTTAGTTGTGCACAAACCCCTTGTCTTTCCTGTGCTGGCAAGACTTGTCAGCAGAGGCAGGAAATGAGCTGAGCATGTGTATCTCAGCCACTGGACTAAAGTTCTTTAGTGTCCACAGGGAATGGAACAGGCTTCACTCTTTATGGTCTAGGTGGCAATTCCGCATTGGCAAACAGCAGGAGATGCAATTTCTCCATTTTTAAGGTGAAAGATTGGTTTGTGTCTGGCTTCAGTTTGAAGTTAAAACTCCAGGGAGACTAAATATTTTAGTCTTTGCCCTGTTAATGTATTCCCTACAGTAATACCAGAAAGCTCTCCTGTACCTTATTTTGTCTTCCTTTCCCTAGAAGATGTGTCTGTGCAACAGTATTTCCTTATCAGTGTATGTCCTGGGAATACTGTCTTCCAAATGGCAAGCAAGAGAGTTTGCATGTCTTGGTTTGAGACAATTGAAAGAGGTGGGCGCTCTGAAATGGGTAAAACTCCCCCTTGATTCCAGCTAATCCCAGCTAATAAGGAACAAGATACAAATAGATTTGGGTGGGGGAAAAAAAAAAATTATTAACAATTTTTGGGCACAATAACTGTGGAATACAATATAACATTCTGGATTACTCCAGGACATATTCACAGAGACATGTATCCTGTCCCAAGTAGTCTGCTGGGTAGAAGTAGTCAGGGAAGGTTTTTTGTGGTTTTTCCTTTATTTATTTATTTTTTTAAAAAATTATCATTACATGTGCCTAGGATGTGGGAGAGTGAAACTCATGAAGTGTTTTAGAGCAATCATTTGACTTGGGTCTCATACTGGATAATGGATAATTTGCAATGAACATTCTTTTTTCATGACTGTTCCTAAAAAGTGGAGATTGGATTCCACGCTTTAAACATTTCAGTGTCCTAGGAACAGATTTGTGGTATTTCCATCTGCCATAGCTTTCTGTTTTTAAGGGGTATTTATTTGGATCGAAGGAATGCAGAGAATTGTAGCAGGTGTCTTAGCTCAGTGAAAAAGAGCTGTCAGGTCTCTGAGATCTTCAGGAGATTTGAGTCTAGATTTCACTTTTTTCCCCCATCATGTTTTATGTGAACTGGCTGTCTGACATGATGCTGCAGGTGCCTGTGACTCCGTGGTTGCAGAAAAATGGTTTGTTACCACCTACTGAACAACAGGTCTGTATTTGTACCAACTAATTGTAGTCTGCTGGACTCCCATCAATATCCTTATGTGAGGTTAAGCTACATAATTAACAAGGTGTAAGGAAACTGTAGTTATGAGTTGAGTACCTGAAGGCAAAGGAGAAATAGAGCACTTAGTTATGAAGTATAAATTGTGTGTGGGACTTAAAAGATGTGGCCAAGCTGACTCAGTACTTGCAGATTCTCTGCTAGAGCTGGCTGCACAGCAGATACACAGAGGAAGCAGAGTGGGCAAAACAGAGTTTGAGTTAGGAGGGTAGTTTGCACAGGTGTTTGTTCACTCTCAGTTGCTGTTGTAAAATTTGTTGAAGCTGCTTTGAATGCCTGAGAAGAATTTTTTGGTACAGAAGTGTCTTCTGATGTAATGGCTCTTGAGAGATCTAGCAGCACATGTCCCGAGGTTTCTGTAGGTTATATGCTTTGTAGGACTGTTTGTTTTCTCATGTTGTCTGGTGATCAGCCTGTCTCATTCACTGTGTCCCTACAGCAACACTTCTGCCCAAAGGGAGCTCAGCTTGTCTGAGGTGCTGCAGGTGGTGGCAGGCACTGCTCTGGCTGAAGGTGTTTCAGCTGTAGGCTTAAAAACAAACAGAACTTAACGTTTACTGTGTGCCAAAACTGCAGATCCTATTTTTTAAAAGAGGGAGAGAAAACAGTATCTGATAAAAAAAAACTTCCTATGTTTTTTGAAAACAATCTGATACAGGAAGTCTCTTTGTCCTATGATGTGATAACAAGAAATACTGACTTGAGTTTAGATTGTGTGGTAGTTCAAAGCCAGTACTGGCTTCCAGAAAGGTCTTTGCTTAGTCTTTTAACCTTGCCAGAGAACTCAGCATGCCAGGATGGAGCAGCAGCACCAGAGGCTTCCAGACAGAGATGAAGGTGATGTCCTGGACACTGGTAACCAGGATCTGGTGTTCCTCAAAGAATCTGGGCTTTTAAAAAAATTAGAGCAGGCATCCAGCAATTCTTGGAGCCAAATGAAATGCTAGGTCAAAGTATACCTTTCAGTACAGATGCTTTGGTAGGATCTTTCCTGAGTAAAATTAATTTGGGGTGGTTCTGAAGCTGCTGGAGTGATTTCTGTGTATGCAGTGTCCTTGCTGAGAAAACAAGGTGCAGATACAACCATTCAGTGTGAGATGAGGGAAAAGCCTAGGAGACAGAAAAATGGCAAGTGGCAAAGCTGCAAATGATAGAAAGCTAGATTAAAACATATTCTTGAGAAGCACTGGATAGATTCTTTTTCACAAGTGAAACAATTCTATTTGGGAATAGGGACACAGTTCCAGTCTTACTGTGCCCCCCATCTGTGATTTATTAAGTATTCCATCTTGCTTCTCTGATTGGAATGTAAAAAAGCAGAAAGAATTAAGTGGTGGAAGTCACAGAAAAAGCATTCAAGGTGGGTCACAACAAAGTGACTTCCCTTTTCCTAAGAGAAGGGCAGGGATGACTTAGGTCATAAGCATTCATTTTATTTTAACAGTGTGAGTGCATCCCACCTCATCGTGAGTGAAGTAAATGTTCACAGAATGAAATTTGACCTTTGTCTGTAGGTTTGAAGTCAACACAAATAATTGTTGCATACGTATTTTTCCAGAGAGAAGTATTTCTGAGATAGGATATGGTTTTAAGGCCATTTGCTGCTTGAAGTCAAACTTTAATAGTTGAGTTTTCAGTGGTACTGAAATAAAACTGTTGAAGACTCTGTATCAAATATCACAATAACTGTACAGGCAATTCTTGGGTGAATTTATTGCAGGAAAACATAAAATCACAGAATGGTTTGGGTTGGAAGGGACCTTAAGGACCATCCTGTCCCAGCCCCTGCCATAGTCAGGGACACCTTCCACTATCCCAAGCTGTTCCAAGCCCAGACCAACTTGGCCTTGGACACTTCCAGGGATGGAGCAGCCACAGCTTCTCTGGGCAACCTGTTCCAGGGCTCCCCACCCTCACAGAGAAGAATTTCTTCCTAATACCCAATTTAAACTTAGTCTCTTTCAGTTTAAAGCCATTCCCCCTTGCTCTGTCACTCCATGCCATGTTCCTCTCCAGCTCTCTTGGAGCCACTTTGCTACTGGAAGGCTGCAGTTAGGTCACCCCAGAGCCTCCTCTTCTGCAGGCTGAATGTTGGGCTTGCTGTTCTTTAGACAGGCTTTCCTCTCCTCAGGTGACCTAGGTAGGAGCAACCGCTCTGTTCAAATAGTGATGTGCTACTGATGTGTTTCTACTGTTGCTTCATCAGAAGGGAATCCCTAAACAGGATGCTGCTTGTTTGCAGAATTCCCAGAGTAAACTATGGGAGAGGGTTTAGCACAGTGCAAAATCCACTGTGCACTCTAGCTGGTTGGGGAACGGGCTCCACTGCATCTTGCAGTACCAGAATTCTGTAAAAACCCCCTGCAATTCAGAATTAAATAAAAAGCCAAACATCTAGAGGACATGAAAAAGACTGGAGAGTAAATTAAAGACTAATCTTTTTAGTGTGAGCTTGGTGAGTTTTAATGGTACCCTCTGGCTAGCTGTGGTCATGCTATTAGCCTGTAATTCTGGAAGATGAGAGCTGCTGTGTTCTTGTTCTATTTCTATAGCTGCCTCTGTTTTTTTTTCTTCTTGCAGCCAGGAGATAAGAATTCATTAACTCCCTCTCATCTCAGCATCTACCTTTCAGGCTTTGTTCTTAATAGTCTAATAGTTTTGGGAGCAGTTTTCCTATTCATTTGTTTGTTTTCCCTTCTTTCCACTGCAGTAAGTATGCCAGATCATGCCCAAATAATACTGATCAATTTACCAAATTGTGACTTATTGGAAAAAATTTCTCTCTTTTAATTGAGGGTATGAGATTCATCAGTGCTCTAAGTACAATTCAGAAAATTAGCTTTGCAAATTCATTAGTGACCTTTGCGCATCACTGAATTTTGAGCAGTGAGATATAATCCAGCAATATTGTCCTGGCAGGTCACCTGCCAGCACCAGTAGGCATTAGCTACAGAATTAGGAACAAACAGGTTGGTGTTTGGGTTGGACTGGTGGGTTTGGTTACCAGTGATACGATGCTTGTGCAACCTGAAGGAAACCCCTTCTGGTTTTGCTGTGCTGTGTAAGGCTTCAGACCAACCTACTTTGTTTTCCTGTTTTCCCATTTCTTGCTTTTTGAAAATATTTTTTTATCTTTCTTTTTCTTCTTCCTTTTTTTTTTNTTTTAAATTTTTTTTTATTTTATTTTTTTTATTTTAATTCTTATTTGTCATTTGCCACAGCCACTGGTCATCCAAGGGCAGGTCTTAGTTTTATCCCATGGCAGTGATCTACAGAAAGGAAATGCTTCTGTAACCTGTCTGCATAAGTAACTCCCACTGTCCCTTCGTATTCTCTGCTGGAGTTCTTGTGAGTGTCTGTCAGTCTGTCCAGGTCTAAACCATCTGCCTGGTGGGCAATACTTAGAGGCCATTCAGCCTGCATTAACAGTTAGCCTTGTACTCAGTAAGGTTGTCTCTGCCTCTGAAAAGTTGGGAGAGCTATGCAGAGCCAGGCTGGAATTTTTCTGTTCAGTCCACCTCTTGGTGGAGTAGCTCTCAGCAGGGATTTTATACTTCACAAGGAAGGGAAAAAACCCAGCAGTGTGGTGGTCTCATGGCACAGCTTGGGGCCTTCAAAGTAACTGCTGAGAATCCTGAGGGACTGCTTGGGGAAAAAAAAAAAATGTGTTGAAAGAACTTGATTCTTCTTTCATCTGTCCTTCTTTACTGAGAATAGGCTTTTATCCTAACCTTTAGCCTCTGGAAACGTGGCCTAGAGAAGAATGCAGCTGTGCTGACTCTTATGCCCATCACTAGGCAGTATAGATAATCTAGACATTTTCAGTGTTCTGTTTATTTTTTTGCATTGCCACCTTTTGTTATTCTTTAACGTTTTGTATTGTGCATTCTTCTCCTGTGTGTTACTTTATTTGCATGCCTTTCATTGTTTAAAGTTTATTCATTTCACTGGCATTAATACAAATTGTGGTAGTATGATTAAGGTATGATTGAGAGGTGACCTAGAATGTGTGGTTTCAGTGGCCTTTCTGCTGTGTTTGGTGATGTTCCAATATGTGTAATTCCCGTGTTCCAAAATGCCTGAAAATAGTTTTTGAATTTGTGAAACACAGTGTTGAAGCTGTCATTTTATTCCCTGTTTACTTTGAGTACTTCTGTAAAGATTTCTCTCCTTTGGGAAAGTTGCTTTTTAAAATGTAAGGTTTTTATGGCTAATTTTCTTAATAAATAGCTGAATGTTTATAATATTCTCTTACCTCATATTTTGATTGGCCTGGTTGCTGGTTGTGAAAATCCATTTGTAGAAATGCAGCTACACTTGTGAATGATGATGATAATGAAAGACACCTAGAAAGAAGAGACAATGTTTGCAAAATATCTGAATGTTGATCTCTTCAGTGAGCAAGAAGGTTTGGGTTCAGCTTGACTGTGGTCACAAATACAGGTTTTCATTTTTATTTATTTTTATGTATATGTATATATATATATATATATATTCATACAGTCTCTGACCTGCAACTTGTCAGGTTGTAATTTCAGGACATGTAGTGGAATTAATTTGAATGTGACAGTATGTGAAACTTGCTTTCATGGTTTCTTTGAAGCACTAATCCACATACATAGTAGAGTTGCTTGTTTTTTTGCAACTTTTATCATGAGAAAAAGGACAGCCGGACTTAATCCATACCTTGTGTTGTTGGACAGAATTGACTTATCAGTTTTTTATAGTAGTTTTCTTTCACAGAGAATTGAGAATATTGGTATTCAAAAGAGGTTTACACAGATGAATTGAAGTTTTCTGGTAATTAAGGCAAAGCAGATCGTTCTTGCTACATTTATGATATTGCTTAGGTTTTTATTTTGATTCATTAATGGAAACTGTAAAATCACATAATGATGCAATAGAGACATGCCAAAAATGGAAAACAGGCTATTAGAAGTATTTCTTTAACCAAACCAATAAAAATTAACAAGTAAACATAATTGTCACATTATGTATATAGCTTTCCTTTAGCATAAATACTGTTGAATATACTGGGCAATATTGCCAGTAATGCTGGATGAATGAAAGAATTTTCTAATAAATTTAATTTGGATGACTCTTACCAAAAGTTTCTAGGAAGAAAATTACAAAGACAAAACCCCTAAGTAGTCTTTTTTCCTGTTTTCCTTGGTGTATGAACTCTTTCTGATACAAGGTATTTCTACTGAGTTTCTCGGTAATTGGACTGCTTCCTGCAGCAGCAATGAGAAAGCGTGTATTCAAAATAAATTTAATTCTTGATTTATAAAACTAGTGTATGTAATGTTCTCTTCTCCCCACCTAAGCCATCTGTGTCCCAATCCTTCTGTGCATGCTGTTCTGTGAAGCTCAGGCCTTTAAAACATAAACCAACATGTTTTTCTCCATAGCTGAAATGATTCCTTTAGGACAATCCTGCTCTAAGGGCAGCAATTTCCTGAGGCAGCCAGAGCAGGTTTCTGTTGCAGGTGCTTCCCTGTGCCTTCAGCAGGGATTTGCATAGGTTGTGAGCCTCAGCAAGCTCTTCCCAAAGGCTTTAGGCTAAGTTTTATAGTTTTTGGAGTTTTTCAAATGGCAGGGTATCAAAATGCTGTAAAATGTTTGCTAAAACATCACTCTTCACGATATGAGGAGTCCGTGGTCTTCCTCTTGTCCTTTGGGCCCCTATTCATGAGTTTTTTCCTGGTACCTTTCACCCAAAACCTCTTTGGGGCCACCCCAGCTTTATGTGAGGGACTTCCTCAAGCTGCACAGGCTGTTTTGCAGCCCCAGAAGAGCTTTTCAAATAGTTTCTGTTGTGCCCACCTAAGCCAGAGGTGGGGATGGAACATGTAGTCCTTCCTCAGCAGCCAATAGCAAATGATTGTGCATTTTCTAATCTGATTTTCTAAATAAGCCTGTACATTGTTTTTGTATAGTAATAATAATTTTTATGGTTGTAAATACACTGAATTTTAGAAAAAAATATATTGGGGTTTTTTTGCTGGTTTGTTTTTTCTGTGGGTTTTTTTTTTTTTTTGGTGGGCAGTATTGCTCCTCTCTTATCACATTCTCATTATTTTTGTGCATCCCTTTAATGCTTCTAAGTGGCTAAGTAACTCTGTAGAAGACGACATTATGACACAATAATTTCTTTTTTATTGTTCCATTATCTTGTCTTTCCAAGTTGATCATAGGGCCCTTTGTCCTCTCCCTTTTTGCTGTGAATTCCAGAAGATGACAGTAGGTTATTGCAGGTTTGACATGAAGCACATTACTGTGAGTCTGACATAATGGGCTGTCGTGTGTAAGGCTTATTTCTGTAGCCCTGCTGTTTCTGAAAGCAAGTTTCTATACTATTACTGAAACCAGGCAGCTAAATTGTGTTTAATTTCTACTTCTGTGTCTCTACAGTAATTGTAGCTACAAGAGTTGAGCATTTTGGAATTGCAGGCACTGGGCAATACTTCCAGCTCCAATGCCATCTGTATTCCCAAGCACACTGTTGTTTCTCATCTGGACTGCCTGCTGCTTTCTGGGTTCTGCAGGTAAACTCTGGGCTCAGCAGAAGCCCTGCAGGGACCACTGTTTCACTAGGATACCCCATAAAACACGTGGCTGTAGGATTTTGAAAGGATATAGGGTCACGTGTTCACCCTATGATGTGGGAATTTCCTGTAAGACACTTTTCAACCACACAACTTGGAAATCAGCACTTGCCTGTGACTGTGCCAGGTCCCTAGACACGTGTGGGATGCTGTTCTCCAGGTGCTGTGTTTCCATATCCCTGCAGGGAACTTCTCCCCTCCATGCCATCCTTGTCACATGCATGTCGCAGACCCTGAGGTGTGAGGGTGTCCAGAAGCAGCTCGGGATGTGGAGACGGGGAGAGAGGATGGGTCTTGTCTTTGTATACTAAGAATTTAGCAAAACTTTTATGGAATTCTAGTTTTGCCAGCTATGAGTAAAGGCATCTGGGTACAAACCCATTGTTTGCTTGTTTCCACAGCATATTGACCAAAAAAAACCAACAAGGGATTTATTGAGACCTTTTGTCTGTAATTGTTGTGATATAAACAAAGGAATGAAGGTATTAAATATTTTATTTTTGAAAGGTAGGGAATGGTGCCATAATGCAGGAACAGCTGTGGGACCTAATGAGGGGAGATGTATGCTGTGTATAAAATCAATCTGTATGTGTTGTTTATATAGTGACAGCAATAAAATGCATAGAAGCTGCCAGTCAAAGTGCTGACAACATGCAAAACTATAAAATAGTAAAGCAAGTGCTTCTGATGTTTAGTGATGACATAAATGTTTGTGATCCCTTTTTGTTTAGTGCAGCCCTACAAAGAGGACAAAAGGGGGATGCATTATGAATGCCCATCCATCCATCCATCCATCCATCCATCCATCCATCCATCCATCCATCCATCCATCCCTGCTACTTTGTAGCAGTCCATGTATTTCTCCTCTTTGATAGAATCCCAGGCAGAAAATCCTCCCCTCCAGCTATGCATTATGTCATTATCTTATAAATAAATTAATTCTATGAGGTCAAGTGTTAATACAGTTTAAAAACTAAGCATCAAAGGGATGTACTTCTAGCCCCCTTTTATTTAAAAGGCTGAAGTTCAAGGTAGTTTCTGCTTCCATCTCCACTACTTAAGTCTTCATCAGAACTATTTTTTATTGTTCCTGAGCTTTATATTGCTAAAGGGAATGTTTGTGCTGTGTCAAGTAGTGTAACTCATCTGTAAGCTTTCCTGTTCTTCCTCATTCTTTGTTTTTTAACTCTTTTCTACCACCTGTCTTTAATAATTTTGTATTTGCCACAGTAACCGACGAAATAATCTCTAAATGTTCTGCAGCCACGTGAATACCCTGCAGCATCCAAACAGTTCCTGCCATCTTGCTCTGCAGTACAGTTCTTGGAGTTCGCCCCTCTCTCTTGTTTGCGTGTGAGAAATTCACGGCAGCCTGCAGGCAGTACGGGGTAGCACTTTGTCCAGGATCTGAAAGATGAATAATGGAACCACTGAGCTAAATAATATCTTTACAGAGAGCGAAATTAAGAGGCAAAGCAGGAAATGAGTTTTAGCCCTAACAGGGGATAGACTGATAAGGCAAAGCTGCTTTAGACAGCTAGCTTTCCACTTTGGTCTGGCTGGATCATTCAGCATGAGCTGTGGTTACAACAACTGAAATGTTGCTCAAGCTTTTTATTCACATCTTTTAGAAATCTGACCAGGTGGTTACAGCATTAGGTGAACTATCATACAGCCAGAAAGCAAACCTTGCTAGGGCTGTTCCCCCAGCTTTGCTTTCACTAGTGTTTATCACAAAGATACAGGATTTTAATGTAACTTTTGCATTTTGGCATATTTGGAAAGCATGAAAACTGGAATTTCTCTTCTTTTTTGTTCTCTCTCCTCCCTCCCTCCACCTCTGAAAGGGAGGGAAGATGATTAATAAGGAGAATATAAGGGGGAAAGGATAAGGGGGGATAAAATAAATTGAAATCGAAAAACCATGCTGGTAAGCAAACTTGGAACGCTTTAGCCATATGAGTTGAGAAAGCTTGTGTTACACAGAGCCTTCAAGGTGAAGGTGAGAAGACTGCATTAAAGTGGAGGTAAAAAGTAATTGAAATGAAGACTGGTTACTTCTGTTAGCCAAGAACATTGTGCTATTTGCAGACTTGGCAAACACACCCATATTTGTGAACTTTTTCCTAGGAAGTAGCAGGATTGGTGTTCCTTGGCTATTGCTGTGCTCCACTTCAGTTTTTGTTCACTGTTGGGTGCAAGGAGGTCTTACATACAGGGGTGCAGTGCCACTGGAGGTGTGCTGTTCTCTGGAATATTGGTGTGTTCACCTGGTACTTTGTTCTTATCATGCTTTTATTGCTACAATATAATTCCCAGCAAGGTATGGAAAAAAGAAGAGAATTTAAAAGCTTTCCAACTAAAACTATCTTGTCATGGTAAATGAGATCTAATGCTCAGGGAATTGTCCCACCTGGTGAACTGATGGTAGCAAATGAAAGCTGATCCCTTCTCTTTGCTCATCCTGCACGAAACTGGACTGTTTCCTGGTAAAACAGTGAAAAGTATTTCAAAGAAGAATGAGTGATATTCATGTGACTCAGGATGCAAAAACATAGCTGTAGCAAGGCAAGAATACGAAAGCAGGTTTTCTCTGCAAAGTTGTCAGAGGTAGGGAGGAGGGGACTTTTTTGTTTTCTTTTCTTGAGATCTCACCCTTTGTCTTCATTACTGTGAAAGACAGCAAGAGTGGAATGGAGGAGCTTGTTGTGAGTCTTTGAGGCAGAATTCTAATTTAAAATGCTAAATTGTGAGCCCTGTGGGTTTGAATATCAGATATTTTATGCTGTGACTGATAATGCAAAGAGGTTATGTTATTTATACAACAGAAGCATTCATGCAGCAGGGAGCTTAAGTATCTTTCCCTTCAAGCAGCTGATGCTAAAATACAAAGGAAACAAAATATCCCTTGAAATGAATTTCTTTGTCTGTTAAATTAAGCTGTTACATGCCATGGAAAAACTCTTCCCTTAGAGCTGAGGTTGAACTTGTTTGGGATTTTTCTCTCTTTGTTTTCAGATTACAACTACTGAAGATACATTCTTTTAGCCCTTCCTCCTCCCATATTCTCTGAATAACCACAGAAGTCCAATAAATGATCCCTAAACCTCAGGTGCTTGGGTTCTATTAAAACAAAAGGAAAACAAAGGGAAGCTTGGTGTCATATTGGGATGTTCTTTTAACTGAAATACTGAAACACAGTCTTAAATCACATGCAGAAAACTGTGCAGATACTAATTTTGTGAAACGCAGGTGCAGGACCATTCTTGGGGGGAGGAGGGGCAGATTGGATGTTTTCCATTTTTAAAAGGTGGAGTCTCTTTTTAAATATACAAGGCTTCTTGCAATATGTTACTGAGGTAGAAAACTTCAGTGCATATGTACAGCTTAACTGAATAATTCATTCTGACAAATGCTAAATGATGCTATAATCCCAGTCACCTGAAATTAAAGAAATACATATACAGACATTACTCCTGACATTTTGAAAACTTCAACAAGCATTTTTTTTTTTGCAGACTTTAATGTTATTTTCTGAAGGTCTGGATGAGATCAATTCTTGTGTGACAGAGCTACAGCTGAAGTTCCCACTCCTGAGTTTCCCAGTCCTCTAGAAAGAAACATTGTCAGGGTGTCACCCCAGGCACTCAGAAGCTAAAGGGTATTTGCCACAGGCTTCAGTGACAGCTGTGCCATTTAGTTTCTGAATCCATGCTTCTCTGGTCCATGCTGCAGAGGGGCAGCACCTGTGTGAATCACGGCTTCTCACTAAATTCTAAACTCATGTTTGTGTAGTGACTAGAACCATGATGAAATGGGAATAACTTGTATTTGTTAGTGTTTTGTGAGCACCAGTTTGTGATTCATCTAAATTTCCTTAACTTGATTTTGCAGCCCTTCTGGGAGGCCAAAGAATCCATTGCATGTTAGGGTCCTAAAAATCCTGCAAAATTATCCTTTCTGCGAGGTGTTAATACAATGAAGTTGTTGATGTCTCTGTTCTCTGAAGGTTCTGAGATTTTGTGAGTGGTTTTCAGTTTGCTTAAGCTTTAGTTACTGGACGTTTGCCATGTTTTGCTGAACTGAACCTGTGGTGTGGAGAAATTGTCAGCATCTTGCATATGATGTGAGGCATCTCTGAGGCAGCTTTGTGTCTTGAGAACTGGTGCTCCATTAAAGGATTTCAAAGCTGATAAAGTGCAGGATAAACCCAATTCTTTTGTGGCAACTGACCCCCAGGAACACCTTGCTGTTGTGCAGAGTCATGTTCACAAATCATCTCCTGAAGAGCATTTATTTAAAAAGCACAGGGATAAAACTTTCTAAATTCCATAAAACTTGAGCTTTTTGTACTGAAAATATTTGAAAAAAGCAGCAGATGTTCTGTGTCAGGGTTTCCTCTGTTTTCACTGAAGTCTCAGCTGTGTTGTGTAGGTTTTCCTTTGTTGTGTGCTGAGTTCCTCCGTTCATTAAAGGAGCTTCTGAAGCCCATATGAATTACAAACTACCCAAGATAAATGGAATGGAAACAAGATCAAGGTTGCCTTACAATACCACATCTTAGTGCAGTTGGATACAAAGAAGGATCTTACCTTGTCCTGTCAGATGATCTGCCAGTTGTGTGACTGTTATGTTATCTACAAATGGGCACTTTGTAAATTCTGTGTAAACATGAAGAACAGCCTTCCTGACAAATAAGAACAAAAGCCACAAGCACTGTCTGTCTCTGTGTGAGAGGAAGCATGTGATGAGTTTTTGGTGGTTTTTTTCCTTTTTTTTTTTAATGCACAAGTACGAAAATTAAAATGGCACAAGAAGCATTCAGCTTGGAGAGTTCCCCAGTGAAACAATAGTAAGAAATGGATGGGTATTTTTAGAATTCCATTGCTTCACTGAGGTGTTCTGCTCTTTCCTCCAGGAGCTGTGATTTTCTAACCAAGCTACACGCTCATTGTTACACAGAAACTTCTAAACTTTATTGCAGCACAAAGAGAATGTAATGAACTCATTAAGGCTTCTAAAGAAGGTCAGTGAGTTTTAAGTGACCTAATGTGTATGGCTATCCAACAAAACTTGCTTTTTGTCAATAGTAAAAAAAAGTCTTTATTTTACAACTTGCTATCCTTCCTTCTACTGTTTATTGTTTTGGCTTCAAAGTCACATTGCAAAAAATGAGTACTTAACTCCTTTTCAATTAATTTTTTTCAGTAAAGAAGTCTGTACAGAGCTGCTCCTTCCTGAAGTTTGTCCTCTTTGCTCCTGCTCAGTGAAATGGCACCTGCCAGTTGCTGTATGACCCACCAAGGGCCAGCCTGTTTGAGAGCAGCCCTTGAAATATCTTCTCTATAGCTGCTGTTTTGGAGCAGCAAGAACTGCTGTCCAAACCTGCTGTTCTTTCAAAGTGGTTTGGTTCTTGCTAGTTCCAGCCTTTCTGGTTCCTGAAGAATGACCTTTCACTCCCAGTATTTTTCCTTTTTTTTCTTCTCAGTCCCCCTCCTAATTCTTTGTGAGTGTGGAATTCTCTTGCAGCATGGAAAGGTGAGAACTCCTCCTATCAAAATATACTACATTAAAAAAGTGCAGAGAAATGAAGGATGGCAGAGATGAGTTTGATTAATTGATTGAGGGGAGAATATGTGATTATACTGAGGAGGATTTACAGGTGCTTCCTAAGAGGTCTATGTTGGTTTCTGAGTTCATGCCCATTTAATTTCCTTGCTGGTTTCACCTTCTGATTTCAAACTTGAGGATGTTTTCTCTCTAGTTAGAACTACCAATTCCCAAAGCTGTAGTTGATCTTTGTGCTGGTCAACCCAACAGAGAACAAGTAAACAGAAATGGTCTGAGTTAATAGAGAATAGCAGGAGGGGTCTTTTTTATCTGCTTTATTTCTGCTTTTATATGTATAAATTTTGAGAAATGACGCTCACTTTTAAAAAATTCAAAGGTTTATTAAATGTTAACAAAATACAAAGAAGTGACTGAATAAGGAAAAAGAGCAGCGCGGGGAGCGTGGAACTAAACCGCTATGTGCTCGCCCACAAAATGGCTGCTCTGCCTTTTGTGCCCCTGGGGGTTGCCTCAGGAAACCCTGGCCCCTCCCACAGCCTGCCAATCAACTCCTCCTCACCATCCATTGGTGGAGACTGCTTTATTTGCAGCTTGATTGGAGGTCAGGTGTTGCCATGCCACGCCCCCCAGTAACAAGCCTGCCCTCCTCCCAAGTGCCCCATGCAAGGGGCACAGGCACAGCCCTCCCTGCACGTGTCCCCACTACCAAGGCCGTCCCTTGGCAACCATACAGGGGAAAGAGACTTATGGAGAGAACAGAGGACATCCAAACAACTAATCACAATAACGTAACATCAGTAAAGCTTCTCTTAACATACACACAATATTAATCCTTTAATTGCTAGAGCTGACCACCGCATTACCCATCTATAAAATAAATTAGGTCCATTTCATCTAAAACTTGTTTTTGAACTTCTTCTCAGAGACGACAGAGAATTTTTTTCCGCATTTCCCCATCTTGTTGAAGCATCCTTGATTTATCACCTTGGCTCTGAGAGGCCTGAGAGGCAGTATGCTGAAGTGCTGTTCTTTGGTGATTGAGGATGTTTGCACGCTGGGGGTACTGATGAAGCTCTGCCTTGGGACTGTCTAGCAGATATGATTTTTCCTCCCTGGCAAGCCCAGTGCTGCTTTTTGCCACAGACGTCCATGATGTGATAACACTGCTGCATTTAAACAAGAAAAAAATTTGCTTGTTTAAAGTCATAAATATTTTGTGGATTTAGATTACATTGGTGGCATTGTGTGACTGGTAATGGAATTTGTTTCTGTAGGAAATGTTCAGCAAAGTTGATGTGAATTCAGATGTGTAGGAAAGATGCTCTAAGATTAAAGTGACTGACGCCCCCTTCTTCATTTAAGAGATTACAGCAGGATACAGTGTCTGTCATATTCACATCTTTATTTAATTCCTCTTTAGTATGCTGAATTTTGTAGGATGAAAACCCATACTTTGTTCGTTATTATGGCTGTCACATTTAAAAAAATATGTAGGAAAATCTGATAGGGCTACAGAACAGAAGTCTTGCTTATGAAACACAGCCTTTATGTGCCTTAAAGTATGAATTGGTCTTTAGTTTTTTACTTGCTAAGTCTTCTCTTTCAAATGACTATGAAAAAAGGAGATGATAGTCAATAGTCCAAGGATTTCTCACTGAGCTGGATAAAAGATTAACAAGAAAGGCTAACTTGAAACTGAAGTGGCCTAATTAAAAATAGAGAAAAGGTGTAAACTGAATTTCATTAACTTGTGTAGCAGTTACATTGGGTTGTTACAGATTTTGTGGTACTGGAAGCAGCTAGGTGAAGACTCTTTTTAAAGGACCTAAGACTACTGTTTAAGTTGTATTTGGCCTCTTGCAAAAAAAAAAAACCCAAAACCTAACTGGTCTTTGTGACGTGGGCCGGACAGTAGAGTTCTGACAGTTCTCGTTCTGTCAGCTGCTGCCTGCAGAAAGAGACCGACCCCACCTGAGCACAGCCACCTTTCAGGGAGTTGTAGAGAGTGATAAGGTCACCCCTGAGTCTCCTTTTCTCCAGGCTAAACAACCCCAGCTCTCTCAGTTGTTCCTCACAGGGTTTGTGTTCCCAGCCCCTCACCAGCCTCGTGGCCTCCTCTGGACACGCTCAAACGTCTCAATGTCCTTCCTAAACTGAGGGCCCAGAGCTGGACACAGCACTCAGTGTCCTTCCTAAACTGAGGGACAGAACTGGACACAGCACTCAATGTCCTTCCTAAACTGAGACACCCAGAGCTGGACACAGCACTCAGTGTCCTTCCTAAACTGAGGGCCCAGAGCTGGACACAGCACTCAGTGTCCTTCCTAAACTGAGACACCCAGAGCTGGACACAGCACTCAATGTCCTTCCTAAACTGAGACACCCAGAGCTGGACACAGCACTCAGTGTCCTTCCTAAACTGAGACACCCAGAGCTGGACACAGCACTCAGTGTCCTTCCTAAACTGAGGGGCCAGAGCTGGACACAGCATTCAAAGTGTAGCCTCACCAGTGCCCAGTACCGGGGAGGAATGACCTCCCTGCTCCTGCTGGCCACACCATTCCTGATCCAGGCCAGGTGCCCTTGGCCTTCTTGGCCACCAGGGCACAGTGCTGGCGCATGTTCAGACCCTGCTGGCTCGTGTTCAGAGTTTGCTAATGGCAATAGCCCTGTTTGTTTCAATTTCAGCCATTCCTCTTGTGCTCTGATTGTGGAGTGGAGGGTGTGAGCAATGTTTACATTTATCAAAACGTTTCATGTAACACAAAGAATACCTGATTCCTGGACTCCTAGGTAGGAAAATACTCAAGAACTGCTTCGTATTTTCCATAAAAGAGGACTCCTACTGATCTTGAGTAAATTGCACCTGATTGCATAAACAATGTAACATTGGTAAACTTGGGCTATGTTTGTGCAGGCTTTGGTGGCTTCTGTAACTTCGGCTTTGTTTGTGCGTAGGTACAGAAAAAGCTGGCAAACTCAAGAGGAAAATCTGAAAATTTAGGTTTGTAGATAATAAAATTAATTTCCAGAAATTTGTCTGCATGCCATCCTTACTAATTAATTCACAACGTATTTTTCTCTGAAATGCTGCCACAAAAAGAGAGTTCATTTTTCAAGAATTGATATGCATGAGGTAGGTTGGCAATAAGGACTAGGAGGAATTTTGGAAGAGACTTTGCATTTTAATTAAATCCATCATTTGAATTTTTAAAAAGTAGTTTGAAAACAAAACAAAACTCATTCTCACATTATTAATTCTGAGGCCTCAGGACATTCCAGCTAATCAGGGGATTTTTTGCTCTAAGTATGACACAAGCCCTAGGTATTAGACTGAAAGACATGTGTCAATGTATAATATAGAAAATTAAACAGTGAAGTTAGTTTTTGTCTTCAGAAAATATTAACCTTGTTTGCCCATGAATAAAATGGCAGAACTGTCAGAATATTTTAGTAGAATAAAATGCTGAAAATGAGAGTGAGTGTTACAGGATAACTAATTGTCTGAAAGAGCGAACAGTGACAGATGGCTTGTTACGATGCTTAGGGACTTTGTTGGTCATCTTTGTTGTCAGTAAAAATCCTTGTCAGGAGTCAGATCTGAAATGATTGTCACTGAAGGGGTGTTTATCAGGAAATTCATTTAGTAGGAAAATCGCTGGTCTTTGGGAGAAGAGCATGAAGGCAAAGCCTCAGCAGTCTCACTTAAAACTGGAGTTTAATTGCTGTAGCTGCTCTGGCTTGCAGCAGAGGTGAACTTTACTCTTTATGAAGTGAGGCTGAATATATGTCCTAACTGTGGCTGTACATTAAAAGAAAGGAAAGCAGAGGCATGCTGGAAAATCATTGTTTCAGTCTGGTGCTAAAAGATGTTTTCAATATTGACTGAGGAGAATGAAGGAATGGGGGAACTTCTTAGAACAAGGTAGATATCCCAAATTTTTCTTATTTCATGTACTGTCAAAACTAAGATAGTTTCAAAGCACGGAGAGCAAAGGGGATTCATTGTCTTCGAGTGAATAAATACTGCTGGATTCTGTTGCTGGTTCTCTGCCTGGCTGTGCCTGGCCTGTCCCAAGGTCCCTGTGGGGTCACTCTAAGGCCCTTCCCTTTTCTTGGGAATGAACAGCTGCATGCTGCTCACCCCAACACTGCTTTGCTCAGAACTTTCCATGGAAATGCTATGACAAGTCCTGAATTACAATTAAGGACCCTATGAATCATTGTGAGGCAGTGGAAGAGCCCCTGGATCAGTCCTTCCCACCTGGAAGAACACACCCATTTCATCCTTCACTCCCCTGCCTGGACCTACTGGTTTCCTCTTATTGTGCTTAAAACAGTGACATCTCTGTGCACCTCAGCATTTCTTCAGCTGAGGAACTTCTGTTCAGCTTCTAAAACTACTCCCCAGCCACCCTGGTAAAGCAATCCTCTTAATGATCAGGTGCAGGACACATCCCTAAATATTCCTCTGCCACTAAGAAACTCTCCTCTGCAATTCAAAGTGTACACAGGTTTATATACACGGCATGTGAAATTTAAAATAAAGTATTTGTTCATGGCATTAGAACGTGTAATGCAAGAACCAGCAGGTAAGCTCCGGAAAGTAAAGAGGAAAAAATAAGTTGGAGTCCTATGATCCTCCTTAATGCATGGAAACCTCACTGAATCTATTTTGGCAAATATGTAGGAGGTTATTTTCAAGCTTCTGTATTTACTGCTAATGGGAGTTTTACTTGCAGCTTCCCACGCTCTGCAGTTAAGAATGACTCTCCCTTTTAATGTCGTTTTAACATGATTTTCTTGTCATTTCATTACTTATTGTAGATCACCAAAATTACTGGTTTGCAAACTTTATCATGGTCTGGTAATAAAACTTGATAAGATCAGGAAACGTAAAAAAGACCTAGCTAATATATCTTACTGCAAATGTTAGACTAGCTGTTACTTTACCCTTCAACAATAAAGTTTAACTCTTCTTTATGGAAACGGAGATGTTACAAGGATGGTGTCATAATATGATGAAAATGTGCTTCACCTGGGCTTGTAGCAGCTCTGGTGTTACGTGTGTAAGTGAGTAGTTTGTGGATTTGTTCTGTACTGTGCCTGGGCCATGACTCCAGCTGGAAATGAGGCTTTTTTCCTTTTGGCACAGGTCTTTGTTCCTTAGCATGAGACAGGGTATCAGGGAATGCCAGTGATGGTCATTCTTGTTATTATAGCCATTATTATTCCCTTCTATCTGGGTGTCACCCAGCAGCTGCCCAGTTCTGGCACAAGAGTCATTGTCAGGGCCTAGGGAAATGCTGCTTGTGCCCCTCCACAGCTGTCTGGGGAGTGCTGCACCACTGCTTTATGGTGCTGCCTGGGGGAATATCAATCCCAGAGCTGTCAAGGTGATGTGTGAATAGAACACAGCAGAGTAAATTTAGAAGAAATGGTGAAAAACCGCCGCTGCTGAATTAGTGAACCTGCAGTTGCCTTGTACAAAAGGAGACAAGAAGCATGTGTAAAAGTACAACTTTCCACTGGGTAAATAAAATTACTGTGGCCAAGATAATACAGAAGATAGAACCAAGTGTATATGACATTAAAATAAACAATTCATGACTGGAAGAAGAGGTAATTCATCCCTATAAGAGTGGTTCTAACACTAGAAGGAGCAACAAAAAAAATGAATGAAAGGTAAACAGCATTACCTTCTGTAGAATGAGAAAACCATCAGCTTCTCAGGCTTGAGAAGACCATCAGTTAAAGCTATTTGCTCTGGAATTGAAAGAGGCCTGCAACCCTTAATCCCAAAAATAAAGAGAAAATTTGGGGAGTTGGTTTAGAAAACAGAACAAAAATAAAAAACTCATGCAAAAAACTCAGTTATTCAGTGCAGTGGAACTGAGGTGTCTTCAGAGCTTGACTTAAAGTGAAAAAACAGTGGGCTTTTATCAGGATGGAGTGATGGAGACTTGCATAGAGGGGAAAATATAAACATGCTAGTTAATGCTGAAATGCAGACGTGTACAACAAAGCTATAGAAGAAGGCAGAGATTCCAGATGATGAGCATATGAGGGTAACTGCATATACATGACTGAATAATGCAAATAAGGAAAGGAAAATAGCAGAAATAAGGTTGCTGACACTGCAATTGAGAGAGATTTGTCAAAAATACAGCATACTGGATAGATGTCACCCAGCCCAAATGCCAGAAATATAAAGTAATGTTTTTGTTCTGTTTGTTTATACTGGTCAGCATTTGACAGCTGCTGGTGGGCATGTACTCACTTTTAGTAACCATGCTCTGTGCATAAGTGTACATGCACCCCAGCTGGGCTACTGATTTCACCCCTAATTCTGGTTTGTCAGCCTTGGGCCTGCTTCCAGACAGCCCAGCTGCATCCCCTTCCCCCTTTGAGCCTTGTTTAAAGCCCTCTCAATGAGTTCTGCCAGTTCATGAGCTAAAATCCTCCTGCCCTTAACAGAGAGATGGAGCCCATCCATTTCCAGCAGGCCAGGTGCTGAAAACGTTGCCCCATGATCAAAGAACCCCAAATTCTGCTGATGACACCAACCCTTGAGCCACTTGTTAATAATGTGGGCTCTCCTATTCCTTTCACTGTTTTTCTCTGCCACCAAAGGAACTGAGCAGAACACCACCTGTGCTCCTGCACTATCAACCACTTGACCCAGTGCCCTGAAGTCCTTTTTATTTGCCCTGTGCTCTTTTTTTTTAATCTCATCACTGCCAGCCTGGAGTATCAGTAGTGGGTAATAATCAGAGGGCTGAATCAGCCCAGGGAGACTCTCAGTAATATCCTGTCCCCAGGCCCCAGGGAGGCAGCAGACCTCCCTGTGGGATGGGTCTGGTTGACACATGGGGCCCTCTGTTCCCCTCAGAAGGGAGTCACCCACTACAACTACCCTTCTTTTATTTTTATTGTCAGAGCTGGTGATCCAGCTGACAGATGAAGAGAAATTGGGAGGCTCACTGGGCAGATCATTTTCTTCCACATCATCTGGCTGACCCTCTAGATACAGGGCCTCATCCCTATTCTTAGTTTATAGAACTACAGTCAGTAATTGTCTAACACTAAGAACACCTAAAAGCGAGCAAGATTATGGGCTTTTTGGTAAAGAATAGAACTAACAAGTATTATATATTTCTACAGAACAGCATCAACATCTTTATATAACAGCTGGAGTATTATTTTGCTCTGTTGGCAAGCCAGATAAGTTGTGTGAATTCACCTCAACCTGAAGAGACCTTGCCTGATTCTCAGAAGTTTTAGATTATTGTAAGTATTTCAGTGATTTAAAGTGCTTGGTTCTAGAGAACAGGCAAAAATAATACCCCATTCTTGACATGTATATTGTGAACCAAACAGCACCTGGAACTGGACTTGCAGAAGGCAGAGGCTGAGAAATCACCTATAACTATCCTTTCATCCTCCAGAAACACATTCCAGTCATATTTTGAACTGCTCATGGGGAAACTAAATTAATGCCTTCTCAAAGTACCTGGCAGAAGGTTTCAGAGGGGAGAGTCAGTAAGAACAAGCTGAGCTCCCTGCAGTGACAGAGGGACCTAACTCCTCTGCTGGTTACAGCTGCCCATCCGCCTTCACCCCTCTGAGGTTCACTTTCCCTCAGCTCCTCAGGTGGCTGCATCCCAGGCCTGACCTGGCTGTACATAACCAGTTCTCATGGAGGGATTTCTTTGTGTCTGTTTCCCAAGATCTGGGCTCAGGAGCATTTTCTTGAGCAGCTGTAGCAGAAGGTCTGGCAGGGTGTGGTAACCAATAATAAAGGCAACGATTAATCATGTGCGGGAGAGGGGGAGTATGTGCCAGGAATATGGGTGTGAAAGATCACAGCAGTAAATAGTTTAGTTGGAAATAGTGACATCTCTCTTCTACAGTCTCACTTTTCCATTTTCTCCACTGAACTTTCTATGTATCAGCAGTATGATAACGAAAATAGTGAAACAATATGCCCCCAAACCAGCTTCCAGGAATATGAAAGAGTTGTTTTTGAGTACAAATAGATCTGTGTGAATTTGAGCAGACCGAGGGGGGAAAAGGTTCCAGCCAAGTTGCTTAAGCTAAAAAAGACCTTCTTCCTCATATTCCCAGACAAAACAACTGTATTCTTGCATTCTTACAAGACAAGCTTGTATGGCCTCATGCAAAACCCGAATTTCTCTTCTGTGTGAATAGAAGGATTTTGTGTAGTTTGAGATGGGTCCCCACAATATTCCCATGTGTTTTGCATAACCAAGTGCTGTATGTGACTGAAAGCCAAACCAGGTTGATGATGATGTTTATAAAAGACAGGTGCATTTTTATTCAGTGTTCAGTGGTGTAACAATGGGTTCTGTGCCTTGAAAATGTCCTGCTTTTGGGGAAAGAAGAAAAAAGTTTCTGCTGTGCCTGGTATTAACCACTGTTTCAAAGTCATCAGGAACTTTCCTTTTTTGTAACAGTCAAAATGATTTGCTAGGAACACACAGAAGTAGTTTTGGTGTCTGTTAGAGGATTGTATTTCATACTGCTTTTAATACTTATTTTTAGATCCTCTCCATTCGTAATAAAAGAACTGAACCTTTCCTGTTAGCTGCAATACAAAACATGACCTTCACTCTTTCTCCTTCACTTTCTATAACAATTTTTAGCTTAGATAGCAGTTGCTTTTTGTCTGTTACTTCAAACTAATCTCCCTATTCTCTTGTAAATAGCAGATCTGGAATATTTAATTGATTATGTTTTGTATGTGTATAGCAGGCAACAAAAATATTTGTCATTTCCATCAGTGGCATCTTCTTTGTGCAATTGGAATTCAATTCCATTTCCTTCCAGAAGTTACCAAAGCATTTATGAAATAAATGAACACTATGTGTAGCTCACCAAGACTGTTCAAGCAGAGATCAGAATGTATTTATTAGTTCTGTACTGGGTTAATACTGCCTCATGTCCTGACATTTCAGAATATATTTGTACACAGCCAAAATGAAAGCTTTGAACTTCTAAAACCAGCCCACGTTGCAATGAGACATGAATTTCCTATCAAGATTTGACATAGAAAAAATGGTGATAATTTTATCCCTTTATAGAAATACATGCTTTATATAGATGTGCTGCAGACACTGTTATATATTTTTAGAATCTGGGGCACTGATACTAAATTATGAGTCAGTGTACCTTATTCATATTTGCTCACCCAATATTTCCCATACTTTTCCCAAAAAAGCAAAATAGAAAAGAATTCCCTGTATGTTTACACACAAACACCCCCCATCTGCCCCCATTTCAAGTGATGCAGTATTAGTTGAGGCCATTAATTTTTATCTGACTTATCTCTGAGTTCTGATTATGTAACTGGAGAGCAGGCTGTCCAGCTAGACTGGGTACACAGACACTGGGTTCACAATGATTCATCATAGCAATGAAAAGATACCCTAAGCAAAGGTATATCTATATATACTTTGAACATTTCTTCTTTCATTCTCTGGTATTTCCAGCGACCATCAAGGATATACTGAATGCTCCCCTCCCCATTTAACACTGTAGGTTTCATCTGCAATTTTTCATTCCTCAGAAATCCTATTTCAATTTCACCTTGTTTGAAAGTCTTATGTTACAATGACAAAGGTAAACAGTACAAAATATACATATTTGCTATTGTTAAAGCAACAACATGGACACTTAGGTCACCTACTTTGTCTTACCCAAGTATTTCTAGCAGCTTTCCCAAGAAATCCACTGAGCATGCTGATACTGGAATAAGCAGCACGTCTGTCTAAGCTTAACCCATTTTTTCACTAGTTGTCCAGTGCATTAAATGCAATTAAACATTGTGGAAGACTTTTATTGCCAAACTTTTTCAGTATTTCTTTGCATTATGGGCCAAACTGACCCCTTACCTGTATTGTATCTTGGAATTTAAAAACATGAGTCTACTAATGCTTCCTAATAACAGATTTTATAGTAATTATTGGGTGTAGAGGCCTATGGTGTAGAGGCCAAGACTCAATATCTTGTTCAAGACATTTGACATACACAGCAAAAAAATCTTCCTGCATCCTACTCAGTTCCTCTCAGCTGGATAGTTTAAAAATGTGCAGAAAGGGTAAGTGAAAGCTGTCTTTTTAAGCTCTTGTCTTTTTGTACTGACTATTACTTCTTACATCTTACTCACTCACACTTCTACTGACTTACTGAGTTTCTCTTTAAAGTAGCAACCTGGGTATTTCTTGGCTCAATTTCTCTGCTTGGGTCACCAATTCCTGGTTTTCCTAATTTGGAAGTGGAAAGATGTGCCTTTTTGCTGAGCAGCATGCAGAGTGCCATTGTGAGGGGAGGGAGGATTGTCAGTTTGCCTCCAGTCATCCTGAATACAAATCTGTGGAATTTAGCATCAGATTTAGCCCTGTACCACTCAGGGTGTATGGCAGTGATCCTGCTCTCAGACAGAGCTGTTACTTGGTCAGGCTTGAGAGATTTAAAGACAAGAAATTTGTGGTGCAGAACATCTGGCAATGCTGGGCCATACCGATTGCTGGAAGTGAGTACAGACCTTAAGAATCAGAATGCCAGACTTGCATCATAGTCTGGACATCTGTGAACTCTCTACAAGTGCAGAAACTTTGCAGTTAAGGAATTCATGAACAGCATAAAAAAGAAGTGTTCCTGTCTCCGGTTTACCAAGGTCTTCTGTGTCCAAAAGCCTCTGTGGTCCTTCAAATTATATCAGTTGTCCAATACAGAGAGCATTGTCTGTGGAAGCAGTGGCCTGCTGCAGCCATCCCATCCTTGATGAGAGCTCTGTGTAGAAGCAGTGGCCTGTTGTCACATTTATCTCGACTTTGATAAGGGCTCTCTGTTCTCTTGGGAAGGGTGCACACCAAAGGATTGACTCCAGCCATAAACACCATGTGTGGATGTTTTCCTTTAGCACCCAGAACCCTGGGAGGTGGCATGTTTGGGTGAATGACTGACAAGGGCAGAAATGTCTGCTCTACGGGTGCTTGGTGGTGTGGCTGTTTTGTCTTTCCTTCTGTGCCTTCCTAAAACTTTCCCTAAACTTCCCCATAGCAGAAACATATAAATACTATTGTGTGTAATAAAGAGTGTGTATAATAAAGACGGACCCTGCTAGAAGAAGCAGTGGTCTCTGTTTGTTTTTACTCCAAGCTGCATTATCCACCTGCAAACCTCACCTTGGTGTGACTGTAAGCCATTGGGACCGTAGTAAAATATGAGGGAGTAAGTAGTAAGAGGCATTTGTGGTCTGCTTCTGAACATTAGTTGATACAGAGGATTTCAAACTACAGAGATTCTGTAGCAACTCATGATGATTTTGTGAGAATCTGAATGAACCCAATTTACTGGCTTTAATTTGGCTTTTTATCTTTATCTTATTTCTAGGAGCTTTAGAAACACCAGTAGCAACAACAGGGATTCAGTCACAAGAGCTTGTACAAATTCCTGCTCTTCCTGTTTGGAGGGGATGTTGTCACTTATTCTCCCCTCTACCCCAGGGTCTGGCCAATACATCTGAGACCTAACTTTGAGTTCATCTTACCTTTGAATGAACTGTTTATACTACACAGTGCTTTATTGAATGCTTTGTTTTGGAAAACACTAAATAACTCTGAATTCCAAATGTCAGTGTTTCCTCAGTTGTACATTTTGTAGAAGTTATTCTTTAGCAAGATATTTTCATCTCTTGACTCCACTGACATCAGCACTGTGTATTTCCTTGCTGCCCTGTGGAAGTGTTAATACTCATTTTGGCAATTGCCCATGGTTTATTCTGTTGTAGGAAAGCTATTATGAGTGCTACTGACAAGAAAATCTTGCTTTACCACTGTTTCTGGAAAAAAAAATACAGTTGTGAAGAAGCTCACTTCGGTTATTTCTCCAGAAGGAGGAAAATATGTTACATTTTTTCTAAGCTAATTAGTGTGACATGGACATCACCTCTTAATACTGACTTGTTAATTGCCACTTAGCATTGTTCTAGAACTTGAGAGTGTGTGGTTCTCCTTTTGCATACCCACAATCAAGTCTGACACAGGAAGATTTCAGCATTAGCAAATTTCCTCCTTCAATCACAGTGGAAGTTCTTATTCTTCAGAACTTCAGAAAGAAGTCATCAGGTATTGCAAAGCCTGGCAAGGCTGAGGAGTGGAGGTATATTGTGAGTCAGTCAGTTATCAGCTTTTGATAATAACCTCTGTCCAATAAAAATAGAGCTTTAATTTAACTTACTGCTTTATAGATTAAAGAATTTTAAGTGCATAGGAGGTGGTGTTTTGTCACAGTACAGCTAGTCTGTAGCTGGACAGATAAATGTGGCTATAATGAAAAACCCAATTTGGCTCTCCTAGTTCAATAAACAAGTCCCTAGGTGAACAATCATGGGATAGATTTAAACTCAGAGACCTCAACCAATCCCTTCCAACCCAAAATGCAGATGCATCATTGGCCAGGGATCCGGGCAGTGTTCAGACCCAGACCAGTCCTTGTCTAGATCTGGGAGTTTTGAACTCCCTGTACAAGAAGGTTCAGAACAATCAAACAGCTGTTTGTCTCATGATCAAGAGGATTTGAGTTATGGATCTATCTCCAACCTATGACCACGCTTAACAGTGTTTGGACAGTACATTCCTGCTCTGGAGAAGAGGGGTTGTAGCAATCCAAGCCATAGGAAACTAACTCAAGGGCTCTCTAAGTCCTCTGTGGAAAAATAATGGGCCTGTCACAAAGATTTGTCTGTCTTGGTGAAAGAATATTTCCTGCCCTACTTCAGGACACAGGTTTGTGCAGGTCTGTGCTGTGTATTGATGTGAGGGGTTCACAGGCTCATCGGGTCTGTGCAGCCAGGATTTGACAGAACTTGTGACAAAAGAACGGCTATCACTTAGTGATCAGACTATTATTGCTTTAAGAGTATTTAGTGGATGTGTAGAGGGCATAATATTGTTTAAGGTGATGGGGGAATGACCTCAAAATAAGAAAGGTACAAGGACTGAGAGGCTGTAGGGCTCTTGTAAAATTCCAGGAGATTATGATTCTCAGGTTCACTGTTCTTTGCCTAGTCCTCATCTTCCTTTTAACTGCTAGAGGTGAGCAACAGGGCTACAGCTGGAGAGTGGAGCAGAGTGGCCCTAAAATATGCAGCGCTCAGGCACACCTGTAGTAACCTGTAGTGTGTGGGAGGGGGAACATCTCACATAATTCCCTTTAATTTCTTTTATCTGAACTTCCAGGTGTGCCCTGAGCCTTGGAACTGCCTCGTGTAGCTCTCCCAGAGAAATCTCCTGGGTCAGTGAATGAAATGCTGTACTTGGGATTGAGTCTGTTGTGACCGTGGTTAAAACCAAAACTCTGTTGCTCATACGTAATGTTTTCTATATAAGAAGAAAAAATGAAAGGAGCAGTTGGTAGAATGTGATTTGTTTTTCACGTTTTCCTTTATTTTTTGAAGTTGGCAGCGTAGCCTCTTCTCATGTTGCCCTGGTTCAGCATATGCTGTACACATGAATGTTTCATATGCTTCAGTGGGTTTTTAATAAAAGACAGACCCAGAAGACAGTCTGATAACTGTAAATTTTCCATGAGTGGTGGAACAAATTAGGTAAGAATACCTTATGGCCAAACCATATGTGGAATCAAAGTTAAACTACAGGAATTAGTTCCCTGGCCTGTGTCTGTGGAGGTGAGGAATTGCATGTCCTTATCCTTGGAACATTTTTTAAACAGAAGAGTGAAAAGCAATCTTGCAGGGAAGAGGCTCATGGGGAGGGACAAGCGTGCTTTGGATAAATAAAGCCGGATGAAGTCTCACTTGTATGGCTTAAATAACATTTGAGCTGTGCTTGTTTCGTTTCAGGGAGACATGCTGCTTTGGAGAAGCACAGTATGGGGGTGGTGACATTGTCATTCAAATAATTACTTGCAATTTTTCCTAATAAATTGCTTTCATTGTTACCTCTGTCACTGTTGGGCATGCTGTGCCCAACTATGAATTAGAATTGCCTGAGCTATTTTCAAGTTGCATGTATAAAGACGGTGAATTAGGAAAGAGTGAATGTAGAGTATGTCCATGAGCAGCAACAGGAAAACCTGTTAGATACTTTGATTTGATTTTTAATCATGCTCTTCAGTGTTTCATTTGACTGGACATTGCATTGAGACAAAACACATTCCGATTATCTGTAATGGGAAACTAAAATACATTCTTCTGAAGGAAATTCTGATAACACAATATCAGGAGAATGTGAAATAGTACAATGTTTTTCTGAATCCTTATGATACAGTAGCCTGATCCCCACTGTTCTCATTTCTAATGGTGAGTCACAGGTATGCCTGGGACTGTATCAAATCCCCATTGCAAATCTGTGTGGTATATAGCAGCCTTAAGAATAATGGACTGTTGTGTCTCTTTTTATTTAGGATGTATTTTAACAGAGGTGGTTTTGTCAGCCAGACAGCTCTGGAGACCATCACATATCAAAGTGACAGATGTCTGGCTATTCAAGTCCTGCATCATATTCATGAGGAAAAAGATCTTTCTTTTCCGTAGACTTTTTGAAGTCATTACCTCCTGGAGAGCTCCACATGTATTCTGATTTCCTTCCAGCATCCTTCAGCTTCCTGTTTGGTTGGTGATTCTCACTGTAGAAGCCCTAAAAAAAACAAACAAACAGAAAAAAAAAAACAAAAAAACAAACAAATAGCTGTGGTGTGTGGCCCTCAATGCTCACCTGCCCCTGATATCTGGAAGGTGAGGGCACAGCAGCTGCACAGCAGCTTCATTCCTTTAAAATATCTGAGTTTTTTTTAAAAATCAGATTTTTTGAAAAAATCTGAGTTTTTTTTTAGTGGGTGAGAATCAGAGTTCATAGGGGAGATTATGAAATGCAAGGAAGTGAAAACAAGCTAAAATCAATATTACTGAGTTTGATGTAGCTAGTGGCGGTTTTATTATTGTGGTGGATTTTTTTTTCACACCTTCTGCTTAGTACCCAAATGAATTGGATTTTGGCATTTAGGGGCTTGAATTTAAGTATAATTTTAAAATACTGTCTATTGGTACCTCATGTGACTCGGAGGTTAGCTTGCCTTGAGGGATATCTGGCAGCTCTCAGAGCTTGCTAATGAAATTGGCTGGGAATATCTCATGTGGCCTGAGAGGCTGGTCAGGATAATCCCTTTCTGGCCTGGAGGCCCCTTGGAAGGACTTGTGGGACAGAAAGGAGGGAGAGAAATATTTTGTGTTGTGTTTCTGTGACACCTTGCTGCCCAGACTACCTGACTGGTACAGAAACATCAGCATGTTTGCTACCCATGCTGTACTCAAAGGAATTTTGGGGGTAGAAAATGAGCTGTGGCTGTTTCCCAGGGCAGGGGTTTGTCTGCTCCCAAGGCCATGGCAGGTGGTCTGCAGAGACAGGAACAGGACAGTCCCACGTGCTCACCTCCATATGCTGGAAGTAAGTTTTAGAAATGGCATTTTGGCCTCAAAACTGGGAGCTGTTTTGCTTGTATCTCAAAGAATAAAATGCAAGAAGAATGAGGGACTTGGAGAGATAAAAAGATACGGGTCAGTCTTGTGACCTTTTCAGTGTACAATAGTGCTGGGAGCTTCTGTGTTAAAGGAAAAAAAATGGAACAGTTATTTTCTATCTGTGTAAGAGAACTTTCAAGTCTGTGGTTAGTCAGCACAGAACAGTAATTTGTGTTTCAGAGAAAAAATGTTAAAAATTGCTGAAACACACCACAACAGTGTCAGAATTCTCAATGTGAAAATTTTCGTCAGCTTTCTTACTATTGCTAGAGACAAAGAGGAAGGGAGTGCCTGGTGTTTCCTCAGCTGAATCAAATTAATGAGGTTATGGATACTGCCTCTCAATCTTTCAGTGACGTGTGCAAGCACACACAGGCACAATTCAAGTTAGTGTAAACATTTCTGAAGAAGAGAGACAGCTTTTGCAAGATTTTTCAAGTCAAACTAGACTTGAAGTCTCACAAGCTGACATTCTCATGGAAAGAAGCTTTTGATTTGTGGTGTGTGAGAGGAATTGCAGGATACACCATCAGTTACATTCAGGACAAATGGAAGCTGGGACAAAATAAATTTGGAAATCAATTGAACATAGGCTTTAAGAGACATGATGTAAGGATGAAGTCTGAAGAGGTGTGAGGTATTTTGCAGATTGACATGTTGTATTAAGACAGGTGGAAGTAATTTTATGTCCTCTTCCCTTTGATTTTTGTGGTAACATTGAGGTGCTAGTTATTTATTTTTTTGCTTTGCCCAAGACTTTGCCAAGATCTTTGGATAACTCAACAAGTGATGCAGCCTGAGCTGCACTCCTCCTGTCCCCAGGTTTTGGAGAGTGGACTCTTCTTCTAAAGGAAACCCAGAGACATCCAGCCCTTCCAGCAGAATGACTTTCTCTCTATAGAGAACTAGAAATTCACCAAGTCTTTTCATATCTAGAAGAATTAGGATGACCTTAACTCACATTTCTTCAAGAAAAGAATCTGTTTCTAGTTTTGTACAATTTTCATTTGTGACAGCTGATGAAAATTTGATGGCTTTACAGGACAAAGTGCAAAAACTTAAACTTCAAGAATATATTTCACATATGACACAAATGTGTGGTAGAAATTTACTTGTTTTTTTCACACATATTTGAAAGTCTCTCTGGCAAGAAAAATCACTGTCCTAATTTTAATGAGAGTGAAATGATTTTGAATTTTTATTGCCACGCTATTCTCAAGTTCAAAAAGAAATAATAGCCAGTATCTCTGCTTCTTCTTTTGTGTAAAGAGATATATTTTGTAGTAAGGGAAAAGGAGCGTCTTTCTGGAATGAAATCATTCTGGTTTCTGAGTATTAAATATGTTTTCTTTGGGTTATTTGTGTAGGGTGCTGTGAAACTACTGACTTACACTCTTGCAGCCTCATGATGAAATCACTGCTTTTTCTTGTAAGAAGGTGGCAACATCTCACCAGATGTCATAAGAATGATGCAGTTTCTGGATATGATTCCTATTACCCCAAGAGGTCTGAAGTAGCATCCAGCAGTCCTAATTTTGTTTAATTCATCTGAGTCCTGAGAGCAGTGATGTCACAGAAGGAGGGCTCTGGGCAGAAACTGTAGAAGTAAACTGATCATCCCCAATTCATTAATCAAAGAACAAAACTCAGCACTGTTTACAAATGCTCTTTACATTGCAAAATTCAAAATATTCCCAATGTACCTGGATTCCCAGTGTTCCTGTGTCACCTGCTCTGGGTGACCCTTGCCCTGGCAGGAGGGTGTGACTGGATGATCTCCAGAGGTCCCTTCCAAGCCCAGCTATTCTGTGAGTCTGTGGAAATCCATAGCAGCCCTGTGATCTGCTCCTCTCACTCCTAACTACGCTTGAAGCCACATAAAATGTTTCTGTCTTTCAGACTAACCCCAGCCAGGCCACTCTGATCTGCCTGTGTCCCTGCTCAGTCCCAGGCTTTGACCGATGGGAGGTCACAGCTGCTTCAAGGAACATTGGGGTCCCAGCTTTTTTAGCCCTTAGCAAGGAGCCCAAATTGCTCAGCTAAAACATGAAGAGATCTACTTTTAACTGAGAGAAAACACGCTGTGTTTTGTTTGGAAAGGTAAGAGAAGAATCCTGAAAAGATGAAATTATCAGCTACTGAGGAGTCTCCCAGGGAGCTAATTTTGTACTGAGTCAGAACAAAAATACTGTTGGGTTTTTTATATCCTTTTTTTTTTATTATGGGAGATTTAATGGAGTAATCAGAGCTCAGAGGAAACTAATTGTTAAAACCAAGTCTTGTTAATTAGGATATAGTTGTGTTTTAGTTTACTTCTGGGCAGGCCAGTAATACCCATGTTCTCATTCATGACAGTAACCTCCAGAAATTGTTTTCCTTATTTTCTAAATCAAAGAATATAAAATGAAATTATACCTGTAGCAAAGCTAAAATGGAAGTTCAACTTGCACCATTGGGGTTTCTGTGTTTCCTTGAAGCAAAATGCTGTAGGACCTTGTGTCCACACTTTGATCTCCCATTGGCATCACGATTAGTGAATTTTCTTGGGTTACCATTTCTTAATGCTGAAATAGATTTTAGATCATAGCAACCCTCTGAGTATTTTCTAGAAATAGATTAATTTTTGTTTTCTCTGCCAACTTTGTGAAAAACAGGAAAAAAAAATTTGAAAGGTTGCCTGTCTTTATTGTGAGGTCACAAAAAATGGCGCAGATTCCTCCGAATGTACACTACAGAAATAGATAAAACCCCCACCATTCTGACTCCTCCCTTCTCTGCAGTTGTGGGGCTGCCTGGTGTGTTCCCTCAGCAGTGGTTGTTGTCACTGTACATGGAAGTACAGTTGCTTTTCCTACATTTCCCACTGAATGCCTTCATTGGGAGACTGTACTGCTACGAGGCTGAAATGACACCACGGTGTAAACCAGAGGGTGTAAACTCACTAACACACAGGAATGTATGTAGTCCTTCATCATGAGGATTTTACACAAAATATGTTTATTATACACTGCATTCTTCTTTCATGTACTGACTTTGTAGCCCACTGAGGTGTCTCCTGTCAGAAAAGGAAAAGGAGTGGGCATCTTGGCAGGAAGCCAGCTAAGGAGATGATCTGTGTTTGCAAACAATTACCAGTTTGCTCACAGGTTACTCCTGCTCTTTATGAGTGTCCATGTTCATCCCTTTGGAGCAGGCAAGAGATCACACACAAGAAGCACGCAGGCATTCCTAATGAAGTTTATGATCTCACTGTCCTTTTGTGTTGACACTGCAGTTCTGGGAGCAGCCCCTGCGGAGCCTGACATAATGGGAATATCTGCCTGCCTGAAATCCACTTGCTGCAGCTCCTCACTTTCCTGCAGGCACAATTTCTTTTGATTGAGTCCCAGCTTTAAGAGGAAAAAAATACCTCTATCATATAGGCTAGAGAGAAATGAAAGTTTTGCATTTGCTCTTTGCCAGAAGACATTCAGCCCCAAGTCACAAACCACACAGAACTGCTGTCTGGTTCCAAGTTTTAAAAGAACATCTAATTTCTGTAAGAAAGGAACCCACAGTCATGGTGTTACCCTTTTCTGGTTCAAAACTTCAACCGTTTCTTTAGTTGGACTTATTTTCACGAAGCTTTTCCTCATAAAGTAACAGCTATGCCTCAACTTTTTCATCTTTCTTGATGTGCAGATTCTTACTTGACCTTAATTAAATTTACTTTTTATTTCTGTGTTTATTCCCAAATGCCTGGTCTCTAGTGAGCAAAATGCTCAAAGATTTTTTGCAGGTCACAAGTCTCAAGAGAGCTACTAATTTTACTGCTGTGTGCTTGCATTTGCTGCAGAGACAGGTGAAACTGGAAGAGGTGTTCCTTGGCTTTGACTAATAGGTAATTTTGACAGCACTGAGAGTATTTTAAGTGGAGTTGAGGATGTGGTGAGCTGCTAAGAGTCACTTGTACATACTGTCAATTGCCTTGGCAACTCACTGTTGTATATTACAGCTTTGACTGGCTTCCAGTCTAAAATACACTGTGAAAGAGGTGGTTATTCATATCCCTGAGCCTGTTCTTCCAGCACTGTATGGAGACAGGAGCACGTGTGATTAAACCACACCAACGCATGAAAACCTCGAGCGAGTGGAGGTTTTTCTGCAGTGCTCTCATGGGAGGAAGGTGACTATTTGACAGTGCTGAGCTGCCACATTCTGAATTTCTAGCTCTTCTGATGTTTCTCTTGCATTTGTTGGCATCCAAACCAGACAGAGCTGATTACAGGGGATCAGGGAAGAGTTGATTCTCATGAGAACACTTATAAAGGACAGCAGTGAGCAACTGACAGTAGAGCTTGTAATTTCTGTCAGCCCTGTTCGTTTTGAACGCTCGCTTGCATAGCATGTTGATAGTTCATTTAGTTGTTAAGCTTTTAAAACTGCAAAAATGAAAGCCACAAGGCCTAAAAGCTAAAGGAAAATATGTGTTATTGTGGGAGTTCTGTGAGCATCTAGAGGCAGACAAAAAAGAGCTGAAATCTTTGTTGCCTTTCCTCCATAGAGTTACTCTCCAGCGCAGTTTGTACACCTGCAGCTGTGGGGCTGCTGCAGAGTTTTTTCCTGCTCTGTCCCTCCACTTGTTCTGTGGTGGCATTAGCTTTTTATGGTTCAATCTGCATCAGACATAACAGTATGAAAATATTTTCTTGGGCAGAAGTTAGGCATAAAAACACTTCTGTATCAAAGCTTTTACATGCCCTTGACTTGAAATGGAGAATGTTTCATTTTTTTCCCAGCATCAGTTTCTTCTGTTTATTATTTTTATATAAATCAAAGACCCAATGGGATACACTAAGCAGAGGAATGTTTTGTTTTTGCTGAAAAAAGAAAGGCATTCAATGCCATAATGATTAGTTCCATACAGTAAGGGAGACTGGAGTCTTTAGGAACCAATTAAGTCAAGCATCCTGAAGGCAAGTGAGAAAAATAATTACTGAACTGGAAGACAAATTCTTGAACAAGAGACATGACAGAAACCTTAGAAAGTTGTCAGGCATGGTTTGAAACTTGTGTTTAATTTCGTGATGTGGTAAGAGGGTAGAAGAGTGAGACACTGAGGGACAAGAGCAGGAGTAGAAGTGCCAGCAGTTTTCCTTCAGGGGAGTGATATGTGTATGTGTATGTAAATGTGTAAAATTGCTCATGCCCAATGTCATGGACACTGAGCTCTTGGTGCTTCTGCAAGGCTGGAAGCAGAATGAGGATTTGGACAGTCTGTAATTCAAATCCCAGACAGCTGAGACTGGTAAATCTAGAAAAATGACCCTGGCTTGCAATTTCAGTAGTGGGCTAAGAGAACTGAGCTTTTTCAATAATCTCTGCCAAACTGGGGAAAAAATCTACTGAATCAGAATGTTTCATCTATTGATGGCTGGCAGCCAAGTGCCTCAATAATTCTGTTCAGGGCAAAGCAACGACAGCTTTCAGATAAGGCCAATATTGTGGAGACATGAACATTTGAATTTATTAAATGTGTTTTTCCTTGGAGATAATGACATACAAAATTATGTGACATTCTGGGAGACTAATTTTCAGTTAGGATGGTCCTGCAGTTCTGGGGCAGGTATGTGGACTGGACATCTGTCAATGGGTAACAATCTCTGCTTCCTTTCCAAACAAACTTTTCCAGTGTTTTGCCCCCACCATGCTTATTTTTTCTGCCTTTTCTCTCCTAAATGGCAGGTGAAAATATTAGAAACATGTGTTTTTTCTGTGGTCAGTGGCACTGTGGCAGTATCTATCCACCTTGTGTAACTTCTCCTCTCTGCCCCACTGGGTTTGTGCCTGTTGCAATGGTAAATGTGCTGTCTTTGGACACCTCTCTGTTCACTTGAACAGCTGCACACAGCACAGAAGAAAACAGCTGAACGTTCTGCCCCCACTCTTCTTTAACAACCCTTTTACCTCCAGCTGTACAAAGAACCTCTCCTTTGCTTTGTGGGTAATTATTTCAACACCCATGTACTTAGGTTCCTGTTCTTGGTCACTTGATTGCCGGCCCTTATTATAATGAACAGTAATCTTGGGTTGTTGCCAGAAAGTTTTGGGCACAGGGCAACCCAGAGTTTTAAAATGAAGCTGTAAGATTTCTGCAGCTGGTTGATAAGAAGCTTGACTGGGAACCTTTCTGAGGTTCATAAAAAATGAAACACTGGAGAATGAAAAATCCTTTTGTCTACCAAAACACAACCTCATTTGTGAGCAAAGGCAACACTGTACTTGGAAGATTACAGATAGCTGTGGGCACCACTTACATCCCAACAAGAAGTTTGCTGCTGACCAAATAAAAGATTTTTAAATCACTTTTTTGTGCCCTGAATATCTGTGGCCATGGTTGCTGTATTTTATGTACAAACAATAATCCATTCTTCAGCTGTTCTGGTGGATCATCAGGTCACTGCTGAGTGTTCAGGAGTGGAGGCGTGGGAATGGCAAAACCACTGATGTGTGACAATTTTATAGAAGCAGCCCATTACTTTGAGTAAATGGCTGCTTTTGATCTGTTTGGTGATAGAGCTGGTGCTTTTTCAGCACAGGAAAGTCTCTCTGCTTCAATTGCAGCATGCCTTTCATGCATAATAACAGCATTTCTCTAGCCTTCAAATGTTTTGGTTTTAGAAACGCCTTTTTCTTTTCTGGTCATAGAACTAAGATGGTTAAACAGCTTTGTGCTGCATATGAGCTGAGATTTTATTCCAGCATGAAGAGTTAATTTAATAGAGTAGTTCTGAGTCACTTGCTCCCAGCGCTGTTTTACTGAAAATGACAGGTTTGACAGAAACCTAAGGAAGCCAGGGATCTCAGAGACACTCAAGGAATCACAGTTATTCAGGAGATGTTTTTTCTTTTGTCAACTGGACACATATAAAAAAGAATTCTATGATTTATCAGTTCTCAGTTGCTGTTTTTTTACCTGTGGTAGAATAGCCAGCAGAAGAGAGTGTTTATGGCCTGATGAGTACAATCTCAACAGAAATTCAAGAATTTGTTTTTAATCCTTGTCAGAAGTGTCAGGGAGGACGATTACTGTTGCAATGTCTGTCTCATTGCATGATAAATTGAAGCCTCTGTTACAGTAGACTACATCTGCCTAATTGTCTATTGATAACGAAGGATGCAGCCATGCATACTTGACAAATATTATGAGAAAATAGAACATCAGCTGAAACCTTGTGTGACTAAGCATCTCTCCAAGGGCTTTTGGCCCTGAATTGTTTCAGTGTTCTGGGAACTGGGAGATGCTGTTTGTCAGAGTGCCTGTCCCACTTCTCCTGGGGATGAAGGGAGGCATTAGTGACAGCTTTCTCAACTGATCTCTCTGTGCCACCTAGCAGGGCAAATGATAGCAGAATGAGCAGTTTGGGCAGCAGTGGGACGTTTCATGCCACGCTTTTTCAGAAACACAACCTCATTGTAAGTTGTTTTTTTTTTTTTTTTTCCCCTCCTTAAATTACAGAAAAAGCAGCAGAACTGGCTTGATAAAATTGCCTTCCTTCTTCTTCCACTGTCCCCTTTTGTCAAATGATGCCTTTATATGAATAAAACTTTATCAGTGTAATGAACTTTTAATAAGGATTAATTATATGTGTACATTATTAGCCTGTTGCATTGAGCATTTTCTTGGTAACACGTGGAGCATTTACCCTGTGCACCATGACCACTGCTGTAAATTAGTGTGGCCAGTAGAGTGACATCTCCACAGGCATCCTGCTCATGCCTTACAAAGGGAGTCACAAACTGTGACAGAGCAGATTCTGCACTCGGTTGTTCTCTGAGATTTGTACTGTAGTGACTCCATCCATCTGTCTGGTGAACAGCAGCAGTTTCAGCAGTTTTGTATAAATAACACCTGCGTCAGCTTTGCAAGCGTGTAGTAGCTGAGTACATCCTGGGGACTAGCAGCTTGAGTGTCAAAGCAATAAATTTACATGTTTTTTTCTAAGCCATACCTATTTGTATAGAATATTCCGGTTGTTGTGAGTAATTAAATAAAAGTTAAATTTGGTTTTATATCCCTGATGCACACAAAAGAATACAACGTAAAATTTATATTTTGCTGTGAGCGTACCTGAGTCAGTCTTTTTAGATATTTCACAATATAAAAGAGAAGTCAGACTTTATTAATTGGATTCCATCTGCAGCTTTTTAGTAGTGAGTATTTTTTACCTTTGTGGCTTACTGGAACAAAAGATGTTCTCCTGCTCTGGTATCCTTGCCCAAGTGATAAGGTCTCCCAGTCTGCAGGGAATTCTCCAGATGGAGGAAGGAAGCATGAGATTGTTTAAGGTCACAAGAGCTTGAAATACTTGCACATTACAAATTACTTCTGTGTTAATGTGAACTCAGTCTGAACTCCTCCTTCTCTTGTGTTCTCAGTCTCTCTTTCTGGAATGAGTTAGATTAATGAAGGCCCTGTTATGAAAATTGTTGGTTATTGTGGGTGTTCCACCTACTGACTTGGCACATCCCAGAGATCTTGCCCAGCTCTTGCTGGGCACCAGAAGACACCATCTCCTCTCAGACATATAGGACTGTGCCTGGGAATGATCTGGTCCATAGTGCTGGCACCATGTACCTCAGATTTGCCATTCCCAATGCTTTGGTGTCCATCAGGGATCTGAAAAACCACCTTTATTCAAGCCCAGTTATAGTAAAAAGAAAGAAAGTTGATATACAAAATGCAGAACATGCACATGTTTATGAAGACAAAGACAAGAGTGTGAAAGGAAAAATAGATGTGCAAAATGGAAAAAGATTATATTATTATATTGGAATTATATTATATTATTATATTGGAAAAGAGAGAAATGTNAAAAAAACACCTTTATTCAAGCCCAGTTATGGTAAAAAGAAAAAAAGTTGATATAAAAAATGCAGAACATACACATGTTTATGAAGAAAAAGACACGAGTGTGAAAGGAAAAATAGATATGCAAAATAGGTTATATTGGAAAAGAGAGAAATGTCCAGCTAATTGCTTGTTAGGTGCTGAGCTAATGCTTTTGTACCTGACCTTTGTTCCCTGTGCAGGACAGGTGTATTTAGGAAAGGGCTCTCCTCAGTTTCACTGTGCTGCTCCCCTTCAGGTTAATTCCTTTGTGCCCCTCAATCTTGGCAGCACTGGCCCTTGGTGTGTTCAGGTGGTAATTTCGATGTTTGCTCCAGCACTGCCCTCATGTATTTAGTAATGCCCACAGTTAAAGGCAGAGCAGGTGCCAATCTCCTGTGCTCAACTGGGGTTATGCATATATAACTTTTTCTTTCAGCAGCCAGCACTATTTTATAGAACTATTAGAATGAAAAGAAGAATTGAATTTCTCAAATCCAGTGTAAGCTGAGGTAACTTTTCCCACACATCCCTGTCATGGTTTTGTTGGCTCTACATGTGTCTGTCATTCTAATTTTTACATCTGCCTCTTTACATCTGCATCTGTTTTCCTGGATAAACAACACATTTTTGGTCTACCTGATCATGACTGTTCATGTGCGTAGTGGTGATGCCTGTTTTTGCCATTTCCTACAGAAAAGTACAGGAGATGAATTTCAAATGTCAAACTTCTGTAGAGTAATCAAGGATTTGGTTATGGGACTGTCCATATGGAAGCTGTGGTGATTCATAGAGGAAAAACCAGCTTGTTTCTTTCAACAAATGATTCAGATTCCCTGCTGGTCTGAGTCCTTGTGTCAGTTGTTATGGAGTTGTTACTCTGATGAGTGAGTCAAACTTTGCTGATGACGCTGTTGAAGGAAAGGAAGTAGAATGTAAATTCCTTTTCAGGCCTTCTTGTTCTCCCTTATGATTCAAACTCAGGTTGTGTGTGGGGAGAGAACAAACTGTCCAAAATGATTTCCAGGTGATAGGTGGTAGGGTCCCAGCAATACTCCCAATGGTGTCATCTCAAAGAAATCTCAGTGGAAGTTGGACAAAGACTTTGAGTGATTCAGTGCAATTCTTTAACATAAGGGACTGACAGGTATTTCTCTGGATGTTCATTCATTTGTATAATAGAAAAAAATTTTTTTTTCCTTCTGATGTTGCTGGATTGCTGAGTGTGTTAAGACTGAGCACAAGCACCATCAATGTGATATGGTGGGCTTGGGTTTGCAACCTCCCAGGCTTGGGGCATGAGCAGCAGTTGTTCATACTTGTATTTAGAAGGTGTTATGCAGCTTTTATACCCTGTGTGTATGGATTTCTGACTGGCTGTGGCTTGCCTGGTCAGCTGTGTGGGGTCACCACTGTCCTCCTCAGCTGGCTGTGCTTTAAAGGTGACAATCCTGTAGCACAGGTGTTAGTCCTCCTAAACAAGGAGGAGAAAGGCTTGCTGGAGTGCAGTCTGGGAAGCTGAAAAACCAGGGCTGCCTGTCACTGGGGAAGGGTTGGTTTAAACTGTTTAGCTTGTGTTGACATCAGCAGTGATGCTCACAATAAGAGCATATAAATGGGATTTGTCTACTTCTGATATAGGTGATACCACCTTTCTGTAGTTTTCACTTCATAACTGTAAGCAAATTGTGTTGCTCCTGCAGAGGAAGAAGTTGTGTTCTTGGTTTTATTTCATTCCTCAGTGTGAAGAAGTTTAAAATAGATAAATAGTTTAAAATAGGTTATTGGAATCATTTTACTTTTCTTTGAAACAGAGGCTGGAGTCATCATTTGTGAATCATCATTCATCTCAGTGGAATTTTGCCAGCATTTCAAGAGAAAGATCAGTGGATCACAAGTTATTATGAACTCTTTTCTTAAATTCATTAGTCCCCACTCTGGCAAATGATCCTGCTAAATTAACTTTCAGTATTGATGGGAAAAACTCCACGTTGAGTAGTTTGAAACCTGACTTTGAAAGAGCTCCTTGGTTTTTCTGAGTGTATCCTATCCACAACACAGCTGAGGAATATACAAGTTGTTGGTTTATCAGATGAGAGAATACAGACTTATTAGAAATCATTAGAGAGTGGCCCTTTTTTCTTTTTTAATCTAAGAATTTATTTTTTATGAGAGAGCTCAATTTAGTTAAGCAAGGATTTAGGAGTAGGTTGTAATTCAAGCCACCTTACCTGGTTTAGTTTCTTTCATAAAAGGCATAAAACTCAAAGCTGGTGATTGAGGAAGGAAATTAGGTGAACTGGGAACTCTAAACAGATCTACAAAAGCACGTGGAAAATTAAGCACAGATTATTCTGTTCATGTACAAAGTCATTTAGATGGTGAATGGAAACCATAAACTGTGAAAACCAGCAAATATTCCATGTTCATAAATAATTGAAACTCCTCACAGTAAAATATTCAGTTGCACTAGACTCCTAATAAAACCAGAAGAAATAAGAAGGACATAAGATCACTGAATAATATCCAATACATGATAAAGGACTCCATTGCACCTGCACCAAATGCCCCAGGTTAACAAATGGTGTCAAAGTGAAAGTGATGATCAGAGAAAGTGAAAAAACAGAGCAGGCTGGTTATCTACTGATAGCATCTAGTAGAAGAGCCTTTTGCCAACCAATATGCATATTCATGAAGAACAATAGGTTTAAAACTTACTTCTGTCTTAAACACCAAGAAATAGGTACCTGGCAGTTGGGGGTCAAATAATTATTCTGGAGACTGGTGTTTTAAAAAAGTATCTTTTAAGTATATTATGATATATGAAGAAGAAAAAACTACCCAGAAATATTTTGCTACCATTCTGTGACATGTCTATCTATGATGTGACTATTTGTAATTCCAAAGACCCTTGTAATTATTACCAGTGCTTGTTCAAACAGTGAGACAAAGCCTGGTGTCTGAGGAGGATGTGAACACAGGAAAAAATCCCCTTAATCTGTTATCAAAAATGACATACACCAACATTGGAGGCATAAACTTTTTAAATGAGGTCAGATCTCAGATATGTTGCTGCTGCTGTTGTCAGAAAATGGTTAATTGTGGGAGTTTAATTTTTTCCATTGCAGATTCCTGGATTATCACCACTATAAAACACAGCAGTGACTGTGGCATCCCCTCAGGCAGAGGAGACAAACAGACTGAGGGACAGGAGCACGGACAGTGCTGCAGAGACCAGCCCCAGGGGCTCATGCCCAACTGGAGCACAGGGCCTCTGACAATGGGAGTGCACACTCAGACCTGTGCTTTGCATCTTTAATAAATACTGGTGTTTGCATAAAGGTGTGAAAATAACTGTAATGAAGGTAGAGATTAAACTGATGCAATGAAGACATCTTGGTGCTGTCTTTTGTGTAGCTCAAAGCAATGACTTGCATCACTGAAGCAGCTTTGACTCTGTTATTGTCCAGGTTACCATAATTCTGTTCTTTCCTTAAACAGCCTCACCCAAACAAATACCACCTGAGCTTGAGAGCTTTTCTGTTACAAAACAACTTTGAGGTTCTCTTAGGTAGTTTCACAGCAAGTTTGTTTGCAAAATGTGATGCTTCCTAATCACAACAAAACTATTTGATAAAATCTCACAACCAAAGTATATCAGATATTTTTGATCTTTGGCTTCTTTTTTTTTTTTTTTTCTTTTTTGATCCTGTGGCTTAGCTGCTGAATCGTTTTATGGTTCCCAGCTCTTCTGACTATTTCAGAACTGCAGCAAGGTTTTGCAAGAGCCAACTGTGGTACCATAAAGTTTATTTCGTAGAAATTTTTTTGTTGCTTTGTACTCATCTTCTTCAAATTGGCCTCTAAACCAGTCTGAGATCTTTATGAGGTCTGATGTGACTCACAGAGTCTGGTCTGATGGTCTGATATTCCAGCCTTCTTGCAGCTTCTAAAAATACAGAGGCTAGAGCCACAGTGAGCCCCACGTCATCAGCAGCTGCTGGTGATTATCCTGCTGTGGATCAGGCAGCAGTGCAGGACATGCATCTCTGTTCCTCAGCAATTTCCACTCAGACAAGGCACAAACACGATTCTGCACAGAGCTTAGCAGCAGTGCAGCTGAGATGCAGGGAGAAGGGATTCCTCACTAGGAAAGGGGAGGAAAACAGCTGTGTTGCATGGGGACAGTGTGTGGAGTGCTGTGCCAAAGCCTTGGGAAAGGGAAGGGGAGCTGAAGCTGGCAGCTCACTGCAGCAACACTGAACACACAGCAGTGCTGGGTTTGTGTTCCAGCTGCTGCAGCAGAGGCAGGGCTGAGGAGGGGAGAGGGAAAGGCAGCCTTCCAGAGCTGGAAGTGTCTGGGCCTGATCCCTGCACCTCGTACAGTCCTCTCACTTTCAGGACTGTTGTAGGCAAAAGAAGCAGCAGGATGGAAATGTTGCTGTTTCAAGCACACTCTCCTCCCAGGCAAGTACTTGTCTTGAGCCAGACCTGCATTGGCTTCCACCCTGGTAGAAAGAGAATTGAGAGAAATTATATCTTCCAGAAAATTGCAAGGAGGAGTTACAGCCCAGAAACCCATTTTTGTTTGCTGCAGCAATAAGCATATCTCCTTGATTTGCCCTGAACACGACACAAACCACGGTCCTTTTCCCCCCCTATTCTTTTTTGTGTTTAGTATATCACCTGTCTGCAAACAGGAAAGAGTATGGGCAATTTGAATTTTCCCTCTCCTATATAATTCTGGGTTTTGTGTCCTATTGTGCAAAAATTCTGGTCTCAGTTAATCCAAAATCTGGTAGACTTCATGTGGCTGGGAGAGTCTAACTTTGTGTCCTGGGCATCCTCTTGTGGTCAGGATCAGAACAGGGTGCTGAGGCAGGTGAGCTTTTGCTCTGCCTCACTGAGTTTTGATTTCCAGTTGAAGACAGTGATTCAGAGTGCCACTCCTTTATGGCTTGAGCATATTTTAACAGTTAATGAGAGGGGATGGAGATTCATGCTCAATAATTGTCTTCATCTGAGGAGTAAAAAGCCTGAAGTGTATTGTTTTGAAGTCTGTAGTTAAGTATTTGATTTGATTAGAAATAAGCTAAACATGTGCAAAACTGCATCTTACAAACTAGTTTGTAGTTTTTTCCATATTTAATAGTCTCTTGGGAAAGATTTTACACTTTCTATCACAGAGTGCTGATGTTTGTTTGTTAGGAGGCAGGTTTCTCAGGTTGCATCTCTCTGGCGAGTCTTTACTGTTGTGTCAATCAATTGTTCACTACTTATTTATTGAAATAATTATGCCCCTTGCTAATTTTCCATTACCCATTTTTTGTTGTTGCTTTCTTTCATAACACAGTTGCTCAGCTTCCAAGTGAAAGTACGTTTTCTAGTGCAAGCGGATTTTTTGGGTTTGATGTTTGTTTTCCTTCCCCCCCCCCCCC